>CM076580.1:1172936558-1173536558 GCA_034641835.2 Pinus albicaulis
TCGAGTCTTTCTCTTGATCTCGTATCTTGAACCTTCACTCCATCTGCCTTTCATATGGACTGAAGCTTGGGGGGCATGTACCTCGAATTGAGTCACCATGCTGGGGGCATGCTTACTTTTTCAAGCATAGTTTGTTTCCGTTTCAAGCTTGTGTAAAAATGAAACCGGTTTCAAGCATAGTTTGTTTTTGTTTCAAGCTTGTGTAAAAATGAAACCAACTTCAAGCAAAGTTTCTTGATTTCAAGCTTGTGTAAAAATGAAACCATACCCATTTTACCTCTTGTGATTGCCATTTTAGCAGCCTGTTTTTTCCAGATGAGCCTTGGTTTTCTCATTCCATCGTCACTATCTGCTTGGCCGATTATATGCCTTCACTTGGTTGTTTTACCCATTCCTGAGGAACCGCTGCAATGAGTGGTCTTGTTAGCCAGCCTCTTGACTTTTATCATGTTCTAAGCAGTTCCACCATTACCGGAACTAGTTGCTACCCTTTATACAACTTTTTTTTCCAAGAGGAGTAATCTTTCAGCTCTTTTCTGACTCTCTAAAATTGAAAAGATTGTCGAGACTCTTGTCATTTTGAACTCGTTAAAATGGCTGCGAAACAATATCTACCCAGTATACGTTTACCCCCTTTTTGGGCTGGGATAGATTATTTACGAAAAAGGAATACCTTAGCCTATCGTGACTAGGGAGGTCTTCGTACAGGTATTTCTACCCTTTCGTATCCGAGGAACTATCACGTAAAAAGGGACCGTTGAGTTTACTTTTCGGGCCTATCTTTCAAACTCTCTAAATATGAAAGACGCCGAGTTCTTCTTCCTTTGCCTTGACTCGTTAAACCCTACCGACATCTATTCCAATGTGAACACGCTATTCGAGTTTCTCCCTCCCTGAAATGCTAATGTACTAGGGTGGATTCGCCCGAAGGGCGGACTTATATTACAAGCATATGCTATCCCCTTCAAGCTTGTTATCAAAAATAATTGGGGTACTCGCCAGAAATGGTGGGGGAAAATGGAACCATCATCATTGTCGTGTCGGCAGTATGTCGCTCTTGAACATGGCACTTGTCTGCATTTGTGTCGGGTTGGGGATATCTCATCTCGTTCTTTCACTTGCCTCCGTGGGTTTGGATAATCCTTTTTGGCCTCTCCTCTGCTCATTGCCTCGTCACCATGACCTCTGATCCGTTGATGTCAAATACTGCCAAAACCACTATTTGTGCCGTTATATGTTCAAGAGAAGTTAACCTCTGCAAATATCAACCTTCCTCTGGCTCTCATATGATCCTGATTCACAACAAAAATATCATGTTCCTTTGTCTCGTGTCGATGATGTGGGGAACATTATGGCCCACCTTTGATCAAGGTCACTTCCTGTTGACTTCAGCTCATTATCTAGGAAGCTGATCTAAAGACTCCTTTCAAAATTTATTCTCGCAAATGCCTCAATGGCAAAGTCTTCCATAATAGATTTTGAGGTTTGACTACTAGCCTCCCAGAATGATGCTTCTCATGAAGTTGATGCTAAACCACTGTCACACGCCGTAGATTGTACCCGTAGTACCTTGAGGACCATTGTCATTATTGGTGGTTTCTCTCGCGTCTGTTAACAGCTTTCATCATTGGCTGGTAATCAGACGATGTTCTTGCATGTTCGACTTCGGCTCACATATTCGCATGCTTGAACTTGTACTTTGTTTGGGTCGAGATGGAGCGCAAGACCTATAAAGGCACCCATATAACCAGCTCATTTGTGATTATTTAGTGATTAGCTACATGACCCACCACTATGGTTACACCATACTCCGAGTCTATTTATCAACTTTCTCTGGGTGGCCGCGTCCATACCACGATATATATCATGTATCCTAGACACGCCACTACCCAGCGCGATGGTACCGTTTACTAAGATTTTCATAAAGCATTTCACCCCTCTCTCTTTCTCTCGGGCCTCATGCTTAAGGGGGCATCTGTTACAAAGCAATTTGTCACCGTCCCTGCAATCCCCATCCCGCACATTGGAGGGCTCATTCCGTGACCTGTGGGCAGAGACAAGACTTGAAAATACTTTCATTGCATCCGTCTAAAGATGAGCTTTAATTGCCCTAAAGACATCTCCCTGCAAAAAACCCCAAAAATAGCTCTTTTTCCATTGGCGCGGTTCCATAGTTCAGCCCTCGCGCCAAGAGGGAAATCCTCCAAAGAGGGCGCGCCAATTGGTGATTTGTCATAGAGCCGTACCCGTGCCAACCATATTAAGAGGTGTTTTTTAAAATAAAAGGTGGAAGTTTCATCCTAACAAATTACTGGGTTGATTTCTATCTTGAGTTGGGAGGTTTGGCTACGGATTTCCATGGAGAGGAAGTGGTTTGCCACCTCTCATGGAAGCTTCCTTGATGATAGGGCCAATCCCATAATTATAGGGATCCCAAATCCCCTTCCTCCTTCTATAAAAGCTTGCCCATTTCCATTTGCAAGCTAGTTCCAAAGAGTGGCAAAATTTCTAAGTTCCCAAGAGCTTTCATGCTGCAAAAGCCTTCTTGATTCCCTAAGGCCAAATCCAAGCAAGGAGACTATTGCCAAGTATCCGGAGAGAGAGGCTTGTCCCATCCTTGACAGGCTTTATCGAGACATGTTCTGCTGACGACCCGCCAAAGGAGAATTCAGCGTCGAAGCTTTGGTTGTATTCTTCTTTTTGACTCATTAATGATAAGCGACTATCGGTTATGGTTCCACTCTTGTTCTTGATTATGTTCATGAGTTATGTCCTCTTCGACTGACATATAGTTGTATATACTGGATTTTATGCTTGCGTTTGTGTTGTTTCTCGCATGTGCAGGTGTCCGATCACGGAGATCGTGAGGATTGTGATCTGCCAGAGCAAAGGAACGGGAGCACCACCTCTTCTACAAACGACAGTGTTGGATTCCAAGTAAGCCTTCCTCGCAAGTCGGTTTATTTGCGATTAGGAACCTGCACTGTAGCGTGTTTGATTGTTGCTAGACCCGATCTGGGCTAGTAGGGATCACCTCTGTCCACAGAGGGGATTTACCTCCTCAACACTTATCGACGTCAACACTCATATTCCAAGATTGAGGTTGTACATTGGTTAGATTACCCATTTAAGGAACATCCTTGGGTGGCATAATGGGAATCACCACTTTCCATTGATGTCATTGTTCCCCCTAACATTCGACACCAACACCAGTTTTCATGTCAGGGTGGTATCATGCTTAATGATCATTGCAGCTCTACCATTTAGTCAAATACCCACGTATCACTAAGCACCTCATTCAACATTGAATACACCGTTATGTGAGGGAGGTACCCAAATTCGAAGAAACATGCATACATAATAACCTCACTAAAGCATTGCTTCACCTTGTTGATGCATGGCATGACCTGATTCAGTTTATTTGTTAAGAAACTCCCTTGAGGGCATCGAAAATTATTATCACCAGCCATCAACATGTCAACTAATATTGTTTGATTAGACATAACCAATCTCTATTTGATTCTATTAATCCAACACTAGCCATCATAACGAGCATGGAACATGTCTATCTCATATAAGCACTTTTTATTAGTCACTCAGGTTTTCTTCAAAGCATGGTTATCCTTTCTCCTCATTCAAGGAGTTTCGAGTCTACTCATTTCCGCAACAAGTTATTTTCTCTCTATCTCAAACAAGTTACTCAAACTCTCAGTGAGAACATAAAAATGTGATTTATTTCAGCTATATGCTTGCTCCTAACCTCATAAATCATGGGGAAAATGTTAACACCAAAAAATGATACACTCTAAAATACACATAAGATTTTCCAACAAAACGTACAAATAGAGATTTTCCAACTGAAGACATTATGAAATTTCTAAAAATTTAATTTCTCCTAAGGTTTCCTATGAGAAATTTGGACTGTGCACCATACAAGAAGGCTAAATGCGCGACCATGTGACTTTTTCTTTGAAAGTCACACGGTCAAGGAAAAATGAGACTCAACAAATTTGTGACCACTTCTCACACTTGGAGTATGATTCCCTGACATGTGCCAGTCAAGGACAACCAAATAGGATTTTCCCTGAAGATATGCAAACCTCAATGGAATCATCTTATCCTACTCTTGAGTCATTAAATTCATGAACCAAGAGAAGGAATATGGATTCAAAAATTCTATATAAACAAGCCATGGGAGAACCAAAACATGAGACAATTTTATGCTACACAAATTTCTATCAGAGAAAGACCACATTTCATTATTGAAGAAGAAGAAGTAAGCGCACTAGCATGTTGGCCATATTGCTTCTATGAAATCCATCATCTTAGTGAGAGTATAAGACTCCACTATTGATAGATTTTTCATACTTCTTTTGAGAGAGAGGAGAAGCTTGCAAAGTGATTGAGGAAAGGGACCTCCTTGCTGAGAATTTTTTAGCTCCGTAGCTCAAAGAATTATCTTCAAGTGTTTATTAGTAATCTATTGTATTCATATTTTACCACTAGTAGTCAATAAAGGTAGCCTTTTTCCATTATTTTGTTGATTTGTTTGCTTCATTAAGCATTACTTTGTTTGTTCATATCTTTTTTTAGTTCATGTTTTTTTATGCATTGTTTTCACCATTTGCAATGCTTTGTTTATCTAAGTTTTTCCACTAACAACACCAACTCTATATGTGATCTTTTGCAGGGAACAATCAACTGCTAAGGAGGTGTTATTTGGTACTGCATTGGCACAAAACACTAACAAAATATCATCAGGGTGATGTTTCTTAGTGGTACCAACTACTGCACACATGGACTATCCAATAAGAAAACCACTGAGATTATCTGTCATTCCTAATGTGATGCCACCACTACATCTGAAATCATTAGGGTGATGTTAGCACCACTGTGTTTGCCACATGTACACCATTTCCACATGTCACTTGCTTATAGGTGCCACATTTCACTTGTTTTCAACCCATTTTCCACCCGAAAATTCCAAATAACCATGGCATGTGTCATCATCTTATTGGTTCCACGTGTCCCATAGACTAGATGATGACATCATCCCATAAATTTGAACTTCTTATGTCATATGCCACTGTGGCTTCTCGTCATCTTCGTCATCCAACCAGATCATGCCAAGTGTACTCCTTGATTTTTCCATTCTTTCAAGGCTCCATGTCATTGTATGGTGGAAGGGGGGTCCACATATTTTTTTTTTCATGATTTTCGTTATAAAATTTATGCCTAAACATGTTGTCTTTGTGGAAATTGACGAGCATATTTCTGTCTCCCTGAAGCCCTCTCGCTAGAATAAAAATTCTAGATTCTTCAGATCCTACCGAGGTTTAATCATTGGGGTTAAGTGTTCATGGGGTCCCCCACCACACCAATCACTGCTTCCTCTAACAATGTCCTTCCACTACATCATCACCCCAAAATTTTGGAATTGGGCCTCCTTTGGAAATTTCCAGGGAGAAATATGCCATGGTTATGTGTCATCTGTGGGACAATGTACTTTCCCTCCTGAGCATATGATTGTTCCACATTTTAACCCTTGTGGCTTTTCTTGCCACCTGCATGATGACTATGCTACGGGGTCCATATCCAGAACCTCAAAATTTGACTTTTGACCTTATAATTTTGACTGGCGACATCTTTTGATCCAAGGGTTCTTTTTCATGCTTCAACATACTATTGGAAAGATATTTTTGAGGCCTATCCATATAGGCCACTTGTACAAACATATAACATTATTTCCTAAGGTAAAATTAAGTCAGAATATAAGGCTCCATATAAACACTACCAATCTACTTGCAACCACCTAAGTTTTGTCACTCTTTTGACATCAATGCCAACATATTTTCAACATTTCCTTGAGAAAGGAACTATAGAAAGCAATTTCTCTGTTGGATCAAATATTAAAGTTTGAAAAGAGTGTTGATATATTATATAACATTCTTAGCTCCTAGAGGTATTATTTAATCAACATATGTCTTGGTTATAAGGAGAATCATGAGACCTTCAAGGGAAAACAAAGCACAAAGGCATTAGAAAAAGAATGTAGAGAAGAATGTAAAATCGTTGCCAATGTGATCATAAATTACGTTAGTAATGAAAACAGTTTCAAAAAAGGAGGTGTGAACTATGAAATACATGACCCCAGAAACAATACAAGCAGTTCCAAAATTTGAGTTAAGAACTAAGAGAAAGATGAAACTATCAACAATATAATAAACACCAAGAAGGAATATGAGAACCAACAGAGACATGATTTTTCAAGAGGCCCTATTAGTAGAACCATAAATGAAGAAAAATACCATTAGGTATCTATTTTTTATCAAAAAGACAACATAAATGGATTCATAGGAACTATTCCATCAAGAAGGCCTATCTCATCTAGGTATCAAGACCTCTTATTTGGTTATTCATTTTCTTGTAATAACTTTGGTTATAAGGAAATATATTGTGAAGCTCAGGAAGGAAATGATTATGCGAGAAATAGAAGGATATGATCTTATAAGACGTCAATGGATGACTATGTAAGCATCAAATCTAGAAGTCCTTACGAAGATGGTGTTAGATGATTCAACTCTTTTTCTCCGCTTATGGATCATATTGAATGTTACAATTGAAATAAATTTGGACACAAAGCATGTGATTGTAGAAGAAACACATTAAGGCCTCCCATGCTAGGTAGAGAAGAGGATATTATTAGGTATAGAGAGCAATACAAAAAGGTATGGAAAAGGAAGCAATAAAAGTAAGAAGAATATGGTCTCTATATCTCTGTGTGTGTGTGTTCAAGTAGAAGAAAGCCAATTATATATAGACATTGGATGTTAAAGACATATGATAGGTGATAATATAAAATCTCTCTCTCTAAAGGAAGTAAAAGGAGGTAGTTTCACTCTTGGAAATAATGATCTAGGGGGGGTAATTGGAAAAGGAATAGTCAATATTGATAATGGATTGACTAAAATTAAGATTTTTTTTTTTTTTTAAATGTATAAATAACAATATGCAAATTGTAAATCAAATGGTTGGTCAATGGTATGATCTAATTTTATAAAATATTTTTCAATTTTTTTAAGGGTTTCCATTAATGAAAAAAGGGGAAGTTATTGCATAATGTGATGTCATTGATGTCAAATAAAATGTGGATATCCTTTGGTGTAATCCAAGGTGGTAACATGAGTCAAAGGCAAGAGTAAGGCCATACCTCAAATTTGAGCCAAGGTTTGTTATTAGAATAAAAATGGGCTTGAAACCTCAAATTTTGTTGAAATAAGGCATGATCTAAGTCTGAGGCATGCTAGGTAGATCTACAACTAGTATGGAGTCTTCTTCCACCCCCTTCCCTGATCCACCAACTAGCATACTTTTTAGCAGAGGAAAGGAGTCCAAAATTCTCACCTAATGGTATAGCACCTAGCTATCATGGCCATCAAAAATTGTGTCTTCCCCTTTGGAAAAAGTGGTAAACCACTAAGGGACTGCCCCTCCAGAATTTCCTTAATGAATCATCCCAACCACAAGCACCAAAACACTAAATATATCAATATGGTTGAGTTATTTAGAGAAACTATTATATATTAAGGAATAATTATCATGCTCAAAAGAATGATATGAGTGAAGTATGAAGTCTAAGGAATATGAATGACAAGGTAGAGTGACAAAGCTAGATCAAGTAGTAGAGGGTGAAGAATAACACTGAGGCGTGAAACCAAAGTTATGTCAAATTTCTTGTGAAACATAAAATTTATTTATAACATATATTTTTCATAAAATTATCTACTTTTAGGCCACCTTTAGTCCTTTTTCACAACCTTGGTTGCATAGTTCTCAATGTGTAGCACCTAGGGCTTAAGGCACTCAACATGTTGGATCACCAACCTTTTTATTAAGGAAATTATCCTCATTTATCTAATATCCCCAAGTTTCCACCCCTGGTCATGTGGTATTGAGGAGTAGCACCCAAGGATAAAGGTTGTCACCAGGGAAAATTTTAGGGGCTAATATTCGCAGGTGGGCTAATTTTCCTGGATTTTTCTAATAAAAAGATTCACCAATTTCCATTTTTTTGAAAAATTATTCGCCCAAATTTTATAGTATAAAACTATTTTACACTAAATATTGCCAAAATTTTATATATACTAATATAAAATAATTAGAACCCTAAATATTTTTAAAAAAATATCATCAAAAAATTTACAATTTACATATTGGGGACTAGTAAGATTCGCGAAGGCTTATAAACTTTAAGATAAACTTCCATCCTTAAAATTTTCCCTGGTTGTCACTATATCAACATCCATACCTATGATAGTGAGGTTCCACCCATAGAGTTCCATAGGGGGCCACTATATTTTTGCAATGAATCTTTTTCTTATTTCTCTCAAAGTGTCAATACATCAAGGTTATTCCACCAGACCCCAAACTTCTTGTATCATGGTTTGTTAATAAAGGTTTCACCCCAAATGAAGTTATTTTGTAGGATTCTTATTTTTATTTTCATTTTATGAAGTGCCAATACTTCCATGCCATCTCCATTAATCTGAAAAAGAATTCTAGTTATTGTTGTGCTAGTTTCATTTCAGATATAAACTTTTCTTTGCTTTGTTTTACTTATCCTTCATAGGTTTTTTTATGAGCATGTGATTTTCAAATAGTGTATTTAGTGAAATTATGAGTTTTTCATAAGCTTAGAAAGCATAATTTTAAATTACAGAACATAAGAAATATAAAACACAACAAACACACATAACATAGCTTAAAACACAGAATTTTGATAAAGAAGTTCACCCCTCCTGGGCTACATCTCCTTGGTCCAGCTTCATAGTGTGGGCCTTTGTATTAGCTTCAGGTGTGCTCAAATTGCTGTTACAAGCTTTAGAACCTCTTGGGAACCTGTTCCAATGAGTTTAAAACATCATAATCTCCCAAAAATGACTATTTGTTTGCTGAATTCAGACTTTGGATGCTCTGCCAATGACTCCAACACCTAGTGGCCCTAGCCTTCAAAAATATTCAAATGCACTAAAACACCTGTAGATGACCATTTCTACCTCTGCAACCTACTTCATTGAGTTCCTAGCATGAAAATTAGCCTAGAATGCCTCTTTCTGAGCTCAGTTTGGTCGAAAAATTGCTTGAGTTATGACCAAAACTGTTTTTGCCCCAATTTCTTCTCTAAAACTGAAGGAACTGCCAGTTAACTTTCCAAATTTAGAAATCCACCAGAAATAGCGCGCCCTCCTAAAATCCTGCCAAGATAATCTGTGGTTAATTAACGCTAAGTGCATTTTACGGGCGGATAAGTGCGGTTTAATAAGATAAGCACGTTTAGTGCAAATCTCGTTTTAATCGTCATTAAACCATGTTTAAACTTAATTAAAAGTAATTACATTCCCATTGGTTCATTTGGATTAGCACTCGGTTCTGCACTTCTAGCCACATGGTCGGGAGGGGGTTGGCCCCCTCCAACCCCCAACTATCGGGCCGTATTAAATTAAATGTAAATGACAAACATAAAGGGTAAGATCCACTAGGCAGAGGAGATGGTAAGATGCACGGTTGGCGGGAAGAAGGTCGTGGGTTCGACCCTCACTCCGCCACAATAATTTTACACAAAGTTACAATATAACTTCTTCGCCAAATTTGGTAATTCCTCCAACTTTAACCTCCACCATTGGTTAGATAAGAGCTCCTCCAATTCTAGTTGAACTCCGCCGAGAGGTGGGTTTAGAACTTTATAATATATATATATATATATATATAATTCCACCATATCCCAATGTCCAACATTAATATAACATATAATTCGACCCCATAGGTTAGGAGATGGCCCACCAGAGAGGACACGTGGTGCCCTCTAGTTGGGTTGTACTCCAACCTTAAAAAAATTTCAAATTCCAACTTAGGAAGGATATTGGAGGTCATTGTACAATTTCTCTTTTCACTTAACCCATATGGAGAATCTAAAGACGACACTTGTCACAGTGTCACTGGCTACAATCTGGAGAATATTCCCTGCAATGCTGACTGTACTTGCCACATCATCACTATACATGTTTTGCTCCTTTTTTGCTTGTTTTTGAAAATGAACAAAAGACTATAACTCAGTCATACGAACTCAAATTTTTATGAAACAAGTTGTGCCAGAATCTTGGCGATGAACTCTATCCGGTCGTTTAGGTTTGAAGCAATTTCGAGCACTTTCAATTTTTAGCTAAAACTTGAGCCTTAGATCATTCCTCCCCACTAGAAGCCTTTTGGAACCCATAAGATACTATCAATTTTTCAGGAAGTGAGGTTATATCTCCCTCACTTTTCCAATCTCCAACCATTTTTCCTTTGAAGGATTTTGACCTTTGAGTCCAACTCCAAGGTACTCAACATTCCCTCTTCTTGAAGTTCTGATTCTTCTGTCAAGTATGAGATCTTGCTGAAGTTCATCAAGGTATTATGGTGATAAATCATCTATTGATGGCAACTGAACATGCTCTCCTTCCCCTTGCAATCTTTCCTTGCTTATGTACAACCAAACTTCATCACCAACTTGGAATTTGTGATCAACCCGATGTTTGTCATGCCTTTCCTTGTAGCTGCTTTGAATTTTTTCAAGTTTCTCTTGCACTATGTGATGTACTAACTGAATTTTCTCAATGAACTTTCTTCCCTTATCTATGTCACTATGTCTGTCTATAATAACATATTCTCAAAGATAAAGTCCAATGGAAATCTTGGCAAGTAACCAAAACATGCCTCAAATGGCGATGTATTTGTGAAAGAATGTTTTGCCCGGTTGTATGCATGTTGTATGTAGTGTAATTGTTCATCCCACAACTTGGGATGCTTGCTGCAATAGCCTCTTAGAAGATGAATAACAGTCTATTTACCACCTTTGTTTGACCATCTATTTGTGGATGAAATGCTATTCTTTTCTTCAACTTTGTATCCATCATGTCCCATAATTTGACCAAAAATTCCCAACAAATCAAGAATCTCGATCACTTACAATAGAAGTAGGAAGACCAAAATGGATCCATATATTTTGAAAGAAAATATTAGCAGTTTGTTCAGTTGTAATAGTTTTCTTACATGCCATCAAAATACACATTTTGATGAACCTATCTACCACAACATACAAATAATCATGACCTTTCCTTGACATCGGAAGGCCTCCTACAAAATCCATTGAGATTCTCTCCCAAGGATGAGAAGGAACTGGAAGTGGTGTGTACAAACCAAGCTTCCTATTGCTAGGCTTACTTTTTGCACATAAAGAACATCCTCTAATAAAACGAGAAACACTCTCATTCATGTGTGGCCAATAACAATACCTTTGAAGATGCGCCACTGTCTTGCCTACACCAAAATGTACTACAATCAATGATGTGTGTGACTCCCTTATGATACTATTTCTTTCTCCCTGTGGAATACATAACTTGCCCAAGTGATACAACAAACTGTTATGCACATGATAATCTAACTCTTCACTTTAGTTTCCCTTACTCAAGTTCTCATACACATCTTGAAAATCACTATCATTCACATACTGTTCAATGTAACTTTCATGCATAATAGAATTTTGCTTGAGAATAATAGCAGAATTTACAATAGGCCTAGAGAGCATATCAACTACCTTATTGTCGATTACTTTTTTGTACCTGATAACCCAGTGAAATTGTTGTAGAAAACCCATCCACCTGAAATGTTTTGATTGCTGCAACTTTGATTGTGATTGTAAGTACTGCAATGGCTGATGGTCAGTATGGATAATGGTCTCTTTCCCCATCAAGTAATGCTTCCATTTATTTACACTTTTGTACCAATGCATATAACTCTTTATCATAGGTAGGATATTTAGTCTCAGCTCCATTAAAAGTTTCAGAATGAAATGAGATAGGCTTACCATGCTGCATGAGTACTGTTCCCATAGCATAATCACTTGCATCTATTTAGATCTCAAATGGTTGTCTTAGATCTGGAATTGATTGAATTGGTGATGAACTTATCTTTTTCTTTAAAGCATCAAATGCTTTCTGCTGCAAATCTCCCCAATGGAAGACTTTCTTTATGCTTGTCAATGCATGTAATGGTGCTGCAACGAAAGAAAAATTAGCAATGAGTTTCCTCCAATACTGTGTTGCCCATAAAAAATTCTTACCTCGGTAGCTATAATGGGCTTGGGCCAATTCAAAATGACCTCAAATTTGGAAGGATCAATCTTCAACTCACCTCCTCCAACAATGTGTCCCAAATATACCAACGAAGTCTTACCAAATTCACACTTTAACATATTAAGAAACAATTGCTCTTTTCTCAAAACATCAAGTACCATGTTCACATGCATGACATGTTTTTCTATGGATTTTCTGAATATGAGTATGTCATCTAAGTAAACAATGACAAAGTCATCTAGAAATGGTCTAAGTACATCATTCTTTACTCTCATGAAAGTAGCTGGTGCATTTTTTAAGCCAAATGGCATAACTAACCACTCATACAATCCTTGTCTAGTCTTGAAAGCAGTTTTCCAAATGGCTTCTTCAGCTATCCTAACTTGATGATAACCACTTCTCAAATATAACTTAGTGAAATAATTTGCATGCTTTAATTGATCAAGAAAATAATCAATGCGTGGAATTGGGTAGCGATTCTTTACCGTGATTTTGTTCAGTGCATGAAAATCGATACACATGCACCAAGTCTTGTCCTTCTTTGGAACCAAAACTATTGGAGAACCACATGGCAAAGTAGATGGGCATATGGTACCTTTATTCAACAATTCTTGGATTTTCTTCTTGATTTCCAAACTTTCCATAATTGACATGCGATACATAGCAATATTGGGAAGTGGAACATCCTGTTGTAGTTGAATCTAATGCTAAATTCCTCTCTTGGGTGGTAACCCCTTTGGTTCTTGAAACATCTCACCATGCTGACTTACCACATCAAACAAATCATATTTCAATTTCTCATCACATCCATCAAAATATTCATAGTTAACATCTTCCTTTTTCTTGATCATGAGAAGCACAAAATTTTTACTTGCATTTACAAGCCTCTTCATTTGCCCTGCATTAACAAAAGAGATATTTAGTTTCTTGCGTTGAGCTCTCACAATATACTCCACTCCATATTTGATCAAATGATATTTGTTCTAATGACGATAAAATATCGCTTTCCTGTCATAAAAATATGGACTACCCAAGATAATCCATGAAATTTCAAGTGGAACCACATCTAACTCAACTTCATCGACAAAGTTTGCAGTAATAGAAAATCTAAAAATACATTTCCTTGTCACCTGTAAATTGGCATTGTTAACTATCCAACCCAAATGTTATGGCTTATGATGAGGTACATTTTCAAGGTTTATTTTTTTAACTAAGTCTTCTGAAATCAAGTTTTCTTGTGACCCTGTATCAAACAATGCATCAATCTTCGTATGATTAGAAATTACTCTAACATGGAATAATTCTATCCTTGTATCTTCATTTGGAGTATTTTTGTGACTATTTGAGGTACTAGAACTTGCTATATCTTCCTTTCCTTTGTTAACCATGGCAACTATCTTGGTTTAATCTCCTGAATCGGACCCAAGATCTTTTTGTATGGTAGCAATCATCTTTTGTTTCCCTTTGTTATTTGGTTTCTTTGGTCTTAATTCGAGATGTAGTTTCCAACAGTGGGCTTCATCATGCCCCTCTTTGGAACAATGTTTGCATGTAATTTTCTCCCCTTCTTTCTTAACACTTGCATTCTTCTTTCCCTTCCATTTTACTTATTTCTCTTTTCCCTTACCCTTGAATGGCTTCTTCTTACTACCCTCTTTAGAAATGTTTTTACCCCTTGCTTTAAGATGCATGGCTTGCACACATACTTCATCTAAGTTATTTGGGTTAAACATGAGAATAGTGTGTTTTAAGTAGGAATGTAGACCTCCTATATACTTCAAGAGTGTATCTTGTGAATTTAAGTCTACTCCAAGTAATAAAGCCATTTTCCTAAACTCTTGTGTAAACTCTTGGACACTTTGACCTTTGAGCCGTCTAAATTTTTTCCAACTCATTATTTCTTTCTACATATAGGCTAATGGATAAAATTATCTTTTAATGGAAAAAATTAATTTGACCCAAGAAATGGAAATCTTACCATGGATTCACATTTCCTCTTTTGTCTTTGCTTCCCACCAAACTAGTGCTGCTCCTTCTAGCCTTAATGAAGCCAAATAGATTTTGATATAATCTTCTTGTAGATTCTAAATTCTATAGTAAACTTCCAACTGACGAATCCAATTGTCTAGTCTTTCAGCATTAACTTCTCCATTGTATGTAGGAAGTTCAAATTTGATGTCCAACTTGAGTAACCGAGTCTTTCCTTTTCGGATCTTGGAATGTGTATGGGTATAAATTTTTGTAATGGATGTGGAAGATGAAGATGTGGATCAAGATGATGATGATGATAATGGTGGAGAGGGATATGGTTACCCTCCACTAGCTTTTGAGCTCCTCTCTTCCTCCTTTTTACTGTTTGAATATTCTTCTCTATGAGGATGTTTTGAACCTTCTCCAGTTTCCTTTTCCATAAAAGCTTCATACACAACTTTCACCATCCTTTTCGTTTCTTTTAATTCTCTCTTAACATCCTCTTCTTCAGAATGTTCATGAGTTCCTTCATGGCCTGACATTTTGGCTGTAGATTCAAGCTCAATATCTCCAGCTTGTATCTCTTCAATCACTTCAACATTTTGTGCAATTAATTCCTCTTGTGCTTCAAGTGTTTCCTTGAGTGGTCCTTTGGGTAAGGATGATGCCTTCTCAACCTTCTTCCTTATTTTCCTAACTTTAGGACTAGCTATCAGTATCTTCCCTTCTCCTCTCTGCAATCTCAATCTTGTAAGCATCAGTAAATTTGCACTGTAAAAAACCTTCAAGTAAAACAAGCAAGAAACCTTGTGCTCTGATACCAACTTGATCTTAAAATGAATGCTAGTTATTGTTGTGCTAGTTTCATATCAGATATAAACTTTTCTTTGCTTTGTTTTACTTATCCTTCATAGGTTTGTTTATAAGCATGTGATTGTCAAACATTGTACTTAGTGAAATTATGAGTTTGTCATAAGCTTAGAAAGCATAATTTTAAATGACAGAATAGAAGCAATGTAAAACACAACAAACATACATCACATAGCTTAACACACTGAATTTTGATAAAGGATTTCACCCCTCCTGGGCTACATCTCCTTGGGTCTTTGTATTAGCTTCAAGTGTACTCAAATTTCTGTTACAAGGTTCATAACTTCTTGGAACCTGTTCCAATGAGTTTAAAACATCATAATCTCCTAAAAATGACAATTTTTTTGTTGAAATTAGACTTTGGATGCTCTGAAAAACCTAGTGTCCTTGGCCTTCAAAAATATTAAAATGCAATAAAACACCTGTAGATGACCTTTTCTGCCATGCAATCTATTTCAATGAGTTCCTAACATGCAAATTAGCCTAGAATGCCTCTTTTTGAGCTAAGTTTGGTCGAAAATTACTTGAGTTATGACCAAAACTGTTTTTGCCCCAATTTCTCCTCTAAAACTGAAGGAACTACCAGTTAAATTTCCAAATTTAGAAACCCGTGCCCTCCTAAAATTCCACCAACGTAATCTGTGGTTAATTAAAGCTAAATGCATTTTATGGGCAGATAAGTGAGGTTTAATAAGATAAGCGTGTTTAGCGCAAATCTTGTTTTAATCGTCATTAAACCATGTTTAAACTTAATCAAACATAATTACATTCCTGCCGGTTTGTTTGGATTAGTGCTATGTTCTGCGCTTCTGGCCACATGGGGAGGGGGCTGGCCCACGAGGCTGCCCCCCTCCAACCCCCAACTGTCAGACAGTATTAATTTAAATGTAAATGACAAACATAGAGGGTAAGATCCACTCGACAGAGGAGACGGTAAGACTTGTGGTTGGCGGAAGGAAGGTCGTGGGTTCAACCCCCACTTCGCCACAATAATTTTACACAAAGTTACAATATAACTTCTTAGTCAACTTTAGTAATTCCTCCAACTTTAACCTCCCCCATTGGTTAGATAAGAGCTCCTCCAATTCTAGTTGAACTCTGCTGAGAGGTGGGTTTAGAACTTTATAATACATACACACACACACACACATTTATAATAAAATATGTATGTGTGTGTGTGTGTGTGTGTGTGTGTGTGTGTGTGTAATTCCACCATAACCCAATGTCCAACATTAATATAATTTGACATTCGACCCTAAGGTTAGGAGATGAACCACCAGAGAGGACACGTGGCACCCTTTGGTTGGGTTGTACTCCAATTCCTAAAAAAAATCAAATTCCAACTTAGGAAGAATATTGGAGGTCATTGGATAATTTCTCTCTTCACCAACCCATCTAGAGAATCTGAAGATGACACTTTTCACAGTTCCACTGGCTTCAATCTAGAGAATATTCCCTACAATGCTAATAGTACCTACCACATCATCACTATACTCGTTCTGCTCCTTTTTTACCTGTTTCGGAAAACGAACAACATACGATAACTTAGTCATATGAACTCAGATTTTGATGAAATGAGTTGCGACAGAATCTTGGTGATGAACTCTATCCATTCATTCAGGTTCAAAGCAATTTTGAGCACTTTCAATTTTTAGCTAAAACTTGAGCCTTAGATCATCCATCAACACAAGAAAGTGTAGGATAAAAGATTTTGCTGGTAGAAAACTTTAATACCAAAAATATCCATATCAAGGTTTCTATATAGTGTTCACCTGATATAGATTGTGCCTGATATCCTAATATGGTCTATCTCATGAGGCACTGACCCTAAAATGGCCCATAATATTTATATGAAAAATATGTTATACAATAAGATTCCAAAATTGTTGATATCTGATATGAATTAAGCATTGGTTCATAGCACAAGGTTTTGAATGGTTTGGTATTTTAGCATCTTGGAAATAAGTTTTGAAAATTTTGGTGTTCACATGGTTGCACTCTAAAAGAATAGAACTTGTGAAAATTTGATTTAGACTAAAGGGAGTTGGACTATAAGTCCTTGGTTGTCCTTTTGTGAAAAGTGGATACTAAAAATATAAGGGGCATTTATTGTAAATGCTTGATTGTAAGCGTGAATGCATAAATTTGGATTGAAGGAAGCACCTGGTTCAGTAACATATAGATAGAGATAAAAAATAGAACAACAAAGTGGAAAATTACTAGACAAGTGACAAATAAATCTACTGACCATTGAAGAATAGAGTGGAGTTTGAAGAAGCAAGTAAACCATCGCAAGGTAGATTATAGAGTTATAAAGAATAGAGTAGAGTTCAAATAAAAACATAAACCATTGTAGGGAAAATTGCATAATTGTGAAGAGTATATTAGATTACGAATTTGATTTGTATGATATCTTAGAGGGGATTGGTGTCTCTTGTAGATTGGTTCCTATAAATTAGAAATATTGGTGTCCCTTTTGTTCGGTATGTTGTATATTCATTGCATAAATATTCTTATGCACGGTATGTTGCACCAAGTACAATGGTGGGGGGGTTACAAGGGAGAACGAATCTTCCCTTTCTTGGGGGGTTTGGAGTGGGGTATAATTTCCTCTGCATAGGGGTTTAGGGGAATCACCGAAAAATTTAAAAAATGGTGGTCTTTGTGTCTAATGTTTTCTATTTTAAACACATGGCTTTCACCTTTAGCAATTTTGTGGCTCATGGCGTTTTTTCCCATGGTTTTGTATTTTTAGTTAAGGAACTATAGTTGTATTCTAATACATGGTAAATGGATTGGTTTTCTAGTTTCAGTTTCCAGGATAAAATCTCTATGTTCATGTGTGTATTTACCATTGTATCATTTATATTTTATCAAGAATTTTTTTGCAGCCATTAATTATAGATGGTTAGAACATACATTTGGAATTAAAGCAGTTTTGACTTCAAGGGGATTACTTTGTGGCTAAGGGGTTTAGCTCAAGCCTATGACAGATCTTGTTAGGAGATCTACAAAAGTGATTCTTGTGGTGAAATTTTATGTAACCAGCTCCAAAAAAATAAGAAAAGAGAGATCAATGCCTTAGAAATCAGCCACTTCGAAGGGGAAACCTCCAATACATTAAATAAATGAACAATTCTTGAATGATACAAATGACCAAACCTCCTTTCTATATATAGGAGTCCATGTGGCCACAATGTAATCCTAGTCGACCTAACAATAATAATGTAAGGGCACAATAATAACAATATTGGGGTTACAGGGGTACAACAATAACAATAAGGGGGTTACACTAACAAAAATAAGGGACTATACTAGTAATATAGGGACCTAACATGCTCCTCTCCTTCAAAAAATTGTTGTCCTCAATGCTTGAGTAGCTCCAAGTGCTTCTGTATAAAATTCTCATCCTCCCATGTAGAATCTTCAGTGGGTAAGTTCTTCCATTTGATGAGATACTCTGAAATTGACAATTTCGTAGATGTTGAGTTCTTGTTTCCGTGACTGATTCAGGTTTCAATATGGTTTTTCCTTCCTCATCAAGTTCTGGCAATATTGTTTGAACTGGAAGTTTGTCCCCTATAACCTTCTTTAAGCATGAAACATGGAAAACTGGATGCACTCGCGAAGAAGCAGGAAGCTCCAATTTGTATGCCATAGTACCAATCTTTTGCAACACCTTGTAGGGACCATAGTACTTTGGCGATAATTTATTATCCTTCTTAGCTTGCTTGAGGGACATTTGTTTGTATGGTTGTAGCCGTAAAAATACCCAATCTCCTACATCGAAACTTCTCTCACTGCGATGTTGATCTGCCTGTTGTTTCATTCGATTTTGTGCCAAATTCAGGTTATCCTTTAAGAGTTGGAGAACTTCTTGCTGATGCTCGATGTGATCTTCCACCGCTTGAACCTTCGAATTTTCCCTTAAAGATGATGTGATCGATGGTGGATGATATCCATAAAGTGCCATAAATGGGGTCATTTTTGCTGCAGTATGGAAGGAAGAGTTATACCACCATTCAGCGAGAGGTAACCACTTGACCCATTGTGTTTGTTTATCAGATACAAAACAACGAAGATATCCTTCCAAACATTTATTTACTATCTCAGTTTGACCATCAGATTGAGGATGATAAGATGAGCTATGAGCTAATTAAGTACCCAAACAAGAAAATAACTTCGTCCAAAAATTTCCCATAAAAATGGGATCTCTGTCGCTCACAATAACCCTTGGGCTTCCATGTAGCTTTTGAATTCTGTCCACAAATGTAGTAGCAACTGTACTTGCTTTAAATGGATAAGATAATGCACAAAAGTGTGCATACTTGGTAAGTCTATCAACTACCACCATGATGACATTCTTGCCTTCGGACTTCGGTAAACCTGTGATAAAATCCATTGAAATCTCCTCCCAACTTTGACTTGGAATGGATAAAGGTTGTAGAAGTCCCGGGGTCTTAATTGTCTCCACTTTATTCTGCTGGAAAACCAAACATTCCGCCACAAACTTTTGAATATCAGATTTTAGGCCATCCCAAAAAAATTCTTTCTTCACCCTATGGTAAGTTTTTAAAAATCCTGAGTGTCCTCCTAAAGGAGAAGTGTGCAATTCCAGAAGAATCTTTTGTTTTAGTTGGGAATTCTTACAAAGATATAAGCGATCTTTGTAACATAAGGAATCATTTTTCCAACTAAATGTATCAGATGTACTAGGATCTTGCTGCAACTTTTGAATGAGTATCCATACATCTTTGTCCATCTTCCATTCATCTCTTGCTTCAGTTATCCAATCTGGTTGGATAATAGAAATGGCACAAAGCAATGCTTCCACCTCTTCATTCTTTCTTGAGAGTGCATCTGCAACAACATTCAGCTTTCCTTTTTTGTAGATTATTTCAAAGTCGTAACCAAACATCTTTGTGACCCATTTTTGCTGTTCTTCTGACGATAGTCTTTGTTCCAAAAAGTGTTTAAGACTATCATGATCAGTTTTTACCTTGAAGTGTCTTCCCATTAGGTAAGTTCGCCATTTCTTTAGTGCATGCAGTATTGCTAACATTTCCTTCTCATAAATATGTTTTTGTAAATACTTTCCTTTGATTGGACGAATTTCAAAAGCAATGGGTCTTCCTTCCTGCATTAAAACGACACCAATTCCATTTCCTGAGGCATCACATTCCACAATAAAGGTTTTTGTGAAGTCTGGCGTAGCTAAGACTGGTGCTAGGCACATTGCCTCTTTAAGATGTTCAAAGGCCTTAGTTGCTTCAGTACTCCATGAAAATGCATCTTTCTTCAATAATGTTACGGGAGCAAAGCCATCGATACCATACAAATGCATTTTGTTCTAAATGTAAAGTTGCAATGCGTACCTTTTGTGTGTTTTGCACATTATTGAGATCAAAATATTGCTTCATCTATAGTATCCACGTTACGGGATCCTTGCCATCAAACTTCCTCATATCCACTTTTGGAATATGGTGGTTCTTCCCTCCAACATTAGAGTTTATGAAATCACGATTAACATTTATTTTCTTCTCATCACGAGTTTCTCTACTATATTTTCACCATTAGGAAACATTTCTTGTATCAACTTTGTCAAACCTTCCATGTCAGCTTTTAGATCATTCTTCATGTTTTCCATTTTTTCATCGATCTTAGCTTCCATGTCATCGATCTTAGATTCCATGCCAGATTCCATACCATCCATATTAGATTCCATCCCATTATTCAAAGCATCCATCTTAGATTCCACACCTTTATTCAAACCATCCATCTTAGTTTCCACACCTTTATTCGAAACTTCCATGTCATTTTTTGTTGCTCTTTGTGAGAGCGAAATTTGTTGCACTTTCTCTTGTAATTTTGATATGTCATGTTTAATTCTTCATCTTCATGAGTCATAGTAGAGCCTTCTAAAGGCTTAATGGGTGTTGAATTATTTTTAGGGGGAATTTTAGAACCTAATACTGATATCTATTCTACAATATGCCCTTGGAATCAATTCAACTTGATTCTTCAAATAAGACTTATGCAATTCAGAAAAAAAAAAAAAAAAAAAAAAAATACACACCTTTTTCTTACTTTTGAGGAGCTTGATATTGAAATTGAATTATCTCTATAATTGCGGAACCTCAATATCTGAAATTCTGCCCTTTAGTATCCCTCTTAAGCTTCTTTCAAATGCCACGGGTCTGACCTGATTTGGATTCTTCAAGAAAAAGTTATGCCCAATCTCCCACAATGACCTAATTATGGACTAGTTCAGTGGAGTCACAACCTGTACGGCATGCCACATGTCACTTTGTTCTCCTTCAGCTCTGAAATTGATATAAATGAAACTATAGTTCATTTTCTTGCAGACACTTTTTACAGAATTCCTATCCGATGCTCAGAGAGCGAGTTATGATGATTTTCCCACGGTCACCTCTTTGAGATGAAATTCAGGAGCCTGGAACAACCCTAACTTCCATAGATCATAGCTCCAAAAATATTGCGAACCAAGATTTGACATTTTTATAGGAGGTTCCTCAGGATTGCGGCTTCGCTCTGTAAACATTTCAGCTTCTAAACCTTCGTATATAAAAAGTTAGAGCAAAAATTGCACGATGACCTGTTTCAGGTGAAATTCGGGAGCCTGAAAAATCCCTAACTTCCACAGATCATATCTCCAAAAATATTTCAAATGAAGATCTCCAATTCTTACAGGAGGTGCCTCCAGATTTCAGCTTCACTTTGTGAAAATTTCAGCTTCTGAACCTTCGTAGAAAAAACTTTATAGCTAAAATTCCACGATGACCTGTTTGGAGCAACGAAACCCTAGAATCCAAAGCTCTGATACCAAATGTTATGAAACCAGCTCCAAAAATAGAAGAAAAGAGAGATCAACACCTTATAAATCAGCCACTTCGAGGGGGAAACCTCCAATACATTAAATAAATGAACAATATTTGAATGATACAAATGACCAAACCTCCTTTCTATATATAGAAGTACATGGGGCCACAATGTAATCCTAGCCGACCTAACATTAATAATGTAAGGGCACAATAATAACAATATGGGGGTTACATGGGTACAACAATAAAAATAAGGGGGTTACACTAACAACAATAAGGGACTATACTACTAATATAGGAACCTAACATGAAAGGAAATGGAAATTATTTCAAAGATATATATTGATAAATTAAATGGGTAGAGTTTTGAGATATGGAAGCTTAAAACGAATATTTTTTGGTGGACAAAGATTATTGGATCATTGTGGATTCGGATTCTACAATGATGAGTATGTCAATACAATTATGTCTCTAATATTCAATATTATTAAATTTTCCAGGGGAATCTATAACAAAGGAAATTTGGAACAAGTTAGGGGCTTTATAATCTTGTTCTAAAAAACCCCTAACTTGTTACATGCTAATTTTTTTTCCTATGAAAATGGTTTTATAAAGTGATGATGAAGGGTGGAGACTCGATGACATAACATATTAACATCTTCAATGTTGTGGTAAGTAATCTATTATTTTTTTATATTAATATTGCAGATGAAGAAAAGTGTACTAATTTATTTTTTTCATTGTTGGAATTGTGGGATTGTCTCGTTATTTCCATAATTATTAGTGCAACTAGCTTAAGTTTTGATGAAAAGTCCCATGCTATCAGAGGAGATGTGACGAAAAAAAATGAAAAGTTAGAACATACATAACTTATTTGTAGAGTACACTCCTTCGATAGAAATAAAAATAAGAACTCTCTAATGGGAAATCTAAATCTAGAGGAAAATATAAATCTCTAGGAAAATTAAGTTAAGATATGTTGGAGAAATAGGGGCATTATAAGAAGTATTGTAGATCTAAAATTCATGAGAAAGGAAAGAAATTTGTAGATGGTACTTATATAGAAGAAAAATATCTTGAAATGAAGGAGAGGATGTGTACTTTACCTCTTCAAGTACATATGTAGATAATGAGGCATGACTAATTGACTAAAGTGGATTCTTTCATATGACTCCTCACATGGAGTGGTTTTGTGAGTATGAAAGATATGATGGTAGTGATGTTTTCTTGAGATATGAATTTACGGCCATAATTATATGGCATGGAAAATTTAAGTTGAAGCTCATGGGTGGATAGATTAGAACACTTGGTATTCTTCACATCCCAGGATTGTCTAGAAATTTGATTTCTATAGGTACGATGAAAAATACAGGTGTAAAAATAGTGTTTGAAGAGGATACTCATAGGACACCCTGAGGAGAGATGGTATTTTTGAAGGGATTTTGCATTGAAGTTTGTATAAGTTTTTGGGAAGAAATGTTAGTGATGGGTGCAATAGTTTCATTGTTCCTAAGAATATCACTAAAGAAGGAAAAAATCCAATGGTTTCACGAGAAAAAAAATGTCATGGCATCAAAGACTGAGACATATTGGAGAGAAGGGCCTTCACATACTACATGGTAATGATATGGTATAATATATGTCTAATTTATTTGTGGATTTTGATTTCTATTAACATTTTTTATATGGGAAGCAAAGTAGAGTAATATTATCCTCTAGTGCAACGAGGGCATATTGAATATTGCAGTCGGTGCACAATGATGTGTTTGGACTTGTGTCGATTCCATCACTAGGAAAACATATGTATTATTTCTCATTTATTGATGAATTATTGAGTAATACATGGATTTATTTCCTCAAGAATAAATCCGAAGTCTTTGAAAAATTCAAATTTTTAAAGGTTCATGTAGAAAATTAGATAAAAAAAATAATTAAAGTACGAAGGATAGATAATGGTGGAGAATTTTACAAGAATGAATTCAAACAGTTCTTTAAGAAGTGCAATGCAGAAAGGTATAATACTACTCCATACACACCTCAACAAAAATGAGTTGCATAAAGGATGAATAAAATTTGATGGATAAAGCATGAAGCATGCTTAATGGTGCAAGGTTAGGACAAGAATGCTAGGGAAAGGTAATTGACATTGTGCACTATTTGGTAAATATATCACCCCCATCAATATCAGATAAAAAGACTCTACATGAGGTATCGACTAGTAAGAAACCTTGTCTTTTACATCTTAGGGTATTTGTGTGTTTCTTATGTACATGCTCCAATTTAGAATAGGATTAAGCTAGATAAGAAATCTAAAAAGTATATCTTTATTGGATATCAATATGGTATGAAAGGTTATAAGCTTTGGAACCGAAAAACTAAAAAGCTTGTGTATATTAGATATGTTCTTTTTAGAAAAATCAAAGATGTTGTTAAACAGGAAGTCCAACCAAGGGAGAAAGAACTAGAGAGGATATAGTTGGAATTGAAGGATGATGAACCAGACTCTACAAAATAGCAAGAATCAAAAGAAGAAGAACCATAGAATCTTACATTGAGGAGATGGTTTTAGGAAAGAAGGCATCCAGAGAGGTATACTCCACCTAATTTCCATTAAAAATTTACTTTTTCAATTATTGATGATGATCCTAGAACTATTAGAGAGGTAGTGAATTCAAAGGATGGAACAATATGGAAAAAGGTCATGGTTGAAGAAATGATATCATTGGAAAAGAATGAGGCTTTGGATATAGTGGGGTTTCCAAATGGAAGAAATCACATTGGTAGAAAATGGGTGTAGAAATACAAATATCAGTTAGTAGCAAAAGATTATTCCCAAGTGGAGGGAATTGAGTTTGGTGATATCTTCTCTCCCATTACTAAGTTAACTTCTATCAGATTTCTTTTATCTATTGCTATTGTTTTTCATTTTTAATTAGAATATAGGATGTGAAGACAATGTTCCTAGATGGGGATCTAGAAGTAGAAATCTACATGAAGTAGCCAAAAGGATTTGCTGTGAAAGGAAATAAAGAGCTAGCATGTAGGCTGAAAATTTTCCTATACAGTTTAAATAAATCATCAAGGATGCGCGATCAAAAATATGGTGCTTATATATTGACACTTAACTTCACAAGGAGAAAATTGGATGATTATGGGTCATGTTATTTATTTGGTTTTGTATGTGAATGATATGTTTTTGATTGGAAATTATCAGGTTATCATCCAGGAAGTGAAAACTCAGTTGTCCTCTAGATTTTACATGAAGGACCTTGGTGTTGCAAATTTTATTTTCAGCATGGAAAATAAAAGTGATCAATCAAATTGGAAACTCTGGTTAAATTAGAGGAAGTATGTTGAGACAATAATGTAGATATTTAATATGCAAGATGTAAACCAATGAAGGTGCCTATTCCTATAGGTGTAAATTTATTTGCAGATCAATGTCCCAAGAAACAAGAAGAGGAATAGGACATGTCCAATGTTTCATATGCCAATTTATTTGGTAGTTTGATGTATGCAATGGTTTTTACTAGCCCATACATTACACATTGAGCGGGAGTGTTGGGAAGTTATATGTAAAAACTTGGAAGGAGAACTGTAAAACAATAAATATGGTTTTTAGGTATTTACATAACACTATTGGTTATGGAATGTGTTACCAATGAAAGAAAGGGTTGGACAAAGTGTTGGACATACATGGCTTAGTTGATGCATACTATGATGAATATCTGGATTGTAGAAGGTCTACAAGTGGTATGTGTTTGAAATATTTTGGAGGAGGAATTAGTTGGATGAGAAAGAGATATTTTAGAGTGGCGTTTTCAACTACAATAGTTGAATCCATGGTAGCTACTTCTGCAAGCAAGGAAGCAATATGGTTGTAGAGATTGAGTTAAAGTATTGGGTTGTGACAAAATGTTACGAGGATATATTGTGACAGTCAGAGTGCAATATTCCTCGTGAAGAACCCAACATAACATTCTAAGACACAACTTATTGATGTTTAAAATCACTTTGTATGAGACATGGTTGAAGAAAAGAGGGTGATATAAGTGAACATGGACATTTTGAAGAATATTGCAAATTGATTAAAAAAAACTGTGAGCACTGATAAATTCTCTTAATGTACAAAAATAATGGGCATTAATGCCCTGGATTGTTGATCATGTACTCCTGCAACCTCTTATGTCTAAAGAAAACAACATTGTGGGAGAATGTTGGGTATGTGTTATACTCTTTACACAGATACCCCCATGTGTTGTACATTGTGCAATGAATGAGATAAATGGTAGGGGTTGACAGGGGTGTGACATCCCCCCCTTCTTCGGGGGTTCACAGTGGGGTGAAATCCCTCGCTGAAAAAACATTGGGTAGTTTTTATGTCCTTTTTTGATTTTTTTCGACACATGATTTCCTCTCTTAGTGATTTTATGGTTCATGGTGGTTTTTTCCCATGTTTTTGCATTTTTTTGTTAATGAACTCTGGTTTTATTATAATTCACGGTAAATTTGTAGTTTATTCATGCCATGAGTTCTATATTATATTGTAATACTATACAAAACAATATAATGAAAACACTTATTGGTTTTCTCAGTTTGGGTTTGCAGTATAAAATCTCTTTGTTAATGTTTTCCATTACATATTTTCTATTTTGTTAAGAAATTTTTTTACCCAATTAATTGTACAAGGTTAAAACCTAAATCATGTAGGTTTATGGCTAGAATTTTGGAAATCAAAATAGATTGGTGTGTCAGGTAGGTTGGTGCTTACAATTGAGGTAATAATAGGTTGTTATCTACAAGATATTTCATATAAAGAAGCTTTGTGGTTTTATCTTGTAAGGGTTTCCACACATATCTTGTGTTACTTGCTCACTTTTTTATTTATGGCGTTTGCATGGGAAAATAAGTAAAAAAAATTACTTGTGTTCTCACATATTTGCATTGGAGAAAGATGGAATCCTGTATGTAATTATTATTTTTTCGACATTTCTAGGTAAGTGTCACATCCCATCATCAGGGAGAGATCCACTGAAAAATATTAGGTTTAACTAACCATAATATGATATAAATAGATATTAATTAATCTATATTAAAAATTTTATGCCAACTTAAATAGATTCCTTTATTTAGATTCAATTAATAAAATACAATATAATTTTAAAATCCTTTATTTAGAATAATTAATAAATTTAATGGATTTATTAGGTTTATTTAATTAATTGAAATAGATTAATTGTCAACCTATTATATTTTTAGATTAATTAGAGGTGATTTGTTTGATAATAGGGGTCTAGGATTTCTTGAGCTTCCACCCATCATCTTTATTAATGTTGTTGGGGTTTTTTTTCAATGTTAATGGCCTCTTTGATTTTTAGTTTAGAATAATGATCAATGGTGGTAATGACCTTGGAATTCTCTAAGCATATATGTTGTTTACTTTCTTATTATTAATAATAAGTAAAAAAATTTATTATACTGATTCACACTCTCTACCCCTCAATATAACATTGAATCCAACATTTTTGAGGCTAGGATTTTTGTTGGGGAAACACAATACTTGAGGAGATTCATTGCCTCATTTTCAGTAGTAGAAGCAACATTCCATGCCATAACAGTGTCTAGAAATAGTTTTTAGTAAGGAAAGGGTCAACAAGGGCCTTTGAGGAGTTAAAAAAGAAAATCACTCATGCATTAGTTCTTGCATTACTAAACTTGGAACGTCCTTTTGAACTAGAGAAAAATATGAGTGAGTATGTTATGGGAATGTTTTCAATGCATGGAGGATGGCATGTATGCTACCTTTGAATGATTTCATGGGGTAGTTTTTAACTAATCTACATATGACAAGGAGCCCTATCTGATGGGAAAGGACACAATAATCCACACATATAACTAGCCACTACAGTACCTATAGGAACAAAGTAAGTTACAATAGACTAGGAATTACAATTGGATGGGGTGCCTACAATGCTTTCATTTAGTTATAAAGTACAATAATGGAAGCACAAATAATTCGGTGGGCATGCTTTCAAGGCTACCCACATCAAAGATCACAAATTTCAGAACTCTGATGCACATGGAACCTTTTACCCATCATGATGCATATAAAGAGGTATATATAGAGGATGAGGAATTAAAGAAGGTGTTTCAATAGTTGTAGAGCCATATTCATGTCCATGATAGTGACATCATAGTTGAATACTATCTCCAGAATGGGCTACTCTAAATATTAGATAATTTATACGTTCCTAAATATGAGTGATTGCAGTTGACTAGAGAGGATCACACCTCCAAAGTTGTAGGGAAATTTGGTGCAGGGAAGGTAGCGACAAACTTGCATAGGTATGTGTACTGGCCCAATATCCAAGAAGAGGTAGCTAGTTTCGTAAGAGGATGCATGCTTTATTGTATCAACAATCCAAGCAATAAGAAATAGGGTCTATATCATCCCTTTCCTACACCCTCTCATACTTAAGAAGCATTTCCACAGACTTTGTGGGAGGTTTACCAACAACCAAGAAGAAGCATGAATAACTATTCTTAGTAGTTGATAGGTTTAGCAAGATGTGTTTTCTAATTCCTATAAAAATACCATTAGTGGATAAGAAGCAACAAACTTGTTTTTTAGAAAAATCTGGGTGCTCTTTTGGATACCAAGGAGAATCATTTTAGAGAGGGACACAATATTTCTCAATGCATTTTGGACTACATTGTGGGAAAATATGGACATAAACTTAGAAAGGTCTATACCATTCCATCCACAAACAAATGGGGAAAAAATAATGAAAAGGAATTTGGTGTAGCTTTTGAGGGGTTACAATCAGAAGCATCCTAAGACATGGGATGAAAATATGGTATATATACAACACTCTTATAATAGAATAGTCTACGCTTCTAATTCTAAGTCCCCATTTGAATTTTTTTTTGGATATTTTCCACCTTAACCTTTCAATATTAAATATGGACAACAAGGAGGAGTGAGGTAGGATATTATAGGGGATTAAGGGAAGGAAAAATTGTTGATAATATTAAGTAGATTCATCTATATTTACAAGAGACACTTTAAAAGGAAAAGGAAAAATACAATGCTAGGAATGATTAACACAGAATAGAGAATTAATTCAGAGTGGGAGACATAATATGGTTACAATCGAACACGTAGAGGCTATAAGGCACTAGTAAGAAAATCAAGGCTCTACAGTATGGTCACTTTGAGATTCTATAAATTGTGGGATATGTCACCTATAGACTTAGAATACCCCCACACATGCACATTTACTCAATAATGAATGTGGAGAATATGAAACTTTATGAACCTTACTTGTTGAATACAAAGAGGAGTAGGTACTACCTTCTATATATGAATCAACACAAAATGCTCAGGGAAAATTGATAGAGGATACAATTATGTAGAAGAGGTCTAGAACTAATAGATAGGGGAAACATGACATTTGGTAGATTGGGTAGAAAGGACAACTTCTAAGAAATACTAAATGGTACTTTAGGGAGAAGGTAGGGGAAACGTTTCCTCACCTCAATAAAAGATTTTGTGGACGAAAAATCCTCCCAAAATGAGTTATGAATTGGTTTAGATCAATATAATATTTTTTTTCCATATCTATTCTTTTAGAGTGGAAAAATTGGAGAAATCAACTTGCAGGGTCATGGTTACCATGGTCCTATTTTGGGAAATTTTGAGTGAAAAAGAGTAGGATCCATTTTGAGGGACCGTTTTTTGTGGTTGCAACCTTAGTATGTACCTAAATTCCATAATGTACACATTTATTATGTTATAATGACAAAAAAATCACATCAATCATAGCTTATATGAGAAAGTTACGCCTCTTGGAATTTGACCTATTGAAATTGACCACTATAATTCGAAAGGATATCATGTCAGCGCCCATTACTCATAGAAAATGGGTTATTCATGTGGCAACTATGAAGAAGACTCTAGAAGGGTCAAGTTGTAACTCATATTGGGTGTTGTCCCTAGTTGGATCTTGAGTTGTGTTATAACCGAGCCACAAGGAGGAAAAATGATTCTAACTATATTGGAGTGCATTTTTTTCCACAGATAAATAAAATAGTTGACAATGGATAGAGAAAGACAAAAATACAAAGGGGATTTATGTTTTGTAGTATTCCACAGGCCAAAAATCTTACTCCTTTGTATTTGCATCCATTTCCATTTAGAGAAAGAGAAAAGTAACCTCATCTTCTAGCTAGGTTTCATCCTAAAAGTGTTACGTAGGTCATATCTTATCTTATTGTGGTTTTGTGAGTGGTTGTTCTATTTTTTCTATTTTTTTTGTATTTATATTTTTCATGCATATGCAATAAAAAATAATTTAATAATTCCATAAATCAAAGGAAAAATTAACCCTCATAGTATGGATTTCGGAGTTCAGTAATTTTTCTTTATTGGGTTTGTTGTGATGAACTATCTAGTGGAATAACCATGATAGTTTATGGATTAGGGCTAGAGATATATATCGTAGAAGATATAAAAGTGGGTATGTGTTTAACCTATATAGAGGATCAATTAGTTGGATGAGCCACGAGATATTCTGTAGTGGCACTCTCAACCAAAGACATTGAATACATGGTAGCCACTCATGCAAGTAAGGAAGAGGTATGGTTACAAAGATTTTGTTCAGGCATTAGGTTGGTGAAATGAGTTTATTATTATAGGAAGAGTGAAATATTCTTAGAAAATAATTGAGATTATCAGTCTAAAATAAAGCATATTGATACTCAATGTCGCTTTATGAGGGACACGTATGAAGACAAGAAGGTGCTACTAGTAAATGAGTAGATATTGAAGAAAGTTCCAAATTCATTAATAAAATTTGTGAGCACTGAGAATTTCTCTTCATGTATATAAACAATGTGCATTAATACCCTATGTTTTTTATCATGTACTCCCACAACCCCCTATATACTAAGAAAACAACAAGTGGAATAACATTGGGTATGTGTTATATTCTTTGAATGATTGTTACCATGTGCAATTTGTTGCATTATGCACAAATACAGGTGGGGTTCATATTCCCATTCCCTTGTGTGGGGATTTAGTGACAACGACCCTAAAAAAAATTGGGTGTTTTTTTCATTTCCATTTTTTGGTGGTGTTTGGCACACAATTTTCACTTTTAGTGGTTTTGTGGTACATGGTGGTTCATCCCATGGTTTTGTAATTACAATTAGGGAACTATACTTGTAATCTAATCCAGAGTTAATGGATTAATAATTGATTAATGCCACAGGGGATATATATATATATATATATATATATATATATATATTTCTAATTTTCCTAGTTTGCGTTTCTAAGGTAAATTATGTGTGTTAATCTGTATGTGTGCCATTGCACCTTTTCCATTTTTATGAAGAATTTATTTGCAAAATTAATTATATGAAGTTAAAACCAACAATCACCCACTATTCACTATTTTGGTTTTTTGTAAAGTCAAAAGTAGAGGTAGAGATATCAAAGAATCCCACATAGTTGCTAAGGAGACTTTGGGATTTAAACACATTAAGAATGTCTATTAAATTCAATGTATTTTCTCACATTAATAAGGATAGACAATGCTCATAGCACAAGAATTCAAGTGAGGACACATAAAGAAATCTGTATAGGCTTATTTGGGAACTTTTCAATATCTAACACTTAAAATGTTGGGTGTACCAACATGGTGATAGGACTTTGTGGGTATGAGCTATGTGATGGAATTAATTTTGTGTAAGGGTGCATTGTATCAATGATTGGATGATATTCAATCAGAATATAGAAAATTTTGGTCTTTAGATGCCACAGTCAAGTAGTGGGTTTCAAATATTCAATCTCGATCATGATTCAATATATTCTCTTCTAAAAGAGATGGTACAATGATCATTAAGAACCTAGGGGTTTGAGATGTTGATTAAATATTGAGATTTTTGCCTTTATTTAAAAAATTTGTAATTTTTGTCGTCTTCATAAGCGACAACTAGATTCAAAATAATTTATTTATTTAAAGGGTGACTTTTAAATTACACTTAGTTAGAATAGGTTTGGACCACTTCAAAAGTATGAAAATGGTTTAATTTTAATCACTACAACCAATACACCACCAAACACAATTTCTTCCCTTCAACATAATATTGTGGTAAATAGGAACCAAACTGCCCCCATAAATGTTCTTATGTAAATAATGGATGAAATGTCATTGGCTCATGCCAATTTTGAATTTAAATATACAATTAATTTCTCCACTTCATCATATTAGTTAGTCATGTCTCTATCTTGGTTCATGGATATAATCATTTTTCAATTTTAACACGTTTGCCATTTTATTTATTAATACACCAAATGACTCATTGAATTGTGTGTGTGTGAAAAGTAGTAAAACACATGATACTTTAGCTATTAATCATTAGTGAGGAAAGCAATCATTGGTTGATATCCTCAAATGTAGGATGACCCATCACCATTATTCAAGGAAAACCATTCCACTTGAAATTACCATCTAGTTGTCCATAAGGGGGCAAGCTTTCACTCTCGCAAGATTCCTTTGGGTCCAAACATGTATCCTTATGTCAAAATATTCTGCCATATTATCCAATTAGAAGAATTTTTGATATTATTCCAAGATAAAAGGACAATTTAAGCCTATATAGTATTCACAAGAAAGTTAATAACTCTTCACATAAACATTGTTGACTCTTCTCATCATCGTCGTTACAAAATAATTATGGAAAATTTGTATAAAATGTATAAATAAATTAATTTATCTCTCTATATAAATTATCTATCACAATATGTGTGTAGATATGTCAATTGGGTTTAGCTTCTATTGCTAGAAGAAATGTTATTATCCTCACTGATATATAATTTGTTCTCTACTATTCAAACCCTAAACATTGTTGTAGACTTCCTTAACATGGTTCTCCTTGTAAATTAATTGAATATGGAGGTAGGATCAATACTTCAAATCTCATTCTATAATATCATTGAAAAATTTTGGTTCCATTAGTATTCTGGAAAATATATCAATGAATATTTATCTGAGCAATAGATTCGAAAACCAAATTTGATTGGTCAACTTGTGGCTACCCCAAAAATAATATTTTAATAGTTGAAACTTAAAATTTCATGTAGAATTGAAACTATCTCTTCCACTTATACTCATTCACATATCCTTCATACCTCATGCTATTATATCTTAGATCTGAACCCTCTCATGCTCTATTACTTCAGATCTTCCATGTTGAAAAATTATGTACCAAGAACAAATCTCATGCCCTTTCTCGCAGATATTTTACATCTCAGCCAATCTACTTCAATAATGAATTCAAAAATGATTTTGTGAGTGACCAGTTTCATAACATCTCCTTATCTTAGTCTTCACCTCTCATAACCTCGCAAGTCATGGTTCTTATACCATGTTAAGAATTAACATGAGTAGTACAAGACAAGCAAAGTAGTGGAAAAGGCTTAATGTCATTATATAGATCTCAAGATATGAATTTATAATACATCAATTTGGCCTTCTAGATATTATATATCTAGATATAGATCTCACTGACAACTCATCATTGGATCATGACAATACCTCATTAAGATAAGGATTACAACTCATGACAACATGGCCTCAGAATTTGTGATTATCTAGGGACTCATAGTCTAACACCTTTATCGATTCCTTCATTTTTTTCTCTTATCAATGAAAGGGATATTACATTTTGCTTCATGTTGGTCCATGTGACTACACTAATTCCAAGGTTGAATACATATCTAGATGTTTATTTTCTATCATCCACAAAATATACCCATTTTGAATTGTATATGCACAACCTAGAGGTTTTTATTATATTGTATTGAATGAAAAGTCAAATATAATTTTCACATATATAAACACCCTATTTATTGAATTATAATGCTCTACATTCAGAAATATCATAAATTTGGAAATGAAGTTGAAAAGTTAGTTATCAAATAAGGTACAATGGTTGTAAGATATATCAAACTCCCCACTAGCTACTTATAAACTAACTCCTTAGCTACATTAGAGTTAGTCTTGGCTAAAAGATTTAACCTTTTCTCCATAGGTGTAGACAACATTTTGTAATCTATCATTATACACCTATGAATCAAACTCTTGTCGTATTTTATTTGTAAGACAAAATTGTTTCTACATGTTTGCAAAAATTCTACACCTAGAAAATAATGTTAGAGGCCTAGATCAGTCATGTCAAAATGTTTACTCATTTAAATTTGATTTATTCAATGTTACTTTCCTCACAACCTATAATAATTATGTCATCCACATAATTAACCAATATAATGATATCATTACCAACGGTTTTGACATAGACTGAAATTTGAAGTACTCCATTAGAACTGCTAATCATCCAAGTACCTATCAATATTAATATTCATGCCAAGCAAGATGCTCCTTTCATAGAACTTGAAACCCATGTGGTTGATACATGTAGACATATTCCTCCAAATATTCATTGAAGAATGCACTTTTAATGTCCATTCGATGGTCCTTATAGCTAAATTATGTTTCCATGGCAATAAGTAATTAAATGATGCTAATCTTTGCAATAGTGGCAAATGTGTCTTCATAATCAATGATCTTTTGTTTATATGAAATATTTGTGATAAAATGTACCTTATAATTGTCATGTGTGCCATATTCCTTGTACTTAACCTTGTTTATGTATTTCAACCAATGGGATTCATCCTTGGTGGTAGAGTTGTGGGATCCCAAGTTTGATTTTTCATCAAGCTTTCATGTTTAACTTCTATGACCTTTCTTATCCAATTCTCTTTCTTTCCTCCTTGAAAACTTGTGGTACATTCACTTTGTGAATGTTAGCCATTATAATAAGGTTAATCATGTATGGTTGTTGTTTTCTCTTACCTCTTGATGAATATTCCTCGATCATTTCAACTACCCAATGTCCCCAATGTTGTTGCACCACCACTTTGGTGTCTCCTTGGGATTTCTCCCATCGAAGCTATCACCATGATTTGGGATACATGTACCTATAGTAATATATTCAAAATCATATTACGAAAACTCATGCTCAGAATACTATCTCATTTTAGGTTGATTTTCCTAAATCTTAATACTTGAAACCTTTTCTTAAATAGGTGGTTGTTATGTGATTTTTATCTCTAAAGAAATTTGGAAAAGTACACCTTCCTAACTATAATATCTCTAATGAATCTCAATTGGTTAGTGCTAATATAAACCAATTGATAGCCTTATGAATATCATTGTATCCAATGATTGTTAATTTCTTGCTTAGGGTCTAAGTTGGTTCTTGTCTCAATTCTGCAATCTATAATAATTACTAGAACCAATGACCTTAAGATCACTTACTATTGGTCTCCTCCCAAACCATGCTTCCTCTAGGGTATTCTACTTAACTACCATTATTGGAGATCTATTTAGTAGGTATATCGCCATGAATATGACCTAAACCCAAAACCTTTTGGGAACATGCATGTTCTCCATCATACACCAAGAGATCTTTATGACATTATGGTTTAACCTCTCAACCACTCATTATGTTGTGGAGTGTATGGTGTAGTGAATTGTCTTTTTATTTCATGCTTAGCACAAAATTTATTGAGTTATTTTGAACAAGATTCACCACCAATTCCATAATTTAGAGTGTTAATGATACATATTGACTCTTTTTTTTACTAATGCTTTAAACCTTTGAAAAAAAAAATCATATTTCAACTTTAGAAACTACACCACAATTCTCCTACTATAGTCATCAACAAATAGAATGAACAACCTAACACCAGTGATTGATTCCATGTTAATTAGTCCAAAAATTTCTACATGAACCAACTAAAGGATTCTCTTTTCTCTTTAAGTTCATATTTTTTCAGATGGTGCTTTTTGTTTCTTCCCTACTTGGCAAGCTCTATGTAGACCCAAGATTTGTTGTATATGAGGAAGTCCATCTATCAAATTCTCTCAAGCTAACTAAAATATTTAGACTAATTCAAGACTCCCATACCACTTATAACTTCCTAATGTAATCTTGGTTTTAATTGCATGCTCCCTAACCTATCCAATGTGAACCAATCTAAATAGTGTATGATACTACACAAAAAGAGCAATAATTTTCTTGATCTCTTTATAAACTATTTAGCATTTTTTATTACTGAAGTTGAGATCAAGCTAGGGGAAATGTCTCATGGTTTGATTATTTATAGTATATTAAAATCCTTTCATGGTGCATATATGAAAATCACATTTTCTCTCCAAATCAAATTTTCACATTTCCTTTATCAATTACTATGTACTCTTCCGCTACTGAAGATCAGTGAAACCTTGGAGGAAAAAGTAATATACTTTGTGAACCAATCCTATCTATTGGTGAATTATTGTGATGCTCTTAAATAAATGTACCAAGTAGATGACCTGAGTTAATTTGTTGGCCACTTGGCCTTGAATGCATAGAGGGTCATTTCCTTCTCTTTTGTATGCTTTGTAACCTAAGCCTTGTGTTGAGGCCCTACTTGGTTGGTTTTCAAATTATCCAATCTCTTTCTAAATTTTCTTTTTCATATTTTATATGTCTATATTGAGTGGCATATTATGTTGTTTTGACTCTTTGTTTCATCTTCACCACTGCCTTAGACCTATATTATCTACCTATTTTCATTTTACCTTAACATTGGCTACAAAACCCTATTTTCAAACCTTTATATCATTGTTACTATCAAACTATTTATTCCATCTATCCTATTGTAAGAGAATACTACATAGATCATCAAACATCAACTCAACATTTGTGGTGCTAATTTTCAAGGCCTCAATAAAGTCTTCATAAGAATATGGTAATATTTTCAATATGATTTCCATTGTTAAAATTTGACAACTCAAGGATGAATTTCTCCTAGAAATCATATCTTTCAGTTATGTTTGAACCTCCCTTAATTAAATTTCATTTCTAACAATTCTAATATGAATTTCCAAAAATTTCAAGTCAGATATCAATTTGGAAGTGACTTTCCAAAAATATAAAATCATGTCTAAATGATCAAGAATGATCTCGACATATGGAATCCACTTTAAAATCGAATAAATCATAATTAGACAAGTCAAGAATTAATATTTTTATCCTTACTAGTATTATTATTATTATTATACTAATTTTATAAAATAGTCTAAAGTTATTCACCTTTAATGGATTAATAAAAATGAATTCTCTCATGAAATAAGTAAAATAAATTCAGAATCTCTTGGAAAATTGAACCTGTCTTGGAATAAAATAGTAACTCCACTTAATAGAATGTAACTCTTCCTCACTAATTCAATGTATGGAAAAAATGTAACTCCTCTTCATTAAATGCACTTGTAACTCCCTCCTTCAATTTGATTTGTAACTCTGACCAAATATTCTCTCATGTCTAAGTGAAACTCTCTCTCTCTCCCTACTTCAAATTGTAACACTGCAAGACATGTGTAACTTTGTCTCTATTCCTGGGATACATTACATTTCTCCTCAAGTAAGTCCTCCCTCATGCAATTCAATTCTCCTATTATTGGCTCAAGGCATGAATTCATTTTGTAACTCCTCTCATTTCTCATCTATTTAGCAAAGAGCAAGTGAGAGTTGAGAAAAGCATGTTCATTGTGAAGAAAGAGAGATAGTGTTGAGTGTGTGCAAGAGAAGTGTGTAACAAGTGAAGAGTAAGAGAAAGGGAAGAGTTGGAGGAAGTGTGAGGGACAAGATTTGATCAAGAGAAGGAGATCTTCAAGCAAAGAGCAAGAGCACTTAAGCTGCAAGTTGATCAAACATTGGTGATTTTATTCATTCTCTCTCTCTCTCTCTTTGTACTCTGCTAAATAATTGAATAAATCTAATAGAAAAAGAATCATTCGGGGTTTCCCCTTGTGGGTTTTTCCCTGGTCATTGGACCTAACTCTCAGCGTCTCATATTTGTGCTTGGTTATCTTCATATGACCCTTAAGTTTATGTTCTATTTACAATTGCTAATCTGAAAAGTTGTGAAGAAGAAATCTGCATTCTAAGTAATTGCAACAACATAGTACATTCAAATTTTTGCAAAGTACATTCAACATTTTGCAAAGTACATTCAGCTTTATGCAAAGTACATTCAACTTTCTGCAAAGTAAATTCAAATTTTTGTAAAGTACATTCAATTTTATGCTAAGTATATTCAGTTATATTCAGTTTTCTACAAATTACATTTAATTTTGCGCAAGTACATTAAGTTTTCTGCATAGAACTTCAAGTTTCTACAGAGAATTTTTAAATTTCTGCATAGAAATTTCAAGTTTGTGCAAAGAATTTTTAAATTTCTGCATAGAACTTTCAAATTTTAACATGGTATCAGAGCCTTGGTGAAGACAAGTCCAAGGAGACCAAAGATCACTTGAAGAGAACCCACTTGTTGCAAAAGTTTTCTTATTAAGATGAATTCATCCTACTTCAAGATAGAGGAGAATATGAATGATGCTTCAAACTTCGGTCCATGGAAACCAAGGGTAGATATCACTCTTGAAGAACACGAATTTCTGGAGTATATTGAAAACACAGTAGCTGATCCACTAGAGAATGCAAGTGTTGCTATCAAATCCAAATATAAAAATGGTGAAATCAAAGTTAGAAAAATTATCTTTGATTCTCGTAGTGATTATATCATTACTTATGTTTCTATTTTGAAGAAAGCTAAATAAATGTATGACAAACTAATTGACATTTTTGCAATTAGTAACTTGAACCAAATTATTTCCTTGAAGAATTAGCTAAAGGACATTAACATGAAAAAATGAGAGACGATTTAAACATACTTCTTAAGAATGACCAAAATCAAGAATCAATTGTCAATAGTCAGTGAAATTGTGCCCAACAAAGAAATGGTGTTAATTATGCTTGGAGGCATTTATCCTATTTAAGAGACTTTTATCACCACCATCAACAATGTCAACACTATTCCCACATTTGATGAGCTCCTAGGAAAGTGTATCAAAGAGGAGGCCATAATAATCTCTAGAGGGATCATTTCACATCATAAAGAAGGAGAACCTACTGCATTTTCAACCTATGACAAGAGAAATAAATGTAATAAAAAAAAGGTGTTTTAAAATCAAATAAAGAGAATCTAGACATGCTAAAAGTTACTATGCTACAACTGTCAAAAGCATGGTCACTTTTCTCATAACTGTAAAGAAAGAAGAAGAACACTTCGATTCAAAGGTTCTAACTTGGACTTTAAATGGAAAGGTTCTAACCTGGCCTTTAAAGAAAGAAGAAGTGTCTTTTATTAATGGAAAGGTTCTAGCTTGGACTCTGAACTCAAGTATGAGAGAATCCTTCACTCTTGGATCAAGATATGAAAGGATTTACAAAGTCAATGGTAAACCCATTCATGCACTAGTCCATGATACGGATCTTCAGTGTGTACTATGGCACAGAGGATTTGCTCACCTACACTACAAAGCCTTACCTCATGTAAGGTAGACGGTTTCTAGAATGTTTGAGATCAAAATGGATCATGAAGGAGTTTTCCCAAAATGTGCAAGTGGGAATAATATAAAGGGACCATTCCCTTCAAGTAGAACAAAAACTAGTCAAGTACTTCAACTCATACATTATGATTTATGTGGACCTATGCATATTACTTCCATTAGTGGCTAATTTTATTTCATGATTTTTGTTGATGATTTTTCTCACAAAACAAGGATATTCTTTTTGAAAAATAAATGGGAAGCATTTGACATGTTAAGAGATTTCAAGGCTCTGATTGAAAATCAAACTAAAAGTTGATCAAAACATTCAGATCTGATAATGGGGGAGAGTTCACCTCCAATGATTTTAATGATATTTACAAAGGCGTTGGAATAAAGAAAGAAACAATTGTTCCATACAATCCACAAAACAATGGTGTGGATTAGAGGAATAATATAACCATTATGGAAGCAGTCAGAGCCATGTTGCATGATCAAAAGCTACCAAAGTTTCCATGGGGAGAAGTTGTAAATACCATTATTTATGTGCAAAACATAAATCTTCATCAGGTCTTAAATAATAAGACTCTTGAAGAAGTATTCATTGGTGAAAGGCCTAAGGTGAGTCATTTGAAAATCTTTGGTTGTCTTGTATACTTCCACGTGCCAAAAGAGAAAAGGAACAAGCTGGAAGCTTCAGGTAAGAAAGGTACATTTGTTAGTTATTGTGATAATTCAAAAACTCATAGAATTTATGTACCTAGTCAAAGAACTATATAGTTTAGCAGAGACGTAACATTTGATAAAGATGCAACACTTAGAAAATATTGAGACTCTCCTCCTCCTGCCATTGTTGAAAGACAAGTTGTTAATGAAAAAGATATTTCATCTTAGTCTGAACTGGAACCTGAGAATGAGCTTGTTGATAATCCAATGGGTTCCATGGATCCTCTAGATCCTCCACCACATGATCCTCCTATAGAAAGAGACCATTATGGATGTGAGATACCTTTCAAGATGTTAAACAACATGCTTCCCCAAGAGGAACGTTCAAAGAAAGTAAGAAGCCAAGTCGGTTTTGAGGGTATGTTGTTGTCATGAGCAACATCATCCAGGAAGAACCATGCACCTTTGAATAAGTTGCAAAAGAATAAGTCTGGAAATATGCCATGACTGAAGAATATGAATCCATCATCCATAATGATGTTTGGGAAGTGGTTCTTATACCTCAAGTTAAATCTGTTGTCACTTCCAAATGGTTGTTTAGTATTAAACATGGTGCAGATGGTAGTATTGAAAAATATAAGGCTATATTTGTAGCTAGAGGTTTCTCTCAGAAAGAGGAAATAGATTATGATGAGATTTTTGCACATGTTGCTCGATATACTACTATTCAATTTGTTGTTTCCTTAGTTGATAGTCAGGGACGGACTCTTCACCAAATGGATGTGAAAATTGCTTTCTTGCATGGTTTCCTCAAGGAAGAGGTAATTTTGTAATAGCCACAAGGATTTGAAGAGCATGACAGGGAAAATCATGTGTGCAGACTAAGGAAAGCCTTATATGGGTTGAAGCAAGCTCTAAGACCTTGGTATGCTCACATTGATAGCTACTTGATAAAGCTTGGTTTCACAAGAAGTAGTGCAGATCCAAACCTATATTTCAACACATTTCAGGGTATACCTTTGATTTTTGGTATTGTATGTTGAGGATTTATTCTTGACAAGAGGAGAACCTCTTATCCTCCAGTTTAAGATAAAGTTATCTTCTGAATTTGAAATGAAAGGCCTTGGTTTGATGCATTACTTTATGGGTCTAGAGGTCTAGAAAATACCCGGTGAAATTTATATTTCTCCAGGAAAATATGTTGTTAAGCTTCTTGAAATATTTGCTATGATAGAATGTAAGTCCATGCATACTCCTATGGAAATGAACTTTAAGATATTATGTGGCAAAGTTGCGGGACCTAGTCTAGAAAATCTCACAGAGTATAGACAACTCATTGGTGCTTTGATGTTTTTGGTAAACTATAGGCCTAACATATGCTTTGTTGTAAAAACTTTAAGTCAACATTTGTTTGATCCCTTTCATGCCCATTGGATTGCTGCAAAACATGCACTTAGATACTTGCATGGAATTATCAATCTAGGATTGAAATATACTGCTAAAAATGTAAGACTTCATGGAAATACTGATGTTGTTTGGGCAGGTAACTTTGTTGATATAAACAGAACTTTTGGGTGCTACTTTACCGTGGGATCTACCATGATCTCTTGAATAAGTAAAAAACAAAATTTTGTTGCACAGAGTACAACTGAAGTTGAGTACGTTGCTGCTAGCATGGCTAGTTGTGAGGCAGTTTGGCTAAGAAAGATTTTTGGGGAACTATTTGAGCAAGTTCCAGAAACAACATTTATATATTGTGACAATAAGAGTCGGATTCGTCTTGCAAAAAATCTTATGTTTTATGACAAGTCCAAGCATATTGAGATCAAATACCACTATATTTGGGATAAGGTGCAGATAAGAGTAGTGAGGCTCCATCACATCTCCAGTGATGATCAGATAGAAAACATTCTTACCAAGTCTTTATCAAAAGGAAAGTTCTTGGTTTTTAGAGAGCAACTTAGACTTGTGGACTTGACCCTTCCGAGAAGTGGTCACAGTTGATCAAGAACAATGAGCTGCCTTTCCCTCTTGTCATATCTCACGGGATTAGGGAATGATCCAAAAATATCATGAGGATGAGGGACCTCTTATGTAGTGTGTGCCATAAGAGTAGGCCTCTGTATGCATCTGACCCACAGTATGGGACGTGGGAAGAGACACCTATCTAACCAATAGGTGTAGTGAGACTTGTCTAGGATGCAGGTGTTCCACCACTTGACACTTGGTTGTATTTGATTATTTCGATGTGACTTGTTTGAGCCTTGTCTATGTGATGCTTGTGTTCTATCATCTAATTTTTTGAGATGAAAATTGGTTGAGTGTAATCCTTGTCTGTGTGACATGTTATAACTTATTATCCTTTCCTTTCCAAATTTTTTTCAAGTGGATGATTCTTCTTTATATTGTGACTTCATTGTTACAAATGTAATAGAGAATAGTTGAATTGAGATGAATGAAAGAGATCAGAGAAAGCAAAGATCTTTGATGTAGAAAGAAATTCATCCCTAGCTAAGAGGGAGTGTTAAAATTTGAGCGCTGCGGGATGAATTTATTTTAGAAGAAATCATATCTTTCAGTTTTGTTTGAACCTCCTATATTAAGATTTTATTTCTAACAATTATAATATGAATTTCCAAAAATAGTAAGTCGCATCTCAATTTGGAAGTGAGTTTCCAAAAATAGAAAATTATGTCTAAATGATCAAGGATGATCTCAACATATGGAATCCACTTTAAAATCAAGTCAATCATGATTATACAAGTCAAGAATTAATATTTTTATCCTTACTAGTATTATTATTATTATGATACTATTATTTATAAAATAGTCTAAAGTTATTCACCTTTAATAGATTAATAAAAACGAATTCTCTCTTGATATAAGTAAATTAAATTGAGAATCTCTTACTTGGAAAATTGAACCTCTCTCTTGGAATGAAATAGTAACTCCACTTAAGAGAATGTAACTCTTCCTCATTAATTCAATGTATGGAAAAAGTGTAACACATACTCATTAAATGGACTTGTAACTCCCTCATCCAATTTGATTTTTAACTCTCACCAAATATTCTCTCATGTCCAAGTGTAATTCTCTCTCTCTCATTACTTCGAATTGTAACTCCTCAAGACATGTGTACCTCTCTCTCTATTCTTGGAATGTGTTACATTTCTCCTCAAGTAACCCCTCCCTCATGGAATTCAATTCTCCTATTATTGGATCAAGGCATGGATTCATTTTATAACTCCTCTCATTTCTCATCTATTTAAGCAAGAGCAAGTGAGAATTGAGAAAAGCATGTTCATTGTGAAGAAGGAGAGTTAGTGTTAAGTGTGCGCAAGAGAAGTGTGAGAACAAGTGAAGAGTAAGAGCAAGGGAAGAGTTGGAGGAAGTGTGAGGGACAATATCTAATCAAGAGAAGGAGGAGATCTTCAAGCAAAGAGAAAGTGCAATTCAGTTGCAAGTTGATCAAACATTGGTGAATTTATTCATTCTCATTCTCTCTTTGTATATGTACTATGCTCAACAATTGAAGAAATCTAATAGGAGAAGAATCATTTGGGTTTTCTCCTTCTCGGTTTTTCCCTAGTCATTAGACCTAACTCTCGGTGTCTCATATTTGAGCTTGGTTGTCTTCATATGATCCTTAAATTTATGTTATCTTTACAAATGCTAATCTGAAAAGTTGTGAAGAAGAAATCTACATTCTAAGTAATTGTGATAGCATAGTACATTCAACTTTCTGAAAATTACTTTCAATTTTATACGAAATACATTCAACTTTATGCAAAGTGCATTCAATTTTATGTAAAGTAAATTTAGTTTTCTACAAAGTACAGTCATCTTTCTGCTAAGTAGATTCAGTTCCATTTAGCTTTCTGAAAGTACATTCAATTTTCTGTAAGTACATTCAGTTTTCTGCATAGAACTTTCAAGTTTCTACAAAGAATGTAACTCCACTTAAAAGATGTAACTCTTCCTCACTAATTCATTGTATGGAAAAAGTGTAACTCCTACTCATTAAATGCCTCCAAGTAGCATAACTAGATGGTTTTCTTGAATAATGCACCTGTGTGTTGGTCTCTACTCTTGGAGTGCTCAAAGGCTCACCTCCTAGCACAATGTCCTCACTTCATTTTCTACGCCTCTTTTTGGACCTGCGACTATCTACTCCGTTGGTGTTTTCTTCTGACTCATGGAGGTTCTCTTGTCTCTATGACTGGCCCTCAACTCATATTTCGTTTGTCTGTGGAAATCCAAGAGACTTTGTAGAATGACTTCATTGATCTTTGCTTGCCTTTATTGGGATCTTACCAACCTCTTATTGTTAGCTTTAAAGCTTCTCACCTTATCACTCAGGCTCCTTATGGTGTCTATCCAATTTCGGGAGTGATTCCCCCTGCTTAGCCAACTGTTGTCTCTTCTTCATTAGCTCTAGCCCCATCACTTCCATGTTGTGATTGATCGGAACTATACTCAACCATTCTGGTCCTCTTTGTTGTAACTTCTCTACTTTATGATGCTTGTGATGTGTTTTCAACCACACCCATTGTTAGGCATTTTGAAATAATAAATAAACACATAATCATGACCATGAGCTTGCATTCATGGTTCTACCATGGCGTTTTCTGTTGTGACAAAACAATCATGTTAGTGTGCAAAAAAATTTACAAATCATATGCATCAATCATTCAGTGCCTTTATCATGATAATTAACAATAAACAACAAATATATGGTCATAACCTTTCTCCCACCGAGTTTTTTTCAACCAAACAGTTCACATTAACACAAGTTTATCATCAAGGAAACAATCAATAGTTTAGACTCACTTTTAACACCTAAAAATTAATTAGTAAACTTTTCATAAATCATTATTTGCATGTGACGAAGCCCATCCAGTCCAAGCGTTGAACATGGATGCTTTGATACTACTCTATAACGTCACTCGACCCCTCATTTGACATTAGAGGAATGGGGTAGTTATTATTATTATTATTATTATTATTATTAGTTATTGAATTATCAATATATATATATATATATATATATATCAACTTACTATGCTCATTGAAGACCCAACATCATCTGATTCCTCCACTAGCCTATGCCTTCTGGGTGGGTTTCTATGGGACACATCACCCTGCTCACCTTCTCTTAGTGGTTCCCAAACTCCGCCTTCGATCACTTGCCGACTTCTTTGTTTCAGGCTTACCTAGATAGCGAGACCCTCTGTTATCTCCTCATTGGCCCTTGGCCTGTCCACCAATCGATGTTTTCGTTGATTCATTTTATCCTGACACCTAGTAACCCAACGCCCTCACTTGAAGCGCCTCTATATATGTATCTACGAGCTCACAGCATTGCGCTGAGTTGGTTGTGGGTCTTCCCTTTTCCAATGAAAACTTTGTCGGACTTGTGAGTGTGGTCAATGCTATCAGCCACATCATCTCGTTTGGTCCCTCTCGACACACCCCTAACAACATCCCTTTGCTATCTGTCGGCTTCACTCACCGAGCTTACGTTGATGGTGGGGTCATATGGCCACCTTTCCCATTGGACCCTAGCGCCAACTCTCCTCAGCCAATGTGTCCACTTCCCTGTCATCCCACTTCCCCTTGTATGACTCCTCACCGCATGTGTCCTTGGATCACTCCTGTTAGAAATTTTGGGCTCTCACCTCCGGCCCACGTAATTTAGTGGGTCACACCCTTGCATATCTCTCGCTCCCGATTGGGACACATGGTGAGACTGCCATTTCATCCCACACCGCTCACCCCACTCCCTTTTGCCTACACCCTATGCAAATGCTCTAGGGTGAACCTAATGGGATGACCTGTTAGGTGGGTTTTCCTTTGGCCAATCACAAAACTCCTGGGCCAGTGTGGCTTCCAGCGCATCCCAGTTGGTCTTTTCCAAGTTAGTTCATATTGCCTCCATTGACAACCTTTCGGGGTAACCCATCCAGGCCACGTCAACATTTTCACAACCAATCATATAAGGAGGAAATCTGTCGTGCTAATAAGAGGCTTTCTCGGTTAGGGTTTTGATTTGCGACAAGACAGGGTTGTCTGATATTTTCTTATAAGTTTAGGGTTTGTTCCCCTTGTGTCGCAACAAGTTTTCCATTCTCTTCCTCTGTCATGGCTCGATTAAGGGGGTTAGGTCCTTCCCATGCGACATCTCAGATGGGGAACTTCGCGATCACCCCAAACGTGAGTTCTGCTACTACTCAAGCTTCCTAGAGCCATCCTTCTCGACCATAGCTTTGTCTCAGAGGTCCGACGGTCCTCCAGATCATCTCCATGGCTTCATGCTAACGTCAATTACTTATTAAGGTGTGCCTTGTGGTGCTACCCCTCCGAAGCTTGGAAAAAAGGTTCTCACAAGAGTTCATGGCTTGCCCAAATTCCCCGTTCTCAGACAGGGAATTCCATGCATTCCAGCACAAGCGCTCCAGCGGCCATACCTACCATGGGCTTGGTGTGGACTCGTAAGAGGTCTCCACCTTGCCCGCCACATGACGAAAACACTAGAATCCATAAGAGTGCTCAAAGGGTCACCGCTTGGCACAATGTCCTCACTTCATTTTCTGCGCCTCTTTTTGGACCTGTGACCATCTACTCCGTTGGTGTTTTCTTCTAACTCATCAGGTTCACTTGTCTCTATCGCTTGCCCTCACCTCAAATTTCCTTTGTCTGTGTAAATCCAAGAGACTTCGTAGAATGACTGCATTGATCTTTGCTTGCATTTCTTGGGATCTTACCAACCTCTCATTGTTAGCCTTAAAGCTTCTCACCTTATCCCTCGGGCTCCTTATGGTGTCTATCCAATCTCAGGAGTGATTCCCCCCCCTTGGCTAACTAATGTCTCTTCTTCATTAGCTCTAGCCCCATCACTTCCATGTTGTGATTGATCGGAACTATACTCAACCATTCTGGTCCTCATTGTTGTAACTTCTCTACTTTATGATGCTTCTGATGTGTTGTCAACCACACACATTGTTAGACATTTTGAAATAATAAATAAACACATAATCATGACCATGAGCTTGCATTCATGGTTCTACCATGGGGTTTTCTGTTGTGACAAAACAACCATGTTAGTGTGCAAAAAAAATTACAAATCATATGCATCAATCATTCAGTCCCTTTATCATGATAATTAACAATAAACAAAAAATATATGGTCATAACCCCGCTCCCACCGAGTTGTTTTCAACCAAATAGTTCACATTAACACAAGTTTATCATCAAGGAAACAATCAATAGTTCAGACCGACTATTAACATCTAACAATTAATTAGTAAACTTTTCAGAAATCATTATTTGCATGTGATTGTTTATCCATCCACAAACAAATATGGATGTTTTATACCATCCATAACGTCACCCGAATTTCATTTACTTAGAGTGAATGTATAATTATTATTATTATTCTTATTATTATTATTAATTATTTAATTGTTTATATATATATATATATATATATATATATATATATATATATATATATATATATATATATATATATATATATATATATATATATATCCCTTTATCAACTTACTATGCTCGTTGAAGACCCAACATCATTTGATTCCTGCACTAGCCTATGCCTTCTGGGTGGGTTTCTATGGGACACGTCACCCTGCTCACCTTCTCTCAGTGGTTCCCAAACTCCGCCTTCGGTCACTTGCCGACTTCTTTGTTTCAAGCTTACCTAGATAGCGAGACCCTCTGTTATCTCCTCATTGGCCCTTGGCCTATCCACCAATCGATGTCATCGTTGATTCATTTTATATTGACGCCTAGTAACCCAACGCCCTCACTTGAAGCGCCTCTATATATGTATCTACGAGCTCACAACAATGGGTTGAGTTGGTTGTGGGCCCTCCCTTTTCCAATGAAAACTTTTTCGGACTTGTGAGTGTGGTCAACGCTATTGGCCACATCATCTCATTTGGTACCTCTCTACACACCCCTAACAACATCCGTTTGTTATTTGTCGACTTCACTCACCAGGCTTACGTTGATGGTGGGGTCATATGGCCACCTTTCCCATTGGACCCTAGCGCCAACTCTCCTCAGCCATTGTGTCCACTTCCCTGTCATCCCACTTCCCCTTGCATGACTCTTCGCCACATGTGCCCTTGGATCACTCCTGTTAGAACTTTCGGCCTCTCACCTCTGGGCCACGTAATTTAGTGGGTCACACCCTTGCATATCCCTCGCTCTCGACTGGGACGCATGGTGACACTGCCATTTCATCCCACACCGCTCACCCCACTCCCTTCTGCCTACACCCTATGCGAATGCTTTGGGGTGAACCTAATGGGATGACCTATTAGGTGGGTTCCATGCATTCCATGCATTGCACAAGCGCTCCAGCGGCCATTACCTACCACGGGCTTGGTGTGGACTCGTAAGAGGTCTCCACCTCCCCCGCCACACGATGAAAACACCATAATCCATGACGAGTGCTCAAAGGCTCACCTCCTTGCACAATGTCCTCACTTCATTTTCTGCACCTATTTTTGGACCTGCGACCATCTACTTCGTTGGTGTTTTCTTCTGATTCATGGAGGTTCTCTTGTCTCTATGACTGGCCCTCAACTTAGATTTCCTTTGTCTATGGAAATCCAAGAGACTTTGTCGAGTGACTTCATTGACCTTTGCTTGCCTTTCTTGGGATCTTACCAACCTCTCATTGTTAACCTTAAAGTTTCTCACCTTATCCCTCGGGCTGCTTATGGTGCCTATCCAATCTCGAGAGTGATTCCCCCCCCCCCCTTGGCCAACTGATGTCTCTTCTCCATTAGCTCTAGACCCATCACTTCCATGTTGTGATTGATCAGAACTATACTCAACCATTCTGGTCCTCATTGTTGTAACTTCTCTTCTTTATGATGCTTGTGATGTGTTGTTGACCACACCCATTGTTAGACATTTCGAAATAATAAATAAACACATAATCACGACCATGAGCTTGCCTTCATGGTTCTACCATGGGGTTTTCTGTTGTGACAAAACAACCATGTTAGTATGCAAATTTTTTTACAAATCATATGCATCAATCATTCAGTCCTTTTATCATGATAATTAACAATAAACAACAAATATATGGTCATAACCCTGCTCCCACCAAGTTGTTTTCAACCAAACAATTCACATCAACACAAGTTTATCATCAAGGAAACAATCAATAGTTCAGACCAACTTTTAACACCTAACAATTAATTAGTAAACTTTTCAGAAATCATTATTTGCATGTGACGAAGCCCATCCAATCCAAGCGTTGAACATGGATGCTCTGATCCCCCTCTATAACGTCACTCAACCCCTCTTTTGACATTGGAGGAATGGGGTAATTATTATTATTATTATTTTTAATTATCGAATTGTCAATATATATATATATATATATATATATATCAACTTACTATGCTCGTTGAAGACCCAACATCATCTGATTCCCGCACTAGCCTATGCCTTTTGGGTGGGTTTCTATGGGACACATCACCCTGCTCACCTTCTCTCAGTGGTTCCCAAACTCCGCCTTCGATCACTTGCCAGCTTTTTTGTTTTGAGCTTACCTAGATAGCGAGACCCTCTGTTATCTCCTCATTGGCCCTTGGCCTGTCCACCAATCGGTGTCGTCATTGATTCATTTTCTCCTAATGCCTAGTAACCCAACGCCCTCACTTGAAGCGCCTCTATATATGTATCTACGAGCTCACAACATTGGGCTGAGTTGGTTGTGGGCCCTCCCTTTTCTAATGAAATTTTTTCGGACTTGTGAGTGTGGTCAACACTATCACCCACATCATCTCGTTTGGTCCCTCTCGACACACCCCTAACAACATCCCTTTACTATATGTCGGCTTCACTCACCGAGCTTACGTTGATGGTGGGGTCATATGGCCACCTTTCTCATTGGACCGTAGCACCAACTCTCCTCAGCCACCGTGTCCACTTCCCTGTCATCCCACTTCCCCTTGCATGACTCTTCGCCACATGTGCCCTTGGATCACTCTTGTTAGAACTTTCGGGCTCTCACCTCCGGGCCACGTATTTTAGTGGGTCACACCCTTGCATATCCCTCGCTCTCGATTGGGACATGTGGTGACACTGCCATTTCATCCCACACCGCTCAACCCACCTCCTTCTACCTGCACCCTATAGGAATGATTTGGGGTGAACCTAATGGGATGACCTGTTAGGTGGGTTTGCCTTTGGCCAATCACAAAACTCCTAGGCTAGCGTGGCTTCTAGCTCATCCCAGTTGTTCTTTTCCCAGTTAGTTCATATTGCCTCCATTGACAACCTTCCGGGGTAGCCCCTCTAGGCCACGTCAACATTTTCACAACCAATCACATAAGGGGGAAATCGGTCTTGCCAATAAGAGGCTTTCTCGGTTAGGGTTTTGATTTGCGACAAGACATGGTTGTCTGATATTTTCTTATAAGTTTAGGGTTTGATCCCCTTGTGTCGCAACAAGTTTTCCATTCTCTTCCTTTGTTGTGGCTCAATTAAGGGGGTTAGGTCCTTCCCATGCGACATCTCAGATGGGGATCTTTGCGATCGCCCCAAACGTGAGTTCTGCTACTACTCAAGCTTCCTAGAGCCATCCTTCTTGACCATAGCTCTGTCTCAAAGGTCCGACGGTCCTCCAGATCATCTTCATGGCTTCATGCTAACGTCAATGACTTGTTAAGGTGTGTGTTGTGGTGCTACCCCTCTGAAGCTTGGAAAAAAGGTTCTCACAAGAGTTCATGGCCTGCCCAAATTCCTCGTTCTCAGATAGGGAATTCCATGCATTCCAACACAAGTGCTCCAGTGGTTATTACCTACCACGGGCTTGGTGTCGACTCATAAGAGGTCTCCACCTCGCCCGCCACATGACGACAACACCAAAATCCATGACGAGCCTGGAAGCAGCTCCATGGCGCTATACATAATCTTCTGGTGCCTCATTAATGGCACTAGGGTGCCAATGAAAGACATCTACCCTGCTAAGACTATAAGGCTAAAGGCCATTTAGGTAAAAGTTGACGGGCTCATCTGGCCCCAAGGGAAACAACCCTCAATGCTCACACAATGCCTACCGAGTGGCAAAGCTGCTTGTAACTTAAGAAAAATAATTGGATGTAAGTGAATACAGACCCTATTGAGCAGACAGTCTTCAATGTAACTTTTTCATATTAATAAAGGGTCTTTGAGACCATTGTTTCAAGTTTTCTTCCAAGCTCTTACGGCTTTCGATGTGGCCTGCAACATGGCCTTATGTTTCTCTATTATTCATTTGTGTGTTGTTCTCATTACAGTTAAGCATTTCATTCGGCTTAAGGTTCAGTTCAATGTTACAGCTTGGTTCTTATTATCATATGGTTTATTACACACTTGTGCCTCTGTTGTTTTGTGATCAACACCGGGAAGTTATTCACACATCTTATTTCCATTTCAGAAGCTCATGCTTAATTATATAACATTACCATTCATTCTACAGAACAAGACACGCACACACGTACACACACACACACACACACACACACACACACACACACACACACACACGTGTGCGTGTTCATCCATATCGTATCTGCATAAAATGCATCCACATATTCATACATAAACAACATGAAGACAATTCCAGAAGCCAGAACTATCACAGTCAAGAATGCATCATGGTTCAACAGATAAACAAGTACAAGCAGATACTTATCTTTAAACTTGAAGGGAGACTGAGTCTGGGACAAGGACTATCCACCGAACCGTAAATAGTTGTAGCCACACTTACTTGCACCTGTCACCCCCAAGCCAGATTCCAGAGTCTGAGGGGGATGCTTGCTTGAGAACTTGAATACCAATTACGAACTGAAACAAGGACTCCAAAGGGCCACCTTCCTCCAACCACCAACTAACTGCCACTTCTCTGTCACGCAGGGAGTCCATAGGTACTCTACCTCACCACCGGATGCACACATAGTGATTCACCCCCTTCTAGGGAGCCCAAATTTCAGAATCCACTACAACAATAGTGTAGTCACCACAAGTCTTCAACCATGTCTTCCTTTGATGTTGCTTTAGGATGGCCTCTTCCCAAGTTGTTACAAGGCTCCAAAGTCTGTTATATCAACCCATAACCTCTAGGGGACCCAAGGTGTTACAGGGCTCCATGGATTCCATCCCAACCCATAGCTACAGGGATACAAGTTGTTACAGGGCTCCATAGACCTTTGTCTCAACCCACAACCTCCAGGGACCCAAGTTGTTACTGGGCTCCAGGGATCCTATATTAACCCACAGCCTCCAAGGACCTCAAGTTGTTACTGTGAAAAATCCTAGATCTAACAATCTCAGGAATCCTACTGCAACCAGTTGAATTTACTACTACTATTTTGTAAATTACATTGCAGAATTAATTCATATTTCTTCATGAATTATTGCAGTACATTACTGAAGCAGCCTACACTTAATACTTTATGATTATGAAACAAGGAAACTGAGGAAAGAACAAATCACACATAGGACACCTTTATTTTGGACTAAGTCCCCGGGAAAACCCAATGCAGGAAAACCGGTGCAACAGATCTGAGGGTTTGTATTATTAAGCAGTAGAAATTTTAGAATACATCATTGAATACCTAAAGGGTTATTCAATTACAGAGAGAGAAATACTAGCAAAAAGAATGTGACTTTTACCTCACTTAATCATTGGAAAATCCGCCTGATCCAGTCACTGGATGGTGTGCCCTTGGCAGGCTCTGCGGCGACATTGTGCAGTCCCTACACAGTCCCTATTGTAGGTTTTAACCCTGTACAGAAATTATCTGCAAACAAATCTTAAAAACAAAAAATAAACAATAGCGAGAGCATAAAACATAAAACAATATACACAAAGATTTTCCCCTGGATCCCAAATCGGGACGACCAGCTTGTTTTTTCATTATATTCCTTTTAGTGTTACAACACATATATGTACATGCCGAAGCATACATAAACCCCAATCCATTAACCCTGGATTAGAACATAATCGTAGTTCCCTTGACCGGATCTACAAAATACCAGGGGCCGAAAACCATCATGCCCCAAAACCAATTGAAAACCCATGCACAAAACCATGGGCGGGTCCACCCACCGAAAAATAGTGTTCAAAATTTTTTCCCCGGGCTTCTTCCCCAGACCCTGAATAGGGGGGGCTGCTGCCCCACCTGTGACCCCCCTGCTGCGCCCGGCGCAACGTACAAGGATGCCTATCGCTCCCCCTGTGACCCCCTCGCGCATGACTAGTCATGGAAAGAATATAACACATACCCAACACCTGCATCACCCTAGCTATGGATCGATCTGACTCCCAAAATCTCAGATCTCAGCCTCCCAGTCTCACATCCCAGCTCCCAACTTCTGGACTAATCCGACAGTAAAATCTCGGAAACACTCTCAAACTCTGTATGGCTCTGCGTTGGCTATGATTGTCAGCTCTCTACCTCTCTCTACTGATGATTCTCTGACTGATAAGATTCTCTCTCTGGAAGCTATTTCTGCCCCTCACTGCGTTGGAATCACTTATATTTGATCTTCATCCAAGCACTTGCTTCGTCAGAAGAATTCGATCACTTGATTCACTCGAAGTGTCTTTCCAAATGACCCTCAAGCCTTCCTTTATAGTCTTCTCGTTGAAAAATCAACGGTTGAGATTATATTTCTAATCAACGACTAAGATTATAACTTGACTTGATCTTCGCTTTTTCTAGATCATTCTCACTTTGTTTTATTAATACCCTTTAATTATTTAATTTCCCTAAGTTTAGACTTAGGGTCCCCATTAAAATAATTATTTTTAACAATAAAACATATTCCGAGTGGAATTTTCACAAACGGTTTCTGGGTTCTTTGAAATACACGTGCTTAAGCCTCTCCACAAAGTTGGAAACTTAGAGCACTTCTGATGCTACCAAAAATCAACACTCTCTCTTAGCAAGGAAAGTGCTCTAACAACATGCTTGTTGCATACTGCTTTGACCCTGAAACATCCTCTGCGTTGTTGATGTCTTACAAGTTGTCCACCAACCATTGCGTTGCTGCTGCAATTGTACTGCTGCCCATGACACTGCCACTGCCACTGTTACATCCGTACTACAACTCCCTCTCAAGTGTTGCATCTGCTATTTTGCTAGCATTTCCATTGCTAACACTGCATGTGCATTGCAACTCAGGTGTTGAGAGAAGCAACTCAAAACCACCCAAAACCTGAACAAATGTTCAGTGAATGTACCTCGGTGCTAAAGATGCTTATTGTTGATGGCTACTGTGTTGTCCCTCTGATGCACTACGTTGCTACTTCTCTGTACTGCGTTGTTGCTGCTCTGCACTGTTGTGCACTGTGTTGATGCTGCTCTGCACTATGTTGTTGTTGCTCTGCTCTGCGGTGCTCAGAAGTAGGCATTGCTACCCACTACAATTGTCGCTCCATCACTCCTTAGCTCCCACCGAAAACTCCTCCATCCTGCTACTATTGATCATGGGCTCCCGTAGCAAGGTTGTGATCCAAGAGGTGGGCTCCTCAAGGATCCTGCCCAACTGAAGTTCAAGATGAACTACAGTTCTATGTCGCCCCATTTCTCTCCTAGAGAAGTGTGTGTACTCATGGAAAATTCATTCTGCTCGATCTTCGCAGTTGCAACCTTTGGATCGTGCTTCTCATCCTTGTCTTTTTTCTTCAAAGGGCATTGTGATGCAAAGTGGCCCATCTCTCCACATCTTAAGCATTTCACCTTCAAAACATCTTTCTTTTTTCTTACGTTGCCCTTGCTTCCCCTTCGATGCGAGGGTTGCATTCTCCTCCTCCTTCAGATTCTTTGATCCACTCCGGCTACTATCGTCAAGCTTGAACTTGACCAAATCTCTTCTCAGCTCCTCCTAAAGTGTTTCCCACATCTTCTCCCAACTGGGAAGTGTTTCCCTGCCCAAGATACTTTGGAAAAAAACTTGCCACTCCTCAGTGACTGCATTAAGGGCCAACCTCACCATAGTTGCAACAGTTGGGGTGGATCCCACTATTGGACATTGGGTTCAACGCTCCCCCTGTGTTTCGCAACATGGACTAACTGCCTCTTGTGGATCCTAAATCTGGCGATTGTAGCGGAGACTAACGCCTACAGGTTTTGGTCTAACGACAATCGTAATTCCAACAAGTGGTATCAGAGCGACAGGTCTCGAGTTCGAAACTCACCCGGCTTGAGTTGGAGGGGAGATTGTTGGACATTGGGTTCAATGCTCCCCATGTGTTTCTCAACATGGACTAACCACCTCTCGTGGATCCTAACTCTGGCGATTGTAGCGAAGACTAATGCCTGCGGGTTTTGGTCTAACGGCAATCGTAATTCCAACACCCACGACTGCCAGCTAGTCTTGAATCTCCTGAAGTCTGGTTAAGAATGTATTAATGCGCTCCCCCTTCTGCGTTTGGATCATTCAGAGATTCTACTCCAAATACATCTTTTGCTGCTCGGAAGTTCCTTCGTATAGCAGGGCCAAGACCTCCCATATCTCCCTGGTTTTGTTCTTGTCAGCTATATGCGAGACTATATGATCCTTGATACCATCAAGGATAAGTCTCTTGGCATTTGCCATATCAGAGTTGTACTTTTTGTTCTGATCCGGATTTGTAGGCACAACAACCACGTTATCCATGAACGTCTTGAGATCATATTCATCAAAAAGGAATTTGATCCTTTCCTTCCATATCACGTAATTGGAGGATCCCTCCAACCAATCCTGATCTCTAAGCCCATGAGATGCCATCTAAGCCGAAAACTGTTGAAATGCTTCCTTTTTCTCCCTACTACGTAGCTTCTAGGTTGGCTTATGCACTCGATGATGGAGCTGGTAAGTTTGCTGCTCCTTGGCTGCCCAACAACTGAGAAATGTTGAATTTCTTAGCAAAGGAACTCACTGAGGAAGAATTCCTTGTTATGTGCTCTTTTTCTTCTTATGCTTCTTTGCCCATCAACTGCTTGCAGAAAAACTACGTCCCTCTGGCTCTGCGTGAAGGCTTCGCGTTGCTCCCTCTGTCACGGCAAGATCTCGATCTGGAAGTCTTGCCTCTCTATCAACTCACTCAGAGAGAGACAACCTTGAGGATTTACCCTCGTAGCTAGAACTGTGCAATCCCTCTGGGGATTCGATTTGTTGTTGTTGCATCAATTCGGCCTTCACTTGAGTGCTCAGAGATGCTCTTCCTATTTCACATCAAATACTCTGAAACCATGTGAAAATTCCTAGATCTAACAATCCCAGGAATCCTACTGCAACCAGCTAAATTTACTACTATTTGTAAATTACATTATAGAATTAATTCAGATTTCTTCATGAATTATTGCAGTAAATTACTGAAGCAGCCTACACTTAATACTTTATGATTTTGAAACAAGGAAACTGAGTAAAGAACAAATCACACATAGGACACCTTTATTTTGGACTAAGTCCCCGAAAAAACCCAATACAGGAAAACCAGTGCAGCAGATATTAGGGTTTGTATTATTAAGCAGTAGCAATTTCTGAGCTCATCGTTGAATACCTTAAGGGTTATTTAGTTACATAGAGGGAAATACTAGCAGAAAGAATGTGAGTTTTACCTCACTCAATCACTGGAAAATCTGGTTGATCCAGTCACTGTATGAGGTGCCCCTGGCGGGCTCTACGTTGCAATTGCACAGTCCTACGCAGTCCCTGCGTCACCCTCTCTAGACACTGCGTCACCCCAACTATGGATCGATCTGACTCCTGGAATCTTGTATCTCAACCTCCTGGTCTCACACCCCGACTCCCGGTTTCTGGAACTGATCTGACAATAAAATCTCAGAAACCCCCTCAGCCATTGTGCAGCCTCTACGTAGCCCTATGTGGCTCTGTGTTGGCTTTGCATCAACCTGTCTGGCTCTGCACTGGTTATGTTGGATGTCTCTTTGCCTCTCTCTGCTAATGATTCTTCGGCTAAGAAAATTCTCTCTCTGGAAGCTACTTATGCCCCTTGTTGCGCTGGAATCACTTAGATCTGATCTTTGTCTAAGCACTTGCACCGTCAGAAGAATTCGGTCACTTGATTCACTCAGTGTCTTTCCAAATGACCCTCAAGCCTTCATTTATAGTCTTCTTGTTGAAAAATCAATGGCCGAGATTAGATCTCTAATCAATGACTAAGATTATAACTTGAATTGATCTTCGTTTTTTCTAGATCATTCTCACTCTATTTTATTAATACCCTTTAATTAAATAATATCCCTTAGTTTAGACTTAGGGTTCCCATTAAAATAATTAATTTTTATAATAAAACATATTTCGACTGGAATTTTCACAAACGGTTTCTGGGTTCTTTGGAATCCATGTGCCTAAACCTCTCCACAAAGTTGGAGACTTAGAGCACATCAGATGCTACCAAAAATCAACAGTTACAGGGCTCTAGAGACTAGCAACTTAACCCACAACCTCCAGGGAAACGAGAACCAATCCCCTTCTCTTCTCTTCTATTCAAAGAAGAAGAGATTTGTAATGTATAAGCCAAGTGGATGTAATCAAGGTAGAAGGGGAAATATGAAGATTTCATGGTAAAGTGATGATCATTCAGAGAAGAAGAATTTGTTGAGGACCTAAAGTTATTGGTGACATAAACAAAGTACAAGTTGAAGCCAAGTTGGTGCTCAACTAGGGGATTGGTGTCTCTTCTAAGTTGGCACATACAAATCCATTGAGTTGGTGCTTAGTTGGGGGATTGGTGTCTCCCATAGGTTAGTTCCTACAAAAGTTGAAAGTTGGTGCTTATTGACGACCAGTGTCCTCTTTGTGACATTGTATCAGATTGAAATTATTAAAGTTCTTGAAGAAAATCATTGTGTTCATATATTATTGATTGATACTTATAAGTGATCGTTGTTCAAGAAGAAAAAAAGGTTAATGATTGGTGTGATATTAATTCACACCCCCTCTCAGTATCAATGTGTTTTCCTATAATTTTCCTATGGAACTTGGTCTCGCATGCTAAATTAAAAGCATAAAGCCATGGAACCTAGAAGTTAGCAATATATCTTGTTGGTTGTTATGAAGATGTTAAATTCTATATGCTCTTTGTACCTCAAATCTCAAAGGTTATATTTTAGAGAGATGCTTGATTTTATGAACACGCTTGGGCCTATGTGCCGACACCTTCTTTTCCATTTTTCGCATCTTATCTAAAATTTTCATCTCTTTTGAATGGTACTCCTCCTTTACATGATGAGCATGCAATAGAGCCACAAACTCTTCCTCAAGTTCAACTTGATGATCTTGCACCTCTATATTTTTGGTAATCACGATTGTCGTTAAACCAAAACCCGTAGGTGTTAGTCAATGATCGCATAGCTAGGGATAAGGATCCATGAGAGGCGCTTAGTCCATGTCGTAAAACACATGGGGGACGTTGATTTATCCAATGTCCAACAATATCCCCCCAACGCGAGCCGAGTGTGTAACGAACTCGTGACCTACCCTCTGATACAACTTGTTGGGAATCACGATTGTCGTTAAACCAAAACCCGTCGATGTTAGTCAATGATCACATCATTAGAGATAAGGATTCACGAGAGGCAGTTAGTCCATGTCGTGAAACACATAGGGAGCGTTGGTTTATCCAATATCCAACATATATCTCCTCTTTCGAAATGGTTCTAGAAAACAAGGGACATTGTCACAATACTTCAGTGCGTGATTCTAAATATTTCTTGCAAGAATCATTCAATTCCATCTAGTTGGTTCATCCTTTATTTGTAAGCACATTAACAATAAATACATTCTAACTTATAAAAAGGTACATGGTTAACCTGAATGGGAAGAAGACATGGAAGAATAAATGCATTCCTTATTCAAGAATGACACATGATATCAAGTTCATCTCCTTGAAGGTCACAAATTTGTTCATTGCAACTTGACAAATGTACAAATCGTCAACATGATATAAGCTAATTTACAGGGAATGAACAAATTTGCAACTTGACAATGCTTTAGTGCATCAATTTCAACATTTTGTATGTTTGATTGATTTTTAATTGTTAACATTCATGATTTGTTTTAAATGTTGAGTATGTCAGAAGACAAACAAGAGAATCTATTAGGTAGCAAAGAAAAAGTTAAAACAAATAACCAATCAACAAAAAAGAAATTGAAGAGAGAAAGAGAAAAAAGATTTGACCTTTGTTGTAATATCTTGACTTGAAGGTTTGATGGTCTTTGACTTCAACCTCCGTTTCATATGAAAAAACATGAAAGGTACTAAGGGTAGCTAAGAGAAAAGAAGATTGGTAAATTGATCAATCATCGTGTATTCACCTTCTTCGTCACTAAAAAATGTTGCTTTATTACTATTCACCTACTTGCTAATGTAAATTTTGCATTTATGTTCTTCGTTTTATTTGTTATGTATCTGATTGAATAAAAATTTTGATGCCCCTGATTGGAACCAGCATAAATCCATCTTAATCGAGGACAAATGCTGAGATGAAACAAACTCCTAAATGTGCAAACTTTTCCTCAAATTTTTGCACCATGAAGGATTTGATATCTCTTAGCACTTAATGGATCCAAACTTTATATGAATCTAGTTACAAATAGTGCCATCAAAATTCTATCTAGTGCACCTTCCCTCGATGGTAAATGACATGCTTCAACTTCTTTGATACTATGCCTCTGGATTTCATTATATTTGATTGTGATGTGAACTTATGCTGCATGCACACTAATCATATAATCTTGTAAATTAGGAACCAAGCACTTTGGATATTACAATTACAAATACAAATATGATGTATATTATAAATTTTGACTAGATAAAATATAACTTCAATTCAATTCAATATAGATATACCATCAAACGCCATACAAAGTTCATCAATACTAAGGAAGTCAACTAAATTTCTTCATTACATTTTTAAACATTACATTTATGTTAAGTATTCGCATGGATAGTAGAAAATATTTCTATAATAGTGGATAGGCTCCTTGGCCAAATTTGACTATAAGCTAATCCATGTATTTATCATAAACTATGATGATCATTACTTGCTTATCACTACTGTGGAAATAGTTATACAATGGCATATGATAACATGCCTAGTAAAATCACTGTGCATCAGCACCATTGGTCTGAAAGAATCATATTTACTTCCATCACAACAACTGCTGATTAATTAAACATTTTTCGATGTAGAGCTACAACAGATTTACTTAATCATTGACATCATTATATTCTTCTCGCTGTCACAAGGCCAGAAATATCAAAGAAAATTACTGTACAAGAAAGCCAAAATTGAGAAGCCGGTGAGATCTATAATCTCACCTTCAATGACGGATATAAAACTATCCATTCACAAAGAAGTGGTACCAAGCCCTATACCAAGCTCCTCTGCAAGATTATCCCATAGTGGAAGAAGTGTTAATACAACCAGGCAAACAGCTATGGTTAGAGCTGTCCTCCTCCATGATCCCACTTCAGAGACATCATTTAGGCATGGTTTCTCAGGTGACCTCTGGAAGACAACCACCAGTTAGGAGGAGCATATCATACTCTGAATAAAAAACAAATATTTTCCGTATAAAAAAATTGATGGTTGATGATCTCACCTGGCAAATAAGTATGTAGAGACCCCAAGGTAACGATAATGGTCCACCTAGCTGTAGAACCAAATGCCAAATAGTCAACTTACTTGACCTCAATTTTTTGTTTCCATTAATATAAAATGCATATATAAAGCCATACGATCTGAAAATGAAGAAAAAATGGTCTCTTGTTACACTTTGTCTAACAAAACAAGAGTCTCCCAAGTCTAACAAAAGGATTAGCACCTATGAATTATCACAAGGCTAAATTAATTATTTTAGAAATAATTTTAAATTATACTTTTTCCTGTGAACATATAAAATAGCAATGGTGAAACACCATAAAATATGCATGCCAATAAGGTAAATCCACCCTTGATCAGACAGATAAGAAAGACAGATTTGGCAGGATTCCTAAAAGAAAATATGTCCTTGGTAGAATTTTTTTAACGGTGGAGAGGTTTATGCTTTCATATATGGAGAAATATGAGCACTTGTGAGTCGTCAAAAGAATATACTAACTATTTGAACAATAATTTCGAAGTCTTTTCCATAAAGATGAAACACCACTATGAACCTAACATAAACTTGGAAACTGATCAACGATAAGCAACAAGAACCTTCGAGTAAGACATACAAGAAATATAGATTTGGTAAAATTTATTTCCCAACAATCCGAAACATGAAGAAAAAGAATTCACTATAAGATGTGCCGGGTGCACAAAAAGATAGCATTATAATGTGTATTGACAGCATGTTACAATGCCCAGTATCATAAATTGCTCACAATTAGACGCCATATTAAATATTTATCACATGAAAAAAGGCAGTCACAACTACAAAACTTAAGTTGTAAAACATAAAAGAAAAATAAAGTAAGAGCAAAACTGATAACATTAAAAATTAAAACTCGATTGACTACAAAGGAAGCGACTGAGAACTTGCAAGAGAATTAGAACTTGAAAGTTGTTCTCCCAAGCTTGTGGAAAAAGTATGAGCAAAACTGATATAATTAAAATTTAATACTCGATCGACTGCAAAAGAAGCGACTGAGAACTTGTGAGAGAATTAGAATATTGAAAGTTTGTTCTCCCGAGCTTGTGGGAGTTATTCTTACTTACTCCGAAAACAACTTTTTAAATCCGTCATGATCACAAGGAACAGTGAAACACGAAGCCTATATTTACCTACATGGGAATATTCTTCAAAAAGACTTCTTTGGATCGGGCCAAAAAAAGCCTAGCATGAACGAGGCACAAACCATCTCACACATCTTTAGATAAAACTAGATGGCCAACCAAACCTCTCAGAGCCTCTCCCAGAATGATCAATGGTATTGGTCATGGCTATCCCATCAAAGTTATATGATTTGAACTCTTGAGTATATAGCTACAGCCTACAGGCATGAGCATATAAACATTTTTGCCCCAAATACCCTTACGACACAAGTAAGAAAAAGTAAGCTTGCAGTCATAAGCATCGCTCTACCCACAACCTAGACTGAATTTCGGGTATCCTCAAATATGGGAAGCATAGCCAATGCTGAGTTAAAGATATTTTCGTATAAAAATATGATTAAGAAAGCAAGGAAGCAATTTATTAGTCATCCACATGTAAGTTGACTGGATGATTGTCTTTGAAATGTCACTTCCAACCGTAGAGTACGACAGGCATGGAAGATTCAAAGGTTGGATATTCTCTATGGTTCTTACTATGGGTATTGTGTCAACTTGGAGAATGAATGCTAAGGCAATCGTCCATAGATATTATATGATATAATAATAAAGCTTAATTTGATTTTGTTGCTACTCATGACTCTACCCATAGTAGGTCCATCTTAACCCATGATATATAAACCTCGAGACGGACCAAACACAACCGTCTGTTATGTTGTTGTTTTTTCAGTTGCATATAGGAAGTATAAATAGTGGAGGGTTCAAATTACAATTTCGTGAGTTGAGTTTTCTAGGTGTTGCAAAGTAGTTGAACGGGACTACCCCTACTACTACTGGTTATCTTGGTTCAGCTGGAATGAACATGTATATGATTACCCTTGATTCAAATGTATATCATGGTTCAATTGTTTATGATTACCCTATTCAATAGAAATTTGACCAGAACTATGAGATCAGAGAAGTTAAACACACTTAATTTTCTAAAGTTTGAGAATATTTAAGGAGGGCTTGTCCGGTTCGTAAATCGAGGTGATATTTCCCTCACAGGAGTTTGATTTCCCTTCACACATACTATTCTTACGACGATCATCATGGTCACATAAGCAGGTTGGATGTGGTGGTGGACCAAGTTCCTGGTCCTAGTGTCATCAAATTTCTACTTTAGTGTTGATTGGGCAACACTATCACTGCAAGGAAGTGCTGTAATGTCCTCTTCAAATTAATTGCCCAAGGAAGGAAAATCATTATTTAATGTTACTTAGGTGACATTAGATAATAATAGTTAAATTTGGGGCAAATGGAGGGAAACTTGTAATAAAAAATAAATCTTAGGCAAATGGAGGGAAACTTGCTAGTCACTCAAATTGAAATTAGGAGGGAAAAGCCCCAAAGAGAATCTATAAAAGGGAGGGAGGAGATTCATTACGATCATCATGGATTGTTATTCTTTCTAATTTTGCGTTGAGGCTCTTGGAGAGTTTTAAGAGCCCTTTTCTTTGATTGGTTTCGATGGTGAAAGATTCCACCCTAGCCAATTTCTCCCCTTTGTCTTGCTACAAGACAAAATTCTGGCAGAGTTACAATCTTCTTAGGCAGCGAAGGGTTGGAGTTATTTATCTCTGGCAGCAAAGGTCTAGTAAATCACTTTTCTATGGCCGCGAAGGGTGGAAGCTACCTTTCTGCGGCAGCAAAAGGCTGGGATTCATCTCTCAGGGACAGCAAGGGCTGGAAAAAGAGGAACGGAGTGAACCGTGGCTTGTCTAGGGAAGCATAATGGCTGGTACTCATCTCGCAGGAGCAGAGAAGGCTGGAAGTGGGCAACAGATTGAGCTACCTGTGTCAGCGAAGGAGAGCGAGGCAGCAGAAGGCTGGATTTTGGTCTCCTGTAACAGCATAAGGTCGAATCAGAGCAACAGGTAGCCTAAAGGGGCCACTCTCAGGAGTTAGAAGGTGCAGCTGACTGAAGCTGAGGTAGCGAAGAACATCACAGAGGTATGGAAGCAGTGCGTTAGGTAGCACCATAACATGGTCCAACAGCAAACCTGAGCAATCTCGGTTGACCTAAGGTTAAGATAGTTGGTGTGACCAGCCATTGAGAAACAGAACCTTGGATAGTGTCAGTTTGTAAGCATAAAAACTAGTTGGTATTGTTAGCCCTACTGGGGATTTGTGGATCTTTGCGCTGCATAATATACCTGCTGTTTACTAGTCAGATTAACCCTAATTTACAGTGGTTGCTTGAAGAATCTGTGTTTGAGTACCTCATTATACTATTTGTGCATTTAATTATTAATAAAATGTCATTACTGTCTCATAGATTGGTGAATATTACAACACAGTTATGAAACACAATCCTGTCACATGTTTATTGAAGCCTTAATTCAGAATTGCATACCCAGTCCAATCCCAAGGAAGGGACATTACAAATGCATTCTTGAAAACATATTGTCACACTGGGCTGAATTGTAAAATATCAGAATTTGTATCCAGCAAAAACATACAGATTTGCATGGTATTTGAAAAACAAAAGTGGGACCAAAAGTGATAGAAAGCCTGAAAAAACCTGTTAATGTATTTGTTGGAAATGTCTTGGTGCACATCCTTTCCAAAACAAAGTGTGGCAATCTAAAAGATGAAACTATAAGTTTGTTCAAACACAAGAACATGTAATTTTGTCACAAGTTGAGTCTTGATTGCTAGATGAAGGTTTTATTGTTGTGTTGGGTTTGCTACTAGTTCAATGGTGATAGTTGTCAAGGCTAGCCAATATTTGGCAAACAATATTTTGATGTGTTTAAAAGAAAGACTAAATAGTTTTACCCCAAATAGACAGATTAGAAATAACAATTTTCATTTACTCCAAGAGAAAGCAGGTTGTATAGTGATTTCAGCATGCAATGGATATCCTAAGTGGAATGTGAGTCTAGTATTGACTCATTGACCCCATAAAATTTTCATTCAGTAGTGGGAATAGAGTACATAGTAAAACGCAAAATTTCAAATTGTATTGTTTTCCTCATTTTTTTTTTATTGCAAGAACCAGAGATAGAAGTGAGACTATAGTCAGTTAAGTAGCCTAAAAGGCATGAGGAGCCATAAATTTTGGAAAAACATGGTTAGAGTAAAAATTTAAGATACAAGTATCCAAGTTGCTCTTCTAGAGAACTAACCAGAAATGTGGCTAGTCCCCAGATGCCTTGATGGATGGGAGTTATCTTATATGATCCCTCCAGATCAATTCACTTTAGTATGAATAGAAGTTACTGGAAAATCCTTTGGTTCAGGGAAAACCAGAAAATCCTCTTATCAAAAAGAGGATAGCTTTGGGTGATTGAAAGATAAAACTGTCGAATTGAGGGTTGGGCTACATGTTTAACGGACTTGTAAGTTCATCAGAATAGATGGGAGGTTGCTAGGAGAAAACAGAGGCTCTCAACTTTGGCTGGGGAGTCTAGTTTTGCAGTAGTTTCAGTGGTTGTTTGAGGGGGTTGAAGATGTCAGACATTGGGATTTTGCCGATTCATATTTTGAAAATACATGTGCATGTCAAATATTGAGCTTTGGTAGTTTATGGGAGCTCCTATTTGAGAGAGGTGTTGGAGAAGAAAACAGTAAGCTCCACCATTAAATATTACTACATGTACTTTTGTATTGTATCATGTTGGTGAACTTTAATGTTAGTGTTAGACACCTAATCTGTTGTTCAGTCTTCATACTTGTATTTGAGTCATTATGAAATATATTTATAAAAAGAATGAAACAGAAAATTTTATTATTATTACAATGACTTATTAAAGCATGGGTTTCATGATTGGGTCATCATTATATAGGTCAAAGTCCCCATTGAGGACTTCTAGGATTTATATTGAGTCATTAGAGTCATTGTACATTTTATGAGAACCTTCTTAGGCTTTTGAATCATGTAAAAAGAATTATTTTCGAGCCAAATATGTAATTTGTCACCTCCACACCAAGTCGGCCCTTGCCTGATGAAGTCAGCCTAGAAAGGAGAAATTCGACCCACAAGAAGGCTATATACAAGTGCAGTTCGATCTATTTGCTCGTGCAGTTCGATCTATTTGCTCACCAACTCAACAAGTTTGATATACACAAGAAGCATTGCAGAAAAAGTGCGAAGTGCAAGGAGAAGGAGAATTGCAGGATTGAAGATTTTGGGCTATCTATCTCTCTCTTTCCTACGAATTTACTAGGCAGTTGCAGGATCGAAGTGTTGCAGTTGCAGGGATCGAAATTCTGCAGTTGCAGGGGGTCAAAGTTGTTCGGGTTGAAGTGTTGTTGCTGCATAGATCGAAGTTTCGCTGCATCAAGGTTGAAGGTCTAGATCGAAGCTGCAGGAAGGAAGCGCTGACTTGGTGGTTGGAGGAAGTCTGTGTCTAGGTTGAAGAGCCTTGGATTATCTCTTGAAAACTATTGAAGGAAGAGATTTGACTGGGTTTTCCCCTAGATAGGGGCTTTTCCCTGGTTGAGTGCCCATATCTTGTGTCTCTTGTTTTCGTGATCTTCATACACACATAATTTGGTAATTTCTTGATGAAAGATAATATAAAAAAGAAGTAAAAGAAGCCAACATAATTCACAAGTAATTATCAAGGGAGAGGAATCTACTAGCAATGATTTCTCAACATAATCCTCAGACATTATCTAGCATCTCATTTACCCAAATTGCATTCATGTCTAAGAGTCTAAAGTCTACTGCGTGGGGATTTCAGGTTTCGTGGGATGATCACATTTTTTGTCCTGAAACCCCGCTCCTAGAAACCTAGGATTTCAAAGAATCTCTTGGGACTGGTATGTCAAACCCATGACCCATATGGCATTTGTGCTTTGAAACCTTAGTAATGTGCTTTCATCATCTGTCTTTTCATCATTCCTTTTTGCTCCAAATAAGTTGTATGGAATTTAACCAACACACAAGGCTGAAGTGGGGTCATCAATCCTAGTGGAATATGTGTGCCTAATACACCTTATGGTGACTAATATGAATATTTCAACCTGAGATTTTCCTATTGAGTCATTATGAATACCTCCCTAGTTAAGAGGGAGTGTTGGAGAATGTAACTAGTGTCGGTCTTCATAATGTAAAGCAATGTTCCACCAAGTCCCCTGGAGGTGGGAGCGAGGGGGCGAGGGAGCGCGGGAGCGGCCTATGCAAAAGCTCCCTACCAATTTTCAGGGAACGTGGGGGGACGTCGAGGTCATAAAAATTATAAAATTTAATATTTAAAATGTAACTATATTTTTGCAAGGAATGTATATACAGTCATCATACACTTGCATCATGAAAGATAAATCATAAATGATAAAATTACAAATCGATGAACGATGAATCATATAATTGAAACAAATTTAAAAGTTAAAAGTTAAAACATACATCATACAATCATGCATGTAAGTTTGTAAGTTTGTAACTATATAATCATTAATGTAACTACTAACAATGTAATATTGAAAAATAAAGTTTAAGATATCATATGACATATTATATCAAGATTCAAATGAGCTTGAACTAAAGTTTGCCAACCTGTCCGAAACATAAAACTTAAACGCAAATAAGTTATGTCCATGATAAAGATAAACATAATATATGAATATTCAAATGATTATCATATAATAGACAATGAGCACAATGTTCTTATGTCTCCATCAGTTCCCCGCATCCAACTTCTGCACGAATATATCAAGATCAACCATGTCACCATCTGAATCAGAATCACTTGGATTCTCAAATATGCCAAGTGGCACATCAACTTTTAACACGAAACCATAAACTAAAAGGGGCGGTGAGGGGACGTGAGGGGGCGTGAAGGGGGGTGTGAGGGGGCATGAGGGGGCTTGAAAAGGGGTGTGCGGGGGCGTGAGGGGGCGTGAGGGAAACATCCCCTAGAAGTCCCCAAGACCCCGGAGCGCGAGGGGGCGAGGAATCTAGACCCCTAGGTGGGGGGGCGAGACCCCGTGTAACACTGATGTAAAGTAATCTATCATTGATGTATTTATTATATTTAGTCAAAGCATGTTCTTCATGCTTTAGAGTCAAAAAGAAATTATTTTGGTTCAAAGAAAAATGTATTTGAGTCAAGTCCCACTAGGGCTTTGTAAGAAGAGAAAAGCATTTTTTATTTTTTTTTTGGTTCAAAGAGTAAGACAAAGACCATGTCGGCTTTCCTTGGACAAGTCAACCTATGTGGCAGCTATTCGACCCTCCTGGACAGCGATATATATCAGATAACTCAACCTCTTGGATTCATTCATTCGACCATCACATCATACATCAATTTTTGTGCCTAATAAAGAAAAGAAAAATTGAAGTCAAAGGAGAGAGAAGGAAGTCAAAGGAGAGATACAATTGGGGTATTTTTGCCTTGTTTCTACTCACATGTGTGAGTTTTTCTGTGGTTTCTGAGGCCACTACAGGGCCAAAATTTGGCCTCCTCTGCAAGTCCAAAAAATTGTGTTTTGACCAAATTTTCAAAGAGTTTGACCAGCATTGACTTTCATTGACTTTGACTTGTTGGAAGTGACTTGGAGGGTAGCCTTGGGATATTTGTGGCATTTTTTGTCTTGGTCTTGGATATCTCATTTTGCTCTAATTCTATAAGAGAAGGATTGTTTGCGTTTTCCCATTGTGGGGTTTTGCCCTGGATTAGAGCTTCAATCTTGGTGTTTCTTGTTCTCTTCTGATCTTTATGTTTTGCATTTTTATAATTGCTTGATGAAGAAGATAACATAAGTAATAAAAAGCCAACAAACATTCACAAGTAATTATCAAGTTAAAAGAAATCAAGCATCAACTTCATTATGCTTGGTTTCTCAACATCCTTCGCTAAGAGGGAGTGTTAATTTTTGAAGCTTGGGAGGTACTCCCACAGATCATGGGTACTTGATTTGTGAGGATGTGACTAAAGTACCCAAGTCATGGGTTCTAACCCTAAGTGAGTGGGAAAAGAAAACTTAATATTATAAGGGTAAGTGTGAGAGTGAAGTCAAAGGAAAGAGAAAACCTTGTTTTGTGCCCTATTTATGCTCACATGTGTGAAGGTTAGGGGGTTACTCTATGAAATTACAAGTCCAAAGATTGCAGGTCCGATTTATGAAATTTGACCAGCGTTGACTTTGTTGACTTTGACTTGGTTGGAGAAGTTTTTGAAGGAGGCCTGACTTGGGTCTTGTGGTAGTCTTGGTCTTGGTTTTTAGGTCTTGGATATCTCACTTTGATTTGATTCTATAAGAAGAGGATTGTTTGGGTTTTCCCCCTTGTGGGGTTTTGGCCTACATTGGAGCCTACATCTTTGTGTTCTTTGTCTCTTGTGATCTTCATGTTTTATATTTTTGGTAATTGCTTGTTAAACAATGCATGGTAAAACACACAACGAGAAAGATAAGCATTGAGATGCAATACTATTAACCATAAAGATGCATATATACAATACAGGAGGTGACCCTTGGTTTCACATTCCAAGTGGTCTCTTGGACTCCATTTGTCCATTCACCTTCCACACCTACCCGTTGAGGATTAGGTGTCCAACATTTCTTGATGAAGAGAACATAATAAAAGGGATAAAAGCCAACAAACATTCACAAGTGATTATCAAATTAAGATAAATCTACCCTAATCTACAAGCATCTTGATTTCTCAACATGGTATCAAAGCTAAGGTGAAGGAAGGACAACTTGAAGATCACTTTTGTTGGCATATTTGAAGAACATTTCTACAACAGTCATATTACATTAGTTACATTGGAGGACATCATTGGCAGCAAATATGAGACACAAGAATCATCATCTCTCTCTCTCTCTCTCTCTTGAAGGTATCATTGAAGACTCTTAAAAACATTGACAAGTTCTTGCTCATTCATCGTGTTGAGAATTTGGTAGGGCAGAGTTTAATTCAATTCTCTTTCTTGACAACTGCTTGTGTTATACTTGTTATGCTTATGTTACTTAGATCTTATCTTTATTAGCTTATTATGTCTTTCATCAAGTCAATTATCAAAACACAAGAGACACAGAATTTTGGCTCTTCAAGCCAGGGCCAAAACCTCTCCCTCTTGGAGAGGAAAACCCAAAAGTAATTCTTCTTCTAGATCATCAATTGATAAGTACCATGACCATGACACGGACCTTTGACACCAGCATGCTTCCAAGACCCTTTTCACTGCTCTTCTAGGCTCCTTAAGATGAACTTCTTTTTTGCACTGTCCCGCACCAACCCTAGGGAAGCTCAGTCCCTAGCCTTCTAGCCTCAGTCACCTAGACAATCCTCCTCGGCTTACCTACTAGTACCCTCGGCTTACCTACTAGTACCCTTGTTGTACTAGTCCGAGATTTCTTTCTAGTTGTGATGCCTTCTTCTCCATGTTGTGTATATGTCATAGGATCTTTCCAAACAAGGTGAGACTCACACTAATTTCAGCCTTCTTTACGCACTATATATTTCTGAGATATCCGAGATATAGCATTCAAGTAATAGACCTGAGTTTGCACTCCTTGCAAGGTCCTTGTCTCTCATTGTCAAGATACCTACCGCAGTTCTGATGTGTGACCCAAAACAGAAATCAGAGACTACTAGCCCAAAATAGAGATCCAAAGGATCTATCTTCCTTCGTTGGATAGGCCTCTTTCATCACTGTACTTGTCTTCTCTTCTTTGCATCAAATTGTAGACTATTCCTTTTTTGATCTCAAACTTATCTGAATCCATTTCTTTATACATTGCAACTCCAGAATATACCTGAGCTGATATGTTATTCTTCTTCGCTGGAATGTCACCTTTTCTCGCACGAAGTTGCATCCGTTAATCTCGCACTTTTCCACAGAGATTATCCAAACTTCTTATTCAACAATGAGGTCGCAGTTCTATATATATAGGGATTGCCTTCCTCTGCATGGGCCAACATGATCTCTGAGTATAGGCCAACTTCTATAAGGAGTATATACATCATACTTTGAGCCGACTTGGTGGAGCTTTTAGACAAGGTCTTGGAGCATTCAATTATATCAATAATTTGTCCCTTTACAAGTGTAACATCACTTCATATACATGACTCTTAAATTATATTTATGACAAGATGACAAACTCTGAAAGACATCTCGAAGAAGTCTTTGACCTATAATATAAAAATTTCCTTGCTCATGAAACCCATGAGGCAAGCATTACAAAATACATTTTATTATCTTTGTCTTCTTCATTACATAAATTCATAATTACTAGTCATTATGAAGACCGAACCTAGTTACACTTTCCAACACTCCCACTTAACTAGGGAGGTATTCATAATGGTACATGGTCACTTTCAATCTGAAGAATCTTATAAGAAGAATTTGAATGGTAATCATCTGTTATAGCATCATATTAACCAACATTGTTATGTTGATTTGGGTAGCATCGGATGTGCTCTAAGTCTCAAATTTGGTAGGAAGACTTAGACACATGTATTCCACAGAACCCAGAAATCGTTTGTTCAAATTCCACTCGGAATGAGTTTTATTAAAATAATTAATTATTTTAAAAGGACCCTAAATCTAAACTTAGGAAAATAAAATAATTAATGGGTATTAATAAAACAGAGTGTGAATGTTCTATAAAAAGTGGAGATCAAGTCAAAATTTAATCTTAGCCGTTGATTAGAGATTTAATCTCGACTGTTGAAGTTTCAACGAGAAGATTACAAGGACGTGAAGAGTCATTTGGAGAACACATCGAGATGGAGAAAGAATCTAGAGATTGAAATTCTTTAATGAGTAGTGCTTAGGGAGAAGATCGATTGAGAGGATTCTCACAGAGAGGGGCAAGGATAATTTCCAGAAGGAAGATTTCCAGATATGGAGAGTGCATAGAGGAGGCAGCAGAAGCCACAGATAGTTGCACAGAGCTAGTGACACGGAGCCTATGCTGGGACTGCGCAGAGCTGCAGAGGGAGTTCCATTTTTGTTGAGGAGACATCATAGGGTCAGTGCCAGTTCCTGGAAGGTGATTTCGGAGGGCAGAAGATTCCAGTTTCCAGCCAGCGGAGAGATTCAGCACAGAGACAGAAAGCAGCCTCAATTGTGACAGAGAGACTGCGTGGATGACACAGTCACTGTGCAAAGGCAGCACAGAGCAACTCAGTTCAGGTGCAGATCAGTGTCGGATTCCCGTGGCATAGTGAGATTTGTCTCACGAGATCTTGTTTTTCAGATTTCTCTACATGATTTGTCAGATTCGACAATCATAGAATTGTACTAAAAAATTATTGCATAATATACAAACCCTCAGTCGGTGCACCGGTTTTCCCACATTGGGTTTTTCAGGGGGCAATTGTCCAAAAACAATAGTGTTAATGTGTGTATACTTGTGCTAGTATTTTCTCTTGCATTTTCTTATTGTGAAGGCTACAGAATATTTTATTTCGATATTTATCGTAGCATACGTTAAATAATTTGTTCAGTTAAACAAATAGAAGAAATTTAATTAGATGTTGCAGTAGGATTCCAATGATGGAATTTTCACATGGTATCACAGTGAAGAAATAGATCCAAAAGAACCAGTGTTGAACATAAGAGGGAAGTCAAGAGACTGTGCAGACAGTAAATAAGATTTCCAAGAGGATTGCACAGTCCAGTTGTTAAAATTGGACAACTAGGTCCAAACTCCAGGTTGTGCTGCTCAGATGACGATCCCAATATTTTTATTGGATTCCTCTTTCGAAGAGGTGTAAGATTGATCTAAAGATCATCTCGATCGGATGAGCAGAACATGTACTTTGAATTTATTCCACTTATGTGCTAGGTCGGCTTGGAATTAAATATTGACTTAAACGTCTTAAAGGACGTGTCACACACCCCCCAAAGATTCCTATATATTGGAGAGACTTAGAATTCATTTGAGATACATTGGTGTGGAGGAATTCTCTCTCTCTTGATGGCGTTGGAGCTGCGTATTCTTTGTTTGGGTTGTTCTGGGGTTATGTGTGACACGCATGGCTGTATGACCTATTGGAGACTTTGCTGGTAGAAGCATCCTGTTGATCGCCGTAACGCCACCACTCTCATTTCCGTCATTTGTCTTCTATCATCTATTAAGCATTGCTGTTCACTTTTCCGTATTTATGTCTAATCCAGCGGTAGAACAAGAGCAGAAATTAACATGGTATCGAAGCCAAGTTGAAGACAAAGTCTAATCTGTTGTCAGATTCGTAAGGTTGTTCTAGAGCCAAGGTTGTTGGGCATATAAGCCGAGGAGAAGAAGGACACAACGTTGGCCGCAGGTCAAATTAAAAGCTGCATTAGCATGCACAGATTGTGTGGCACTGTTTACAGTTCTCTCTTCGAAGCATATTGGACAAGGATGACAACCCTAGGCAGATCTCGTAGTTGTGGAGGAAGAAATTTATTCCAGACACAGTCGGAATCGGCTGCAGAGACTCAATCGGAACTGGCCGCAGATCTAAAAATTAAGAACGGCTACAAAATCTGGAAACATCGCGCGGAGTTGTGAATGAGAAAATGGAAGATTTACAGCTCTCCGGCAGATAAAAGTCAGTCTCAGAGTCACGATCATTTTGTCGTTGCACTGCACTTAAATTTCCCATCGTTAGGCTTCTTATCGCAGTGGTAAAAATGTTCTGTCATGGAAGCTCGAACATTACAGAGAAAGTTGTGGCATACGCTATAGACACAACGTGACCCTGGGAGCTTCGAAACAACAAAGCAAAGGGCTTGTTGTAAAGACGGCATAGGCAGCGGTCGAGACAAGGTGAAACGAAAGTCCGAGCCGTCAGGGAAAAATTTGCAGATGAAAAAGAGCGCCAAATACTTGCAGATTCGGATACACTGTAGTGTGAATGCAAAGAAATTCGTTACAGGCGCACTGCGTGGGGATTCCAGCTTTATTTTTCGGCCAACAGTTTTCAACATCTTCAGATTCTCATCGCCATTTTTAACCCGCTCGCGAAATCCCCAAAGCAGAGGCGCAGAACGGGCGAAGGCTCTGAAATACTAGTTTCCCTATAGAAATCCTACAAACCATAATATTTTTTTTATCAGTTTAAGATCCTAGCAAGGGAAATGCGTTAAATAAACACATCCTCACAGTTTAGGGGCAATGCATTGATCTCAGCCTTACAGTTCAATTACAGCCCTTTAGTTTTAAGTGTATGGCGCCCAGAAAGCAGAAGGATTCAGGGGCACCCAGAAAACAGAAGGACTCTGGGGCTTCTAGAAAGGCGGCCTCATCCAAAAAGACCCAGTAGCACCCCTCCTCACAGCCTGCGAAATTCGGCCTTCAGCATTTCTTCGGTCGCTTATCTCAGAATGCTTCTCAAACTTCTCAGCCCTCACAACCCCTCGAAGTTCAGCCAGCTAACGATTATGAACACATCTCAGCTCTTGGTAAGCCCCCGGAAACCACATCTTCCTGCCCTGCGAAGGATCTCGAGAATGCCCGTGGCAAGCGCCCAGGAGTCTCATATGACCGTCCTGCTAAGAAATCGCAGAAGACCTCTGTGGATCGTAAACCCTTGGAAAGCCCGAGTGAGGAACTTGCTAAGAGTTCAAATTTGACTCCGAGGCCTCCTGATGAGTCCTCAACGATTGACAATGGTAAGGTTCAAAGGATTTAGAGGGTTCAGAAACCCCAAAAGCTCAAAATGTCAATCACATATGTGACCCATTGGCTAAGTCACCAGTCCCAAGCTCACCGAACAAAGGCTCGTGGTGGTCCCCTTCGATGATGTACAAGCAGAGCCAAGACGAAGGAGGAGATGTGGTTACATATCATAAAACCCCCGTCACAGAACGCCTTGAAACGATTGTGAAAGAAAGAAGTGACATCGAAGTTTCTCTAAATGCTTCTCAGCTTCTTGGTCGCTTAGAAGAACATGACATGAGCAAAATTCTACTAAACGCTTCAACGCTCAATCACAGTCCTATTCGCCCCTGTTCGGAGAAAGAGGTGAGAAGTTGCTGCAAACGTCATTATTGTCTATTTCCCTTGTTTCTTGCATTTTTGTCTTCCTTGGATGCAAGGAATTGCATATTACAGATTAGTTCATATAATCCGCAGTGTTCAACCGAATGAGAACCATATCGGTAAATCTATGGTGGATAATCGGATATGAAGTCCATGCAATAGCAATGAAGCAAATGATGGAGACACTTCTGCCTGCCATACTTACAACAACATATACAACAATTTTTAGAAGATGATGATTGCATATTCTGTCAGAGTGTCAACTCGGATCAGGGCCTGTAAGCTGCAAAACTTGTGATTTGTTATATTTAGAACAGTGTATCATTTTGGTCAACTCGTAAAAGCTCAGTGACAGGGAAAGCTGATATCTAGGAATGCATCGAAAAGATTGAATCTGAGGTCTGTTGTAGTTGTGGAACACATATTTGTCTGAGAGAATTACCTTCAAGCTGTACTTTTATCGATTTTATCAAGTCTTGGACGCTTCTGTCTGAAATTTCATGCGTTCTCAGAAGTCAACACAAGTTGGGGGCTTGTTGGTATATTCTCCCTGTTGAACAGTGACATAGATAGTCACCTATGTAGAAATTAGCATGTGACAGTTGCAGTCTCACTTTGGAGCATAATGGTAAAATATGTTTCGACAGCTTTCAGACATTGTTGGAATCATGAACCATGATCAGCAAAGCCTATTGGATGGCTTTGACCATGGAAGATTAAGTTCCAAGTTGGTATCTGGCATGCCTTCATTTAAATTAGATATCTTCTCTTGAGAGAGAAGCTGGCATTAAGAGGGAGAATATATCTGTATATACTCCTGAGCTAATATCATTGCTGGACGAAGGAAGATCCTCATGGCTCACGAACATATGGCTTCAGAGGGGGAAATTCCGAAGGAAAACCAAGAAGCCATATAAATACCAAGGGTATCTAGCTGCCATGTGTACAATATGAGCCTGGATCATTTGCAGAAACTGGAAAGCATCAAGTCTGGAAGGATGCTATGCACTAAGAGTATGAGTCCATTATGAAGAATGATGTCTGGGATGTGGTTCCAAGACCATAGGACAAAGCAGTTGTCACCTCGAAATGGCTCTACAAGATCAAGCATGGATCTGATGGAAGTGCTGAAAAGTTTAAGGCAAGATTCGTTGCCTGTGGCTTCTCTCAAAAGGAAGGCATAGATTATGATGACATATTTGCACCTGTGGCCCGATACACCACCATTCGATCTATTATAGCCCTTGCTGCTACGCAAGGATGGAGTCTTCATTAGATGGATGTGAAAATCGTATTTCTGCATGGTGCGATAAAGGAAGAGATATATGTGGAGCAACCTCTGGGGTTGGAAGTCCAGGATCGGGACACCCATGTTTGCAGGTTGAAGAAAGCCCTCTATGGGCTGAAACAAGCACCCTGAGCTTGGTACGAGAGGATAGATAGCCACCTGATGAAGCTGGGCTTCACTCGTAGTATTGCTGATCTGAACCTTCACTGCAAGGTTAATAGAAAGAAGCCTCTCACTCTGGTGTTGTATGTGGATGACCTCTTCTTGACAGGTGCTGACCCTCTCTTTCATCAGTGCAAGAGGGAGCTCGCTGCTGAGTTTGAGATGAAGGACCTAGGACGAATGTCTAGGCCTAAAGGTCTAGCAGAGACCGGGCGAGATTTTCCTTTCTCAAGGAAAATACATTATGAAGTTTCTGGTATGATGGACTGTAAGTCCATGGAACTCAACTTTAAGAAGTTGAGTAGCAGCGTTGCTGGGCCCGTCCTACTGAGTATTGTCAACTCATTGGGACCCTGATGTTCTTAATGAACACCTGTTCGAACGTATGTTGTGCAGTGAACACTTTGAGTCAACACATGGTTGATCATAACATTTACTGGGTTGGTGCCAAGAAACTCTTGAGATATCTCTAAGGCACGATAGACCATGGGCTGAGATACACTGCCGGGAGTATGACACTCCATGGATATACTGATGCCGATTGGGCTGGCAGTGTGGTGGATCGCAAGAGCACATCTGGATGCTACTTCACATGTAGATCTGCTTCAGGCAGGAATCTAAAGTCGGTAGCCTTGAGCACCGCTGAGGCCGAATACATTGTAACATGTATGGCCTGTTGTGAAGTCACTTGGTTGTGAAAGCTATTTTGTGAGCTGTTCGAGCATGTGCTAGATGCCACCGTTATTCTTTGTGATAACCAGAGGGGGATTCATTTGTCATAGAATCTCGGGTTCCACGATTGATCCAAGCATGTTGATGGCTGGTACCACTTTATCTGGGATATGGTACAGCGAGGCGCCATAAGGCTCGATCATATAGGAATTGATGAGCAGGTCGCGGATATTCTCACAATGCCCTTGGGGAAGGTCATAACCTTCCGTGAGAATCTTGGTATCATGGAACGATCCTATTCTGAGGGTCCTGTTGGACGATGAGCTCTGGGAGCTTTGGGGGACTTTGGGGACAGCTTCTCGGAGCTATGAGCAACCACAAGGCTAGGCTTGCCGAACCTTGTTGGTGTGCTTGGACCCCACCGTTATGATTATTCAGTTGGTTTACCTCTCATTATCTATGCCCCATATGCATCCTACCCATTGAGTTCAGGGCTCATGGGAAGTACCTCTCATTTGGCCAATGAGATGGGAAAGGCTAGAGACTAGTAGCAAAGACTGATGGACGCATCAGAATTTGTCGTACTCTCTATCTAGGATGACACGGTCCAACCACTTGATCTGGGATCAAGTCTTGTGAGGTCTTGGACCTCCGCCTGACTTCGGGTCAGATGAACCAACTTCGAGTTGGTTGGAGACTCTTTGTGAGTCCGATAGATGTTTTGACCTCTGGGCTGAATCTGTCAGCAGGGAATGATGTCTTTGTGACTGACCCACTTTTGTTCTGAAATAAAGAAGCCAGCAAAGCAAGTTACGGCGGGATGACGCACGATGTTTGGATTGCACTAGTGGATGGAGTTCTCCCTAGTTGAGAGGGAGTGTTAAAATTGGACAACTAGGTCCAAACTCCGGGTTGTGCTGCTCAGATGACGATCGCAATATTTTTATTGGATTCCTCTTTCGGAGAGGTGTAAGATTGATCTAAAGATCATCTCGATCGGATGAGAAGAACATGTACTTTGAATTTATTCCACTTATGTGCTAGGTCGGCCTGGAATAAAATATTGACTTAAATGTCTTAAAGGACGTGTCACACACCCCCAAAGATTCCTATATATTGGAGAGACTTAGAGTTCATTTGACACACACATTGGTGTGGAGGAATTCTCTCTCTCTTGATGGCATTGGAGCTGCGTATTCTTGTTTGGGTTGTTCTGGAGTTATGTGTGACACGCTTGGCTGAATGACCTATTGAAGACTTTGTTGGTAGAAGCATCCTGCTGATCGCCGTAACGCCTCCACTCTTCATCTCAGTTTTTGGCTTGTCTTCTATCGATCTATTAAGCATGTTCTATCTTCTTCAGTATTATGCCCTAATCTGAAATGGCATAAAACATAGGCATAAATTAACACCAGTCCAGTGACAAAGGGAGCTAAACAACAGGTTCAGTGCAGAGCAGTCTTCAAGAGGGATGCAGTTTTCCATAAGGGAAAATAGCACAGATAAGTATGGAAAATATAGATGAAATGTCTTGTAGATTGGAAGAATATTTTTCATGTTTGTCAAGTTCAGCATCTATAGGTTTTTGGTACATTGAGAGCGGGGCTTCGACTCACATGATTGGAGTACAAGAATATTTCTCGAGCTATCAGGAAGAGCAGATGGACTTCCAAATCACTATAGGAAACAAAACCAAATGCACTCCAGTAGGGAGAGGCACCATAGTGTTTCAGACGGAAGCAGGAACCAACATAAGAGCCACTAATGTGTTGCATGTGCCAGGACTAGGAATGAATCTAATTTCAGTGTCCCAGTTACAGGATAAGGGATACGATGTATACTTCATTGGAAAGAAGGCATACGCGAAGCATCCAAGCTAGAAGAAGAAGAGGAAAATTGGAACTTGAAGCAATAGACTATACAGATTGCAACTCGAGTCTCCAATGGCACTGATAGGCAACAATCTTGATGGAAAGAGAGATCTAAATGAACTATCGCATAGGAGAATGGGACATTTTCACCATGGAGCATTGAGGATGCTCAAAGAGACTGTTACTAGAGTACCACTCCTCAGCAGGGAGCATGATGGCATATGCAGAGAATGCGTATTAGGGAAGTATGCTAAGGCAGATTTTCCCAGCAGTGATAATCGAGCAGAAGGTGTATTGGGATTTATACACTCAGACATTTGTGGCCCAATGTCCACTAGCTCTCTCAGCATAAGCGAATACTTTGTCACCTTCATTAATGATTACTCTAGGAAAGCCTAGATCTACTTCATAAAGACCAAGGATGAGGTCTTTGATCGGTTCAAAGAGTTTAAACTTTAAAGCTCTTGTGGAGAACATGACAAAGAAGAAAATAAAGGTGTTGCGCTTAGATAACGGTGAAGAATATATGGACGGAGACTTCACATATTTCAGCACAAAGGAGGGCATCAAGAGAGAGTGGACAACTCCATACAATCCACAGCAGAAAGGTGTAGTGGAGCGGAAAATAAGAACTATTGTTGGGGCTGAAAAAGCTATGTTATATGACCTAGACTTGCCTAGATTCTTATGAGCAAAAGCATGTAACACAGTTGTGTATATCTAGAATAGAAAACCTCACAGAGCATTGGGGAAGAAAACGCCTGAAGGAGTTTTCACAAGGAGGAAACTAGATGTAGGTCACCTCCAGATATTCGGAAGTCTGGCATATTGTTACGTACCAGATGTGAAATTTTCAAACTGAAAACTAAACAGTTGCAGTGATAGATTTATCCCTCCTACTTATCATTCCAATAAGTTATTATTTAGAAATCTTATGGCAAATATCGAAATAAATACTACTGCAACATTCACAAATATATATGCAGAGAAATAAACAATAGAGAACATAAGCACAAGAATCAATCACATGTACACAATTATTTTTGGACATTGTCGCCGGAGAAACCCAATGCGGGAAAACCGGTGCAGCAAATGAGGGTTTTATTAATTCTTCAGCAAATGATATCTTTACAGGGAAATATTATGGCAGACAAATTCTGAAACACCTAAGACTAAATTTCCGGCTTACTCGGACAATTCTCTGACACCCTGATCAGCCCCTGCAAGCTCCTATGTCTGTCTGTGTGATTCACTGCACAGTCCCAGCGTTGGACTGTGTGAGTCTGCATGGGTTCTCTGCGCTGCAGCCTCAAGTTGCCTCCAGTGACCCAATGCTGCCCTCCGTCCCTGATCTCGATCACTACTAACTCCCTCCTCCTGCTTCTGTAAACTCCTTGCCCTGCAACTCTCCCACTGAAATCGAATTCTACTTCAGAATACAACTCTCCTTTGGGTACTAAGTGTATGCCTGACTTATTTTCCAAATGACCCTCAAGCCTTCTTTTATAATCTTCTTGTTGGAGAACCAACGACCCAGATTAAAATATTAATCAATGGCTAAGATTAGAACTTGACTTGATCCATGTTTTCTAGAAGATTCACACTTCTGACTTATTAATACCCTTTAATTATTTCATTTCCCTAAGTTTAGACTTAGGGTCTTCCTTAAAATAATTAATTATTTTAATAAGCCATGAACCGAGTGGAATTTCCACAAATTGTTTATGGGTTCTTTGGAAAGTTGTTGTCCAAGCCTCCCTGCAAAATTTGAGACTTGGAACACTTTCGGATGCTACAAAAATCAACACTCCCTCTTAGCGAGGAAGGTGTTCCAACAATATGTCTGCTGCATGCTGCTATGTTTTGAAGCACCCTTCTTGGACGCTGCCCCTCATCTGCTACGTTGTTGTCTCTGGAACTACTACCTTTGACACTACCACTGTCACTGTTGCATCTATTCCACAGCTCCCTCTGAATATTGAGTCTATCCATTCTTGCTACTAGAAGGGATTCTTCATCATCCCCATCTTCTCTCTGAAGTAGAAAAACTTTGTCTTCCCTAGAGCCTTTCTGAGGATGTCTACCGCCTGTTCTCCTGTTGGAGTGTATTGCAGCTGAATAGCTCCACGTTGTACACAGTCCTTGATGAAGTGACACTTGATGTCAATATGTTTCGACGTATCATGAAACACAGGATTTTCAGAGAGCTTGACGCAACTCTGATTATCACATAAGATATTGGTTGCTTCCATTTTCTCCTTGAGTAGATTCACTAGCAGTTTTCGAAGCCATATGGATTTGCATGAAGTTGTGCTGGTTGCCACATACTCTGCTTCTGCTGAACTCAGTGCTACGGACTTCGGTTTCCTGCTGCACCAGGAAGTCATTCCTCATCCTAGATTGAAACAGTACCCACTGCCATTGTTCTGATCAACTAAACTTCCATCCCAATATATGTCGTTGAAACCACTCAACCTGACATCATTGCTACGGGTATACTTCAATCCAAGCTCGATTGTTCCTTGAACATACCTGAGAACATGCTTGGTTGCTGCCCAATGTGCCATCTTCAGTTCCACCATGAACTAACTGAGGGTATTTATAGCATAAAAGATGTCTGGCCTTATATTTACCATATAAATCAATGACCATATGAGCTGCCTATATAGCGTAGGATCTGCCTCATCATCTTCGGACGTGTTGATTTTCTTCCAGTTGGTGATCATTGGAGTTGTCATGGGTCTACAATCCTCCATCTGAAATCTTTTCAGAATCTCTATAGTGTATCTTCCTTGACTAAGGAAGATCTCCCCATTCTGCTGCCAAACGTCCAACCCCAGAAAATAGTGCATCTATCCTAGATCCTTCATGTCAAATTCTTCAGGCAGATTCTTCTTGCAGTCTGCAATGAGCCTTGATGATCCCGTCAAGAACAGATCATCTACATACAAAACTAGTATCAAAGGCTCACTCCCTACTCTCAGATAGTAGAGGTTGGGATCTGTGTCACTCTTGAAGAATCCCATCTTCTGCAGGTAGCTGTAAATTTGACCATACCAGGCTCTAGGAGCTTGCTTTAGTCCATATAATGCTTTCTTCAATCTGCACACATGAGTTTTCTAATCATGTGTCTCAAAGCCCTCCAGTTGTTCGATATACACCTCTTCTTCTATCACCTCGTTCAAGAATGTTGTCTTGACGTCCATCTGGTGAATTTCCCATCCCATCTGTGCAGCAAGAAATATCACGAACCTGATAGAGGTGTACCTGGCTACTGGGGCGAAGGTTTTTTCATAGTCGATGCCTTCCTTCTGAGCATACCCCTTAGCCACAAACCTGGATTTAAATTTCTCGATACTGTTGTCTGTAGCATACTTGATTTTGTAGATCCACTTAGATCCTACAACTGATCTCTCCTGAGGTATGGGCATTGGGGTCCACTTCCCAGACATCATTTGTCATGATGGAACTGTACTCTTCCACCATTGCATCAACCCACACTTGCTGTAGAGCAACTTCCCGAAAACTGGAAGGTTCTCCGACTTGAGCAACCAAGGTTTGATACCTCTCTGGCTGCTTACGTTGTCTCTTCTCATTTCGGGGGATTCCAACAAAGTCCTTTGCATCCTTTAGAATCTGTTGAAGTTCCCTGCCCGTTCTCCCATTGGTAGTGGCTACATCTATTGGCTCTCCCTCTTGCAAATCCTCGAGAGGCACATCCCTTGGATCCCTATGCCTTGGAGAGGCAACGAAATTTTATGTTGCTAGTTGTTGGGGCTGAACCAGAGGCTCTTTCCTCAGACTGCGTGGCAGAAGGCAGCTCACGGGATCGTCTGAAGGCCTTCTCCTCCATGAACTTCACATCCCTTCGCACCACCACTTTCCCACTCTCAGGAATGTAGATGCGATAATCCTTTGCATTCTCACTGTATCCTACTAGATACCCTTTTTCGGCAGTCATCTCCAACTTCTTCCTTTTCTCACTGGGCACATGACAGTAAGTTGTACTGCCGAGGATCCTAAAGTGACTCACTTCAGGCTTACTGCCAATGAAGACACTTTCTGGCGTGATCTTTCCCAATGCAATGTGAGGAGTCATGTTCTGAATGTACATAGTGGTATTACACACTTCAGCCCACAGGAATTTGGGCATGTTCAAGTCATACAGCATGGCTCTTGTTGCTTGAACAATAGTCCGGTTCTTCCTTCCTGCCACACCATTCTGCTCTGGATTGTATGGAGTTGTCCTCTCTCTTTTGATGCCTTCCCTTGTGTCGAATTCGGTGAACTCTTTATCAATGTATTCACCACCATTATCTGATCGCAACACCTTGATCCAATTTCTTGTCAGATTTTCTACTCGAGCCTTAAACTCTTGGAATCAACTGAAGACTTCATCCTTGGTCTTCAAGAAGTAGATCCAGGTTTTCCTGGAATGGTCATCAATGAAGGCGACAAAATATTTGGCATCGCTAAGAGCTCTAGTGGACATTGGCCCACAGATATTTGAGTGTATCAGATCCAATACACCCTTGGCCCTATTGTTGCTTCTCTGATATGCTACCTTGGCATATTTTCCCAATACGCACCCCTTGCAGACATTATCTCATTTGGTGCTTAGTTCTGGAACACCTGTGATAGTCTTCTTGAGAGTTCTCAAAGCCCCATGATGTAAATGCCCCATTCTTCTATGCCATAGCTCATTCAGGTCCGTTTCATCTGCGCTGCTGACTAGTGCCATTGGAGAGTCAAGCTGTAGCTTGTACAGTTTGTTGCTTCTTACCCCAATTTGTGCCTTCTTCTTCCAACAGGGGTGCTTGACGTAGACTCTATTTCCAATAAAGTAGACATCATATCCTCGACTTTGATGCTGAGACACAGAGAGCAAGTTCATCCCCAAACCCAACACATGCAACACATTAGTGGACCGGATTCTATTTCCTGCCTCGGAAAAACTACGGTACCTCTCCCAACGAGAGTGCATTTTGCTTTATTACCCATGGTCATTTTGAAATTCATCTGTTCTTGGTAGTCGAAAAAACAGTCCCGTACTCCAGTCATGTGAGCAGAGGCTCCACTATCAATACACCAGACATCAGAAGCAGTGCTCGATACGCAAGCAAAATCTTCTGCAAGTCTAGATGCCAATATAGAGGCATCATGATCCATCTGTCATATCGTGCTTCTTTCCCTTCCCGGAGAACTGCGTGAACCCTTCTGGATTGTTGCTGCAGCAATAGATTTTCGTTCACTGGTAGATTCCCCCTTTCTGTTATTCATCTCTGTCTCTAATACCATGTGAAATTTTCAAACTGAAAACTAAACAGTTGCAGTGGTAGATTTATCTCTCCTACTTATCATTCCAATAAGTTATTATTCAGAAATCTTCTGGCAAATATCGAAATAAATACTACTACAACATTCACAAATATATATGCAGAGAAATAAACAGTAGAGAACATAAGCACAAGAATCAATCACATGTACACAGTTATTTTTGGACAATTGTACCCGGAAAAACCCAATGCGGGAAAACTGGTGCAGCAGATGAGGATTTTATTAATTCTTCAGCAAATGATATCTTTACAGGGAAATATTATGGCAGATAAATTCTGAAACACCTGGGGCTGAATTTCTAGCTTACTCGGACAATTCTATGACACCCTGATAAGCCCCTACAAGCTCCTATGTCTGTCTACGTGATTCATTGCGCAGTCCCAGCGTTGGACTGCGTGAGTCTGCGTGGAGACTACGTGGGTTCTCTGCGTTGCAGCCTCAAGCTGCCTCCAGTGACCAACTGCTAGCCTCCGTCCTTGATCTCGATCACTACTGACTCCCTCCTCCTTCTGCTTCTGCAAACTCCTTGCCCTGCAACTCTCCCATTGGAATCGAATTCTACTTTAGAATCGATCTCCTTCGGGTACTGAGTGTATGCCCAACTTATTTTCCAAATGACCCTCAAGCCTTCTTTTATAATCTTCCTGTTGGAGAACCAACGACCCAGATTAAAAGATTAATCAATGGCTAAGATTAGAACTTGACTTAATCCATGTTTTCTAGAAGATTCACACTTCTGACTTATTAATACCCTTTAATTATTTCATTTCCCTAAGTTTAGACTTAGGGTCTTCATTAAAATAATTAATTATTTTCATGAACCGAGTGGAATTTCCACAAACTGTTTCTGGGTTCTTTGGAAAGCTGTTTTCCAAGCCTTCTGCACAATTTGAGTCTTGGAACACTTCCGGATGCTACAAAAATCAACACCAGATGAGAAGAGAAGTAAACTTGATCATACTGCAGAAAAGGGGTATCTCGTAGGATATAGTGAGACCTCAAAAGAATATAGGATCTACATTCCTAGCAGCAGGAACTTTGTAGTGAGATGAGATGCTAAGTTCATGGAGGATAGAGCCTTCAGGAAATCTCATGATATGCCAGCAGAGGATCAGTCAGCAGAATTTCCTCTAGTCCAACAGCAACAGGGGCAGCAAGAAGGACAGGTAGGAGGACAAACACCAGGATCGAGTACAATGACTAATACTAGCATTTCCTAGGGAAGAGACGATTCTAGTAGTTCTCAACAGATGGAATATTAGGAATAGGAGGAGGAATTGAGAGAACCTCCTACCACCAGTGGTAGAACCAGTAGGGAGGGATGCAAAGGAGTTCATTGCAGCTCCCAGAACCGAGAAGAGGCAGTGTACACAACCTGACAAGTATCAAGCATTGGTAACATAGGTAGAAGAACCCTTTAGTTTTTAGGAAGCCATACAACACCAAGTATGTGTGGATGCCATGGTAGAAGAGTACAATTCTATCATGACAAATGATTTATGGGAAGTTGTGCCTAGACCTAAGGGTAGATCAGTTGTAAGATCAAGATGGATCTACAAGATCAAGTATGTTGCATATGGTAGCATGGAGAAGTACAAGGCGAAGTTCGTAGCAAAGGAGTATGCACAGAAAGAAGGAATTGACTATGAGGAGACCTTCACCCCTATAGCCAAATACACCTCCATCAAATCTGTCATATCCCTAGCAGCCCAGATGGAATGGGAGATTCACCAAATGGATGTCAAGATAACATTCTTGAATGGGGTGATAGAAGAGAAGGTGTACATAGAACAACCTAAAGGCTTCGAAACTAATGAGAAAAAATCTCATGTATACAGACTGAAGAAAGCCCTGTATGGACTCAAGGAGGCACCCAAAGCTTGGTACAGTCGAATCGATACCTACTTGCAGCAATTGGGATTCGTCAAGAGTGATGTTGATCCCAATCTCTACTATTTGATGGTGGAGAATGAGCCCCTAATTCCGGTGCTATATGTAGATGATCTATTTCTTACAAGATCATCTAGGCTCATAAAAGACTGCAAGAAGAATCTTGAAGCAGAGTTCCACATGAAGGATTTGGGGTTGATGCATTATTTTCTAGGGTTGGAGGTATGGCAGAAGAAGAGAAAGATCTTCCTAAGACAAGGAAGATATGCCATCGAAATTATGAAGAGGTTCAGAATGCAGGATTGTAGGTCCATGACCATGCCTATGATAAACAACTGGAAGAAGATAGATACATCAGGGGACAAGGAAGTAGACCCCACCTTGTACAGGCATCTCATTGGGTCACTCATGTATCTGGTCAATACCAAGCCATACATTTTCTTTGTCGTTAACACCCTTAGTCAATTCATGGTGGAACCAAAAAGGGTACATTGGACAGCAGCTAGGCACATTCTCAGATATGTGCGTGGAATAGTCGAATACAGGTTGAAATACACCGAGGAGATGATGTCAGATTGAGTAGGTTCACAGATGCAAATAAGGCAGGAAGTTCAGCAGATCGAAAGAGTGCCTTCAGGTATTGTTTCAACGTTGGATCAGGAATGATCTCTTGATGCAGCAGGAAGCAAAAATCAGGAGCACTAGGCTCAGCCGAAGCAAAATATATGGCAGGCAGCACAACAACACGCAAAGCCATATGGCTTAGGAAGCTTCTTGTGAGCTTGTTTAGGAAGAGGATAGAGCCAGCAAGTGTTTACTATGACAATCAGAGTTGTATCAAACTCTCTGAGAATCCAATATTTCATGATCGGTCCAAACAAATAGATATCAGATGTCATTTCATCAGAGACTGTGTTCAGCATGGGGGAGTACAACTGCAGTATGTCCCCACAGGAGATTAGGTAGCAGATGTATTCACAAAGGCTCTAGGTAGAACGAAGTTCATTCAATTCAAAGAGCAGATGGGTATGGTTGAGAATCCGTTTCAGTAGTAGATGGGTCCTCAGTTACAGTAGCAACAGATATAAGAGAGTTGCAGTGCAATGGTAGTGAGCAGTAGCATGCAGGGTTAGCAGTGGCACAGATGCAGTTGCGCAGTGTTAGTGGGCAGCATTGTCAGACATCTGCAGGGTCAGCAGCAGCACAGATGTAGTTACACAGTGTTGGTGGGCAGTATTGTCAGACATCAGCAGGGCAGAGGGAGATGTTGCAGAATTAGAGCAGCACTCAGCAGGGTGTATTGTTAGAGTACATTCCTCGCTAAGAGGGAGTGTTGATTTGGGTAGCATCGGATGTGCTCTAAGTCTCAAATTTGGCAAGGAGACTTAGACACGTGTATTCCAAAGAACCCACAATCGTTTGTGAAAATTCCACTCATAATGAGTTTTATTAAAATAATTAATTATTTTAAAAGGACCCTAAGTCTAAACTTAGGAAAATAGAATAATTAATGGGTATTAATAAAACATAGTGTGAATGTTCTAGAAAAGTGGAGATCAAGTCACAAGTTAATCTTAGCTGTTGATTAGAGATTTAATCTCAGTCATTGAAGTTTCAACGAGAAGATTATAAGGACATGAAGGGTCATTTGGAAAATACATCGAGACAGAAAAAGGATCGAGAGATCGAAATTCTTTAGTGAGCAGTGCTCAGGGAGAAGATCGGTCAAGCAGATTCTCACAGAGAGGGGCAGGGATAGTTTTCAGAAGGAAGATTTCCAAATCTGGAGAGTGCATAGAGAGGAGGCAGCAGAAGCCACAGATAGTTGCGCAGAGCCAGTGACGCAAAGCCTACGCTGGGACTGCGCAGAGTTGCAGAGGGAGTTTCATTTTTGTTGAGGAGACAACATAGGGTCAGTGCCAGTTCCCAGAAGGTGATTTCGAAGGGTAGAATATTCTAGTTTCCAGCTAGCAGAGAGATCCAACACAAAGACAGAGAGCACCTTCAATTGTGACGTAGAGACTGCGTGGGTGACACAAGCATTGCGCAGAGGCAGCAGAGCAGCTCGGTTCAGGTGCAGATCAGTGCCAAATTCCCGTAGCAGAGTGAGATTTGTCTCACGAAATCTTGCTTGTAATATTTCTCTACATGATTTGTCAGATTCGACAATCATAGATTTGTACTCATAAATTATTGCATAATATACAAACCCTCAGCTGCTGCACCGATTTTCCCACATTGGGTTTTTCCAGGGACAATTGTCCAAAAAATAATGGTGTTAATGTGTGTATCCTTGTGCTAGTATTTTCTCTTGCATTTTCTTATTGTGAAGGTTGCAGTATATTTTATTTCGATATTTATTGTAGCATACATTAAATAATTTGTTCAGTTAAACAAATAGAAGAAATTTAATTAGCTGCTGCAGTAGGATTCCGACAATGGAATTTTCACATGTTATAGTGCAAGGCCTTGACTAATAGCTCCATCTCTCCAAGAGACCAAGAGCTACAATGTTGGTGAGACCAATGCTTATAGACACCTTCGTCATTGTCTCCAAGGTACATACTCCACCCAAGTGTTCACTGAGTATTACCTTTAAGGACTATTCTTATCGTGATAGATAATCCTCAAAGAATACCCATCCTTTAACGACTACTCTTTCCATAGAAGCCCTAATACATCCCAAAAGAGTATCGGATGCCAGATAATTACCCAATCCCGCATTTTGTCTTCCAGAATGATGTGTCTATCTCTCCCTCTTAACTAGGGGGAACATATTCCTAAGCTTCTCTCTTGGCTTAGGAATTACCGAGTTTCTTCCAAGTAAGAAACTTATTAACTAGGATCCCTCTTATCCAATGACTTGTTTAGGCTCCCAAGGACTTGCTTCCAAGCTCCCACTTAGCCAAGGACTTGTCCAGGATCCCAGGGACTTGCTTTCAAGTTTTTATCAAATAAGGAGCGTATTACCAAGCTCCTTCTTAATCAAGGACCTACAGTAGCAATGATGAAAACATCCAGCTACTCATGAAGGACTCCTTCCCTTGATGTCATGAATTGAGGAGCCTTCAACTTCGGGATCTCTTCATAGGGCATAGATCATCCATCACTTTCATCCATGAGTCATGTCTTCAAAAAGTGATCCATCAATCTTCTCATCTGGCCTAGCTTCATGCCATGTTGCTTTTCTTCAGACCATATTTCTTTCAAGGACCTTTCATCCTGCCATATGGTTATTATTTATGGAAGACATATACTTCCCTTTGGCAGCTCTGCATAAGCTTACCAGATATTAATCAATTATAAATATAAACTTTTAAATCAAAAGTTACCTTAGTGATGATATTTCACCATGACATCTTATTGTAGGCATCGGCATCCTTTGTTTACAGATTAACACATATCCTATAGTTACGTATTACAAAGGATCTCCATCTTTTTCAGAATTCTATCAAAGTCTACATATCTTCCCAGGAGATTTTCTAGTCAAGTATCTTGGCTTCCTTGGATCTTGACTGCTTCTTTCCATGGTTGTACTTCCCATGATCTCTTCCTTTCTTACTCCACACGATGTTTATTGCATTCCCAAGAACTTCTAATGTACAACTCCTTGATAACATATAATAACCTCATATTCCACATGAGGACATATTATGTTGATTTCATCTAGTGTAGATCATGCCTTTTGGCATCCTGTACAGGAAGAGTTTCTCCTTTCTATATTGATCATACTTCTAAAGATAGAAGTATACTAATTGCCGCCACATGACTTCATAGCATCCAGTGTCAGCATATATATACATATATCTCATTCTTTCCTTTGAGTCATCCTACAGCAGGTTTCCTTAGAATGAAGAGTTTCATTCCCTTGACTTGCTTCATCAATATGTCATCATATCCTAATCCCAAAATTATGCAAGTTAGAATTCTCGAAGAAACCTTTTTCTTTCTTTCTAACTAGTGAATTCAAAGAGGATTCCATTAGAAAATGTCAACACCTATTTCCTTATTGATTATTGAATGATGACCTTTGATCTTGATGACTGCCTTTTATAAATGTTGTTTTCAATGAGGTTCCCAAGAGCCACTTATAGTATAGATGTCACATATGTGTTACAGACATCCTCCTACAATGAGTGCTCCTCCTTCAATGCTTCCATCATGATGCCAATCCGGGAGCTATGTCACAAGGTTCGTCGAACTTCAACCTTGACATTCGAATTTTGGCGAACCTTAAAAAAAAATTAGGTTCAACGAACCTCATCGAACTTCATAACCATTGACAAAAGTCCATAGATCAAAACTCATAATCTCATGTCATAACTCAAACTTATAATCTATCCTTGTGATTTCCATATTCGTGATAGCATTTTTTATGTTTATTAATGATGATATTTTACTATTTTATCTTATATTTCATTTTAATATATATATATATATATATATAGACGAATCTCATTAAAAAATTTGAACTCGAACTATACCTAATCATTGCCGAACACGAACTCAAATCTGAGCCATCTGACTGAGTCCAGGAGTTATGCATTTATCTAATATACCATGCTTCCAAACATACTATTTTACAATTGAAAGAAACCTCTTAAAGAGGAAGATGATCTCAATCATAGTAGAGATCTTTCACTTCTTCTTTCTTAGATTTCTTTTGCATCAAGTTCTTTCCTTTCTTCGGTGACATGGGCTTCCTCCCTTTTCCTCTTGTCCTTATTAGATTTGGGACAATCCTTCTTATAGAACCAAAGTTCATTATATCCATAGCATTCTATCTTTCTTTTGAGGACCAAACTTCCCGAATCTTTCCTTTCTTCTTGACATAGCAGCATAGGCTTGATTCTCTTCATTTGATCCTATATCCACTTTAGCTTTTAACCTTGTCTCTTCTATCTTACAAAGAGACAATAGATCCTAGAATGGTGTTGCTTCTTTCTCCCCATAGATACTTGAGGAGAAGATTCTCCATCTCTCCAGTGGAGCATTCAGCACCATTGTAGTCATTTCTCTGTTACTTCTCTCAATTCGGGTAGTTGATCTCATACTTCATAAAGTATGAAGTTATTCCTTCTCTTGACATCTTCAACATGTATAGTTCCTATCTCAGAGATATTACTTCTCCAGCAGTACTTACCGAGAATAGCTCCACCGATTTTTCATGTATTTTTTTTTAAGATTCTAGTTTTGATACATGGGAATGAGCGAGTCCTTTATGGATTCTATAAGAATCCTCTAGGCTCTTATGTATCCCTTCATGTATTTGTCATGACTTCATTCTTAATAAGATTTAGATGTCCTTTTCTTCCCTGCAAGAAAGTTTGAAACCCCAACAAGTTTGTTGCTTTCTTTGCAAAAAAAAAGACATTTTGACAGATTTAGATGAAGTCAAAAAGATACTTACTTGCGTAGATGCTTTTCTTCTTCTATCAACTTCCTTGTTGATTATGATGTAGATAGCAGTAGGAGCGTCCTCTTAGATTGGCTTCTTTAAGAGAGCTAAATCACCTTGAATCCTTGATGATGATGATGATGGCTTGATGGCGACTCCAACAATATTGATTTGATTTCAACACCAAATAGTTATTGATGATGATGGCTTCTATACGATGTCTTTGATCTTCTTGGTACTTGAGTGTCTTCTTGTCAAATAGCCCTTTCTAGCACCTTAGCTCTAAAACCATGTTGAGAATTAGGTAGGGCAAAGTTTAATTCAATTCTCTTTCTTGATAATTGCTTGTGTTATACTTATTATGCTTCTATTACTTAGATCTTATATTTATTAGCTTATTATGTCTTTCATCAAGTCAATTATCAAAACACAAGAGACACAGAATTTTGGCTCTTCAAGCCAGGGCCAATACCTTTCCCTCTTGGAGAGGAAAACCTGCAAGTAATTCTTCTTCTAGATCTTCAATTAACAAATACCATGACCATGACACAGAGCTTTGACACTAGCATGCCTCCAAGACCGTTGTCACTTCTCTTCTAGGCTCCTTACATTGAACTTCTTTTCTGCACCATCATGGACCAGCCCTAAGGAAGCTCAATCCCTAGCCTTCTAGCCTTGGTCACCTAGACAATCCTCCTCGGCTTACCTTCCAGTACCCTTGTTGTACTAGTCCGAGACTTCTTTCTAACTGTGATGCCTTCTTCTCCACACTGTGTATATGTCCTAGGCTCTTTCCAAACAAGGTGAGACTCAAACTGATTTCAACCTTCTTTACGCACTGTATATTTCTGAGGTATCCGAGATATAGTATTCAAGTAATAGACTTGAGTTTGCACTCCTTGCAAGCTCCTTGTGTCTCGCTGTCAAGATACCTACTGCAATTCCGATGTGTGACCCAAAACAGAAACCCGAGACTAGTAGCCCAAAACAGAGATCCAAAGGATCTCTCTTCCTTCGTTGGATAGGCCTCTTTCCTCATTGTACTTGTCTTCTCTTCTTCGCATCAAACCGCAGACTATTCCTTTTGTGATCTCAAACTTATTCGAATCCATTTCTTTATACATTGCAACTTTAGAATATACCTGAGTTGATATGCTATTCGTCTTCGCTGGAATGTCACCTTTTCTCACACTAAGTTGTAGCCCTTAATCTCGCACTTTTCCATAGAGGTGATCCGAACTTCTTGTTCAGCAATGAGGTTGTAGTCCTCTATATATAGGGATTGTCTTCCTTTGCCTGGGCCAACATGATCTTTGAGTAAAGGCCGACTTCTACAAGGAGTATATACATCATACTTTGAGCCGACTTGGTGGAGCGTTTAGAGTCTAGACAAGGTCATGGAGCATGCAATTATATCAACAATTTGTCCCTTTACAAGTGTAACATCACTTCATATACATGACTCTTAAATTATATTTATGACAAGACAACAAACTCCTAAAGATATCAAGAATAAGTCTTTGACCTATAATAAAAACTTCCTTGCTCATGAAACCCATAAGGCAAGCATTACAAAATACATTTTATTATCTTTATCTTCTTCACTACATAAATTCATAATTACTAGTCATTATGAAGACCGAACCTAGTTACACTTTCCAACACATCGTTCATCATTGAAGAAGTCATCATAGCAGCTTGAAGACATCTCTATAGAAGCCATCACTCAAGAACATCTTTGAAGATTCTTAGAAGCATCATCAACATTCTTGGAGCTCTCTTATAACAACTCTCTCTCCTTTGACAAATAAGTACCTTACTTTACTCCATGTCTCAACCTTCCAATCAAATGGCATATTTTTTAAGCAAGGCAAAAAAATTGATGGAGCCTCCAACTTCAAGGCTTGGAAAAAGAGAATTGATTTGATACGCATAGAAAATGAAGTTATGGATCACGTTCTAGGAAAAGTCCCAAAATCAGACAAGGACAAAACTCAAGAAGTGGCCAAGTACAATAAGGAAGAAATTAGGGCTCAAAAGATCTTGTTTGAGTCTATAAAAGACCATCTTATCTCCTTTGTTTCATATCTATCCACATCCAAAGAATTCTGTGAGAAATTAGTCATACTGTATTCCATCAATACTATCGTCATAAATTTTCACTAAGGAATCAACTTTATAGAGCAAGGTTATCAAAAGATGAAGATGTGGCCCCACACCTTATGAAGATCTGAAAATTGAAAAATCAACTTCAAGGACTTGGGGAAGTCATCTCTGATTCTAATTTAATCACTTCCGTATTCAATGCCCTACCTCTAGATTGGAGTGGTTTTGTCAGTAGCATCTATGCTAGAAAAGAAACTCCAACATTTGAAGAACTTTGGGCAGAATATTTTCTAGAAGAAGCAAGATTAAAAGCCAAGGATGACACCGAACCCAACAATGAAAATGCCCAAGTTTTTGTTGCTAGATCAAGGAAAAAGTTTGGAACATTTGAACCTCGTCGAAGATACAATAACAACAACAATTATCAGCCATGTGGAAACCAAGATATGTCTAAAGTGCAATGCTTTGGTTGCAATGAATTTGGACATTATAAAAGAGATTGTCCCCAAGATCCTAAGAACAAGAAAAATAAAAAAGAAAAGAAAAGAAAGAAGTGAAGCTCACATTGCGAAAAATGAAGAAGCTGAAAAGAAACCAAAGATGGAAGACAACAAGGACCCTCTATTATGAAGGGTTTGACTATTACCGGATTTGCAAGCAGTTTGTTTTCACTTTTATTATAATATCACAGTTAGAAGTAGCAGTTGCAGGTACATTTGCGTAGAAAATTCTTGGGGACTCGCAAATTATAGTGTCATGGAAATTAAATTTTGAAGAAGCACATAGCATTGGAAGAAATAAAGTCCACTTGGAGTTCTAGAAGGGACACCTAGTTGCACATCTTCACAAGGAGTTGTAAGCAGTCATCACATCATCCAGCTAGTGAAGAATAATAGAGTTTGGATCATCAAAAAGTTGTCTACACATCATTCAAAGTACTCTACAATCACCGAAGCAGTCAATTCCATCACGGAGATTTAGAAGCAGTCTTTTAATAAGAAAGAACTACAAGATTCTCAATTGAAGAAGAACAACAGCAGATTCAGGACCATTATGCAGCATCATAGAAGTCTCTCTAGCATGATATTTTGTTTCAAGCATCAATCTAACGACACAACCAAAGTTTAACATTTGAATGGTAGAATCAAAGAATTATAGCAGAAGTTTGTTCTACGAGAAGAGCTGGCAAAAAATTCTAGTAGTAGCATGGAAGCATAAATGAGGAGGAATCTCATCATTTTGCATTTCATAGACATCATCTTCAAGGAATATTAAAAGAAGCAATTTTGGTCAAAGAAGTCAGTTGGCAGCTTGGAAGGAAGAAGTATACTTATCCTAAACATCTTGCAATCAGCTAAGAGGACTCATATTTTCCAAAGGAGTTGACGGAAGAATATGATATACTTGGGCAAAAAGGTTAACAGTAAAGGCATATTACGTCTTGATCAGATAGTTGAAAAGAAAGACAAAACATTTAAGATCCTCCTAGATGGTTATCACAGCAGCAGAACAAATCATTAGCAGAACTTTTGTTGACACTACCATTGGTCATTGTTCCAAAATGATTTCTTGAAGAATGTGAAAAGAAAAGTAATGTCGACTTTAGAGGGAGCTCGAAGCAGAAATTGACTTGAAGGATCTTAAACTTGAAATTTGGAGCAACATCGATTGTTTTGGTAACTCTGGTGACATCTGTAATGTTTAAGACGTGATATGGCTTCCAGGAAGGATATATAGCAGATATGTGTACACTACAGAGGCAGAAAAGGCAGCAAGAAATCATGAGACAGTTTACTTGAAGATATGATGGATCCGATATTGATCAAGAAGAAGTTTATCCACCTTAGCTGGAAAGAGGGAGCTATAATTGATTCTATATTGATTGGTTCAACAGTTACTGTTGCTGATAAAGATACTACTAATGATTTGAAGTTGATATAATATCTTGGAAAAGCGTAAAAGCAGAATTTTATTGCAGTCTAAGTCACATGGTTTGGGTTCAAGTTCAGGTTTGACAACTATTAAGTTCGATTCAGGTTCGAATTTTCTGATAAGGTTCAGACGGAGTTCAACTTTAGGTTTGTCTATATACATTTTGAATATATATATATATATAAAAGAACATAAAAGAGTAACAAATGAGTATGAAATATGAAATGAACATAAAAAATAGAACATATTCATCAATTTCAAAATTTAAAAGAATATGTATATTCAAAATATCAAACACTTGTAATTGTTAAAGTAAAATTTAAATTTTACCATTAAAATAAATTTACAAAATCTAAAATGATCAAATAGAAAAATACAATGCAATTCATTTCTGGAAAAGTAGAGAGGATAAGAGTACATACAATACACTCTAAAAATCCACAAAGAACAAAGAAAGGAATGACGTACAATGACACCAATGAATTGCAAAACAATGAAAAAGGCAAGCAGTAGCTTTTTGATCACGGATGTTTACAAATTCTCGGGCACAATGCACTATTCATTTTTGTCTTCCTCCTAAGTTTCGAACTCGTGCGCACTCTAAACTCGTCCAAACTCCAGCCACAACTCACCAAGGCAATAAATAAACTCCATTCTCAACTCTCCAGACTGTGGATGCGAATATGACATGAGGATTGAGCTTTAAAAAAATGAATTTCACATCGTAACAACTAATGGGTTCACCCTATACCTAATTCAAACTTGGCCGAACATCATCCTTTTTCATTAAATTTATGTTTTGGTTCAAGTTCAGGTTCGATTAGGTTCGGGTGCTAGTTCATCCTATGATTCAATTCGATTTGGGTTTGGGTTCGAATATGAGGTTCGACTTTGAGGTTCATTGAACCTCAACGAATTTCAATTGTTTTTTTTTAGGTTCGCCGAATTCTGAGCATGAAAGTTTAGGTTCGGTGAACCCTGAGACTTAGGTTACAATACGAAGGAAGAAGATGTGAAGGCTTGTATAATCAGATGTGAAGAAGTTTGGTTCCATAATGGGTTTGATGAACTATTTGATGACATGTAGAATTCGATATAAAGATTGTCAATAGATCCAGGAAAGGTTGAGCTACTGTATTCAAGAGTATGATGCATATAGGAGTCGAGAAGCTACAATAGAATCATAGATATCCACAGGAAGGACAAGTAGCCAATGCATTCATGAGTACTTTTTTAGACAAGCTTAGGCTTGTAGTTCCTCCCTATTTGAGAAGGAGTGAGAATAGACACTGTATTCTCCATGTGTCATGCACTATGGCCAAGATCGTTGAGATTTTGAGGTAGCATCGGGTGTGCTCTAGCCCTGAGATTTTGTGGAAGGGCTAAGACACACGAGACCTCCAAAACCCATAAAGCATTTGGAGAAATTTCATCTGGTGTAGGAGATATTCAAATAATTAATTTTTTTAATGAAGACCCTAAGTCTAACTTAGGGAATTAGAAAAATTAAAGTGAATTAATTAAACACGTGATGAAATGTTCTAAGTGACGCGAATCAAGAAGTCTTTTAATCAGAGCCATCGATTAGAGATTAGCTCACGGCCATTGATGTGTCAACGAGAAAAGTATAAGAGAAAGGCTTGGGGTCAGTTGGAGATACACACACATTGGCAAAGCACTGAAGCTAAGTCGAATTTATGGGGCAGCGTCAGCTCTCCCTTCTCTTGACGGTTGGCAAGCGGGAGCATTTTTGCTGAGGGAGGAGCGCTCAGGAGCGAATGCTCCCTCCTTAAAAAAATCGCTCCCGGAGCGTATTTTTTAAGGAGGGAGCGTTGGGGGAGCACTCACTCTCGAGCGCTCCCTAAAAACTAGGGAGCGTTTTTTTGCCTCAGGAGCGTGCTCCCTATTTGATCCCACGCAGAGCGTGATTTGGGAGGAGGGTTGAGGGCAGGGGGGGCGCTCCCTTGCAACCCTGGGTATGACTATAAAAATGAAGACCCCATGGTCTCTAAAATCCATAAGAATGAGCTCAGGAAAGATGAAGATTCTTCGCCCCTTCTGAAAAACAGTGTTGGCCCTTATGAAGCCCTTCCTAGTGATTGGAAGGGTCTTTTCTTTATGTTCCAAGACAATTCAATCAAAAAAGAGCCTTCCAAAATTATGGATGCTTCTGATGACTCTAATGTAAAAGAAACTGAGAAAGAAGCTTCCTTTAGCCATGCCACTGATACCTGGTTTTTCTTCATGTTTGAGCATTCCTCCCCTTGTTATGTCCCTGCCCCGGAAATGGATGTTTGTGACGAGGTTTGTTCCCCTAGTTTTGATGAAGAGCTAGTTTCCCCTGCAAAAAAACCAGAATCATGGTTTTTTCCCAAATACAATGATGAGTCCACTTCTTGTTTTCCCAATGACCAAAATAGTATCATCCTAAATATGTCCGAGTCATTTACTCCTTACCCTAACGATGATAGGCCTGAGAAAGTTTTTCATCAAAGATTCATATACTTGGTCGTTGACATTTCCATCTCTTGGTTGGAGGATCAAATTAAATCCTCTTGACTAGTGTCTATTCCTTCTTCGAGTTTTCCTTTCCATGGCATATGGGCCTCTTGTTTTACCACCTCCCGCCCTCGCAACCTCTCATATCATTATTCCCATTTGTATTGTCAGGTTCATTACAAAAATAATCATGCAAGCATGTGTTCTTGTATTGATCAATTAACATGTTGGTTGCATTGGTTGTATTGATCTATGATTATACCTAGCGCTTGATATTCTATGTTATGCATGTTAGAGTGGGATGCATTGCATGCTGATTTTCAGCATTAGAACTAATCTCATATGATATTTCTCATGATAGATTAGCTAAATTTAGATTAAAAATTGCATATTTTTATTCTTGTTGATTTTATGGGCTTCCATTAAGCATGGGTGATCATAAGACACCATGAAAAGCATGTTTCCCCGTGGTTTTCGTCGTTGATATGTGCAGATAACATGTCTACAGTGACCAAGAGATTGTTGGAGTTCTCGTGACCTCACATTTGAGTAGCTTTGCCCACCTCTTCGAGAGATCACGTCTCAAGTTGAGCCAGATGTTCCCCACCACTTTGTGGGTGATATCCCTAGGAGAAAAAAAATTCTCCATGATGGACCTCAGCCGACAGCCCCTTGCAGCCCTCAACTAGCTCGTTGTGCCATTTCTCCGCCACTTGAGTCGGCCATGTGGTCCTTCACCCATCTGTATTGATTGTATGTTTGAAGGTAGACCTCCCAAACCTAAAGGTATGTCTTGTCATTTGGTAATTGAATATTGGGTTTACTTATCATGAACACTTCTAGGCATGGATTGATGGGGGGATTCGGTGAAAACAGTGGGTTTGGTTTGTGCTTCTTTCCCCTTTACCTCCTTTGGGTGTTACCCTTGGATTTTAGTCCTATGGAATCTACTTTATTGACCATTTGGTTTTGTGAAAATTTCTAAACATAGAAATCCAACTGCAATGTCTTAATTTACTTTTCCTACTTGAGTTAAATTACAAATTAATTTTCTAAATTATTCAGTAAATCAGCAAAGTAAACACAACCACAGCCTACACATTACAAATCATTTACTGAATATAACGCACACATGACAAAGTGACAGATTTTTCGGACAAATGTCCCCAGAAAAACCCAATGCATGAAAACTGGTGCAGCTAGCTCTAGAGGGTTATATTATTATGCAGAATCTGAATACAACAATTTTTGGGCACCAGACATGGTTGGCCCTACAGACAAAAATCACAGCAGTAATAACTCTTTCTCTCGGAGACAGAAAATATGGTTGATTCACACCCTCAAACGAGATTTACAGAACTCGAGCCCTTTCTAACACACTGGAAACCCCAGCGTTGTCCCTCAGCCCTCTGCATCAACCTTTCTGGCCTGCGTCAGCCTCTGCGCTGCTCTGGAAGGGCCTGCGTCACCCTCTATGGGCTTACGTTGCCCCTGCACTGCCCTAGTTGGGCCTGCGTCACCCCTGAAGGGTTCCTGTTGCCTCTGTGCTGCCCTCTGTGTGCCTCTGGCTGCCCTTTGCGCTGTTGGATATGCTACCTCTTTGCCGTTGTTGTATTATTGGCCTCGAATCAGAATCCCTTGTCAATCTCTGCCCCTCACTGCACTACAAACTTACTTTGAAACTCTTAGCAAACCACGCCCTAGAATTTCGACTTAGGTTCAGTGCTCTGCTAATATGTATGTTCTCCAACTAACCCCAAGCCCTTCTCTTATACTTTTCTCATTGGAAAACCAACGGCTGTGATCTAATCTCTAATCAACGACTAAGATTAGCAGCTACTTGATCCACGTCACTTAGAACATTCTCATCACATGTTTAATTTAATTCACTTTAATCTTTTAATTTTCCTAAGTTAGACACTTAGGAAAATTAAAAGATTAAATATTTGAATAACTATCAAACCAGATGGAATTTCTCCAAATGCTTTCTGGGTCTTGGAGATCTCATGTACTCCAGCTCCTCCACAAAATTTCAGAGCCAGAGCACATCTGATGCTACCTCAAAATCTCAACACTCCCTCTTAGCAAGGAGTGCACTCTACTAATACTTCCACATTGAAGCATTGCCCTGATCTCTGGCATCAGTCCCCATGCTGATGCTTGGCCTATTGCCCTCCATCACTACGCTGTTGATGCTCTCTGTACCGCTGACCATGACTCTACCACTGTCACTGCCACACCTGTACTGCAACTCAAATTGCTGCATCATGCTGCTCATAGCACTGCCACTGCTAATTGTTGCACTGCAACTCAGTTGCTGAGAAGTAAGCAACTGAAGGACCCCTGCCCAATCACTGACAGACAAGTCATTCGGGCTGCATCTCATCACTGAAGCTCCCTTGGCTGCTGCTCTACACTATCCTCCTAAAGCGACTGCGTTGCTACAGCTTTGCATTGGGTAAGCACTGCCTCCTCTGTGTTGCTGAAGTCCATCAGCCCCTTTGCATTGTTGCTTCTACGTTGTTGTTGCCTCTGCACTGCGTTGCTCCCTCTACAGCGTCCCATCTCTTTCCTCCGCTTCACTGTGATCCTCTGCACTCGCTACTCAAGTCATCCCCGCTACTGTCTTAAGGCTCCCGAAGCACGTATGTGATCCAAGAGTCTGGGCACCTCAAGGATCCTGCCTTCCATCTGTAGCTGCTCTACAGATCAATATCACCCCACCTCTTCTCTCGAAGCACATGAGAACTCATGGCCACATCATCATCAGAGCCATCGTCTTATTTAGCTGCTGCAACCTTGGGTTCAGCATCCTTGCCCTTCTTCCTTAGAGGAAAAGTGGTGGCGAAGTGTCCAAGTTCACCACACCTAAAGCCTCAGATCTTGGATAGATCCCTTTTCTTCTTCCCTTACTGCTTCTTGGATGCAAGGGTTGCATCTTCCTCTTCCTCCTTCTTCACTTCGCTGGATCCAGTGCTGACTTGTCTCTTGGTCATCCGGGGAATTTCCTCTTGTCGGAGGATAGCCCACATGTCGTCCCAGCTTGGTAGGTCATGTCTGCCCAAGATGCTTTGGACAAACATTTCCCATTCATTTGTGATTGTATTTAGAGCAGTCCTCACCATGACATCATCCTCCACCTTGACCCCCATGGCAATCAGTTGATCCTGAATCGACTGCAACTTGAAGAGGAAAGGATCTATTTCCTCTCCCTTATTCATCACAAATAACCTCATCTGGTTCTCTAGAAGCATCTCCTTCTGGATGGATTTCCCTTGATACATTGTGGTTAACGTTGTCCACATAGCATTAGTCGTCTTCTTCTCGGCTATGTGTGGGACCACATTATCCTTGACCCCGTCCATGATGAAGCGCTTAGCATGCGCCTCCGCTTCATTATGCTTCGGGAGAAGAGCAGTATCGGTTGGTGTGGCCAAGGCATTCTCTGCATGCTCCCGTAGTGCGTATACCTCCAGGACCGTCAAGATTTTGGCCTTCCAGATAGAAAAGTTGGACAAGTCGTCAAACCTATCCTAATCACGCAGTCCATACTATGAAAATTCCTAAATACAGTTATGCAAAAATCCTAGTGTAGTATCATGGTTTACTTCTCCTACTTGATGAAGTTATACAAGTTATCTTCAGAAATAATATTCAGAAAATACCGAAGTAAACACAACTAACAGCCTACACATGCAGATCATATACTGAATATTACACTCATTCAAACAAAGTGACACACTAATTTTTGGACATAAGTCCCCGGAAAAACCCAATGTGGGAAAACCGGTGCAGTAAATATGAGGGTTTATTATTATTAAGTAGATTCTAAGTACAGCAAATCTGGCTAACCCGACAGAGAAAAAGTAGATCTGCAGCTAACCTGTTGTTCTGAGACCAAGATTCTGATTGATCCACAGCCTCAAACAGGATTTACGAGACTCAGCCCGATTTTGGCCCTAAACACCCCAGCGCTGCCCCTGAAGCCACAACGTCAACCCTGTTAGGCTCTGCGTGCCTCTACACTGCTTAGAAGGGGACTGCGTAACCCCAGAGCGGGTGACGCAGTCCTTACGCTGCCTCTGGAGACCTCTACGTAACTCTGGATGACCTTCTGAAGCTGCAACGCTGCCCCACCTGGGCCTGCGTAGCAGCGAAAGCCTTTGCGCTCCGCAGCTGCTGTGTAGCTGTTGCTGCCACCCTTGCTCCTCTACGTTGTCCCTGAAAGCTGCTCCTCTGCCTCTTGCTGACTCTTGGCTCCGAAATCAGATCATCCCCTCAGCCAATACTACCCCTCGTTGCAAAAAACTCCTCCGAAAATTCTTAGCAAACCCTGCCCTAGAATTCCAACTTAGTTTCTCAACTCTGCATCTGCGTGTGTCTTTCCAACTGACGCTCAAGCCTTTATCTTATACTTTTTCATTGAACGCATCAACGACCGAGATTAAAACACTCATCAACGGCTGAGATTAAAAGACTGCTTGATCTGCGTCATTTTGAACATTTCAGCACATGTGTTAATTAATTCACTTTAATTATTTAATTTCCCTAAGTTTAGACTTAGGGAATACATTAAAATAATTAATTATTTAAATAACTTTAACACCAAATGAAATTTTTCCAAACGCTTTCTAGGTTTTGGAGTTGATGTGTTTCTTAGCCCTTCCACAAAGTTTCAAGGCTAGAGCACACCCGATGCTACCCCAAATACACAAAATCTCAACACATACGGTGCCATCTAGCTCAAAAATAATCTGTCGAAACAGATGCTCCTCTCCCTACTACTACTTCTACTCTCAACAGAAGCTCGGATCTAGGGTCCTTGGCGAAAAGGCACCCTCTATAGCAACTGCTCCCTCTGACAACTGATTTCCCTCCTTGGAAATCTGCCAAATTCTATGAATCAACCCTCTTCAATCACCCTCCTGATGCATCCTCAGATTTCTTTGGCAAAAAAATTTGTTGAGCGGTTGTTCTCCTCCCGCTCTTTGTCAACATAGCTAGGTACGATTATGCACCGACAGAATCTCCACCACACCAACAACCTCTGAAGATCTCAAGCTCTGCTTCCAGACTACGGCAAATCTGCACAGCAACTCGAAACTAGACACAGCGCAGGCTCCTCCTGCGTCACTTTGGAAGGCTCTGTGCTGCCTCAACATCACTCAGTTGGGACTGCATTAGCCCCTGCGTGGCCTCTGCTGAGACTGCATCCTCCTGGTGTTGCGCTGCCCTCTCCATATCTCTGCTGCCTCTCTGCAACAAAAAGAATCTTCAGTCGCTTCGCTGGTGATTCAGCTTGATCTGCAATGCTCTGATACCATGTGAAAATTTCTAAACATAGAAATCCTACTGCAGTGTCTTGGTTTACTTTTCCTACTTGAGTTAAATTACAAGTTAACTTTCTGAATTATTTAGTAAGTCAGCAAAGTAAACACAACTGCAGCCTACACATTACAAATCATTTACTGAATATAACGCACACATGAAAAAGTGACAGTTTTTTCAGACAAATGTCCCCGGAAAAACCCAATGCGGGAAAATCGGTGCAGCTAGCTCTGGAGGGTTATATTATTATGCAGAATCTGAATACAACAATTTCTGGGCACCAGACATGGTTGGCCCTACAAAGAAAAATCATGGCAATAATACCTCTTTCTCTCAAACACAAAAAATATGGCTAATTCACACCCTCAAACGAGATTTACAGAACTCGAGCCCTTTCTGACCCACAGGAAACCCCAGTGTTGTCCCTCAGCACTCTGCGTCATCCCTTTTGGCCTGTGTCAGCCTCTGCGCTGCTCTGGAAGGGCCTGTGTCACCCTCTCTGGGCTTATGCTGCCCCTGCGCTGCCTTGACTGGGCCTGCGTCACCCCTGAAGGGTTCCTGTTGCCTCTACGCTGCCCTCTGAATGACTCTGGTTGATCTGCGTAGCTCTGGCTAGCCTCTGCGTTGTTGGGTATGTTGCCTCTATGCCGTTGTTGTATTCTTGGCCTCGGATCTGAATCCCTTGCCAATCTCTGCCCCTCACCGCACTGCAAACTCACTTCAAAATTCTTAGCAAACCACGCCCTAGAATTTCAACTTAGCTTCAGTGCTATGGCAATATATGTGTTCTCCAACTGACCACAAGCCCTTCTCTTATACTTTTCTCGTTGGCAAACCAACAGTCGTGATCTAATCTCTAATCAACGGCTAAGATTAGAAGCAGCTTGATCCACGTCACTTAGAACATTCTCATTACATGTTTAATTTAATTCACTTTAATCTTTTAATTTTCCTAAGTTAGACTTAGGGTCCTTAATTAAAAATATTAATTATTTGAATAACTATCAAACCAGATGGAATTTCTCCAAATGCTTTCTGGGTCTTGGAGATCTCATGTACTTCAGCTCCACAAAATTTCAAAGCAACATATCCAATGCTACCCCAAAATCTCAACAGGTTTTAGGGTGGTACTACTTGGGAAACCCTGACTTTGGTTGCATCGTCCCCCTCCCTTATCCACATATACTACTCCCCTTCCATTCATTATACCCCCATTCATCATCTCTCCCACCTGGGTCAAGATTGCCTCTCTGGGCCCACATAGCGTTAGCCTCCCCAATCCCTTGTCCCCACCTTGCGTCAGGCTTGGAACAATGCCTCAGATGTACCTAATAAGGTACCTGGCTAACCCCCCTTGGAGCTTGGAGACATTAGCACATGTTAAATCCCACTATGGAAGGACATGCCATTATGAAGTGTTCAGTTGTTGTCCATGGTTTGTAACCTCTTTTACAAGATTACTTTAATGACTTGTTGTACTGGAAGGCTCAGGGACGCAATGGATCTTATGCAAGATTGCAGATGGTGTCCATTTGGGTTTGGTCTCCCTATATGGAGTCCTAACCCTCCAGAGGGATACATTGGCACATATAGGGTGTGTGTAGAGAGCCATGGGACTCTACTGCAGTAAACAACACTCCATGGATCCCCAGAGATGTTCAGAGATTGCTAGAGATCCACCTTTTGGACGAGGAAGATGCATTTGGTACACTATGCCCAGCTGGTCCCACAAGTGCACCACACACTTGGCAGGTGTCCTAGGACTTGGACGATTACATGGCAACATTCATTCCATCATCTGAGCCCTTACAGATGGTCTACGGGCATCTTCGACTCATATGGAGACCCATGAGGTCATTGGTGTGCTCCCACACTAACTGGGAGCACCACCAATTTATTGTTTGGATTGGAGAACAAGGGGATACCTCCTTGTCCATCACTTTTGAGGATTCCTATTCATCATTAAGGCATTTGTGGACCTCATCAGGCCTCTTGGAGGCCCCTACGACATGCATAGATTATTATTTGACCTCCTGAGAGGCTTATTATTTCATTTCTGAGCTAGTTTGGTGGGTTTGTCACCAAAAGTTAGTTGATTTGCACAATATTTTATTGTTAGGGGCTAATGTAGGCCCATTAGGTAATTCGAACTCCTAATTGTTGTATAAATAGGAGTTGGATGGATTCATTTGTATCATCACTTGGATTGGGATCTCTCTCTCATTAGAGAACTTCACATTTTTACCTCGGTGGATATTTTTGGATGATGCGTGAATTTTGATGTATGGATTGGGTTCTTTTCTATCTTGGAGCTTCTTATATTTCAAATGCGATGCTGGTTGGATATATTCTCTAACATGTAAGTGCAAGTTTAACGATATTTTCATTTTGTTACATACATTGGTACTTTGTTATTTTAGGGCTAATTGTTGCATGTGTTTAATGTGGAATTATGTGTTTATTTAGCTTATCTATGTATGAGCCATGTTGGATGAATGAAATATCCTAGAGATCGTGTTATCTTGATAAGCCTTCACCATTTGTAATGAAGTATAAATGCATCAAAGTCACTTTTCTTCTCTTGCCTTTAACATTGGACGAAGCTAAATTTTGGAGCCTCCTTGAGCAAGAAACAAAATCTGTCTTCACAATTCTCCTTGACTCGATATCCCCAAGTGGAATTAGGCATTGGTCCATCAAAGGGTGATCACTTCAACTCCATTTTTCACCTTTTTCTCCCTTTCCTAGGTCTAGCCTCATTAGGTCACCTAGGGCAGCAATTTCCTAGGAAACTAACCATAGAAAAACTTCAATCTCATAGGCTCAATTGCGCAGGTGGGTTCCCTAGGCTCCTCCGAATTTGAAGAAAATCTGCCAGTTTAATCTCGAGATATCCCAAGCCCTAGCTCTAGGATCAAGTTTTGCCCTCATGTTCCCAAGACTAGTACCTAATAGTATCAATTTGACATCTTTGGGTGAAAATTCTTGTTTGATCCTTTCCCCTCACCTTGGTCAGGGTAAGAATATCATTGTTTTCTTAATCCATCCCCTAACCTGGCTGGGTCTACTTGGCCTCGTGTGGTTCCACTTTTCGCCAAAGACAATTCATCAAGGACAACTCGGGAATCCAAGTTCTATAAGGATTTTAGGGATTGGGAACCCCTTTACAAGCTATATTCTTCTCGCTCAACCCTCCAATCCTCGTCCCCTCTCCCTAGAAAATCAAGTCCCTTGCTTAAAAGGCAAGCAAGTTCCATTCTTCATCCAATCCTCGGGAAAGGGTCTAAGGGGTAACTTCTCATATATTTGTTGATATATCCTCTATAAGTGGCTTCCTAAAAACATTGGGTCTCCTCTTATCGGTGAAAGTCGTAAAGAGTAGGGAACCTTAGTTGTGGTGACAGTGGGCTAAGTCTCCGTCGTTACCCTTAACCTAGCGGTTGCCCTCATAGGAACCCCTTCTAGGTAACCTGTTGTTTTGAGTGGTAACGGTTCCCAAGAGCTATATCCTTCATAGTTGGTTGCCATAGAGTTTCATTCCATCTATCCTTCATGTTTCCCTATGACGATGTCACGGGCTCTTGTTTCTAATGCTTCTATGATGCCAAGATGCATCCTATCATGATTCTACTTTACAACAGGAAAAATTAGAAACATAAACTAGAAAAGAACTAGGAGAGGAAGATTATCTCAATAGTTGAGATCTATTACTTCCTCCTTCTTGGACTTCTTCTTTTCAGCTTCCTCCACTTCCTCGGTGATATGGGCTTCCTCTCTTCTTTTATTATTGCCCTTCTTGAGCTTAGGTCAATCTCTCCTATAGTGCCCATATTCTTGACACCCATAACATTGTATTTTAGCCATGTTCTTCTTCTTTTTCTGAGGACCAAACCTTCCAAATTTTCCCTTACTTCTTGTCATTGCAACATATGCCTGATTCTGCTCTCTTGATCCCACATCATATTTTTCCTTTAGCCTGGATTCTTCAATCTTGCACAGTGACCACAATTCATGGAATGGAGTAGCTTCTTTCTTCCCATAAATACTTGAAGTAAAGTTATCCCACTCCTTCGGTAGTGCGTTTAATACAACTGTAGTCATTTCCCTATCAGACATTAATTCTCCCAAATCTTGTAGTTGATCCCAGATTTCAGATATCCTCATAAAGAATGAGATTATTCCATCTTCCTTTGACATCTTCAATTGTAGAGTTCTTTCCTTAGAGAGATAAATTCCCCTCAGTGCTTACGGAATACAACTCTACCAATTTGTCATAGATTTCTTTTGAAGTTTCGAGTTTCGATACATATGGGATGAGGGGATCCTTGATGCATTCTATCAGAATCCTTTGAGCCCTAACTTCCCCTTTCATATATTTGGCAAGAGCTTGAGCATCTTCCTTTCTTGGTTTAGTTATAGATCCTTTGACATGTTCCATAACCTCATTTTCAATGAGATTCAGATCTGTCATTTTCTTCCATGCAAGATAGTTTAAAGCCCCAACCAATTTGTTGTTTTCCTTGCAAAAAGACATTTTGATAGATTCAGATGTGGACATGAATATACTTACTTGATAGAATGCTCCTTCTTCTTGCTGCTTCCTTGATGTTGATGATGATATAGAGGATAGAAAACTTCTCCTTCATGAAGATAGTTTTCTTCAATAATGATCATTGATCCCACAGAGAGGGAGATCCCTTTTGATGGTAAAGTCTTGTTGATGAATATCAATGAAGACTTCTTGATGATGTCTTCGATGGTAGGAATATAGGGTTTTGATGCTTTCTTTGTAGATCTTGATTTCAAAATGATCTTTGCTTTCATGCCTTCCCTGAGATTTGATCCTTGAGTGTCCCTTGATAAGATGCCCTTCCTTGACTTACTCACCTTAGCTCTGAAACCATGTTGAGAAATCTAGGGCATCAAGTATTAGGTGATTTCTGTTCTTATGATAACTGCTTGTGAATGTTTTTTACTTTCTTAGATTAGGATCTTCTCTTGCTTATGTTATTATAATATTTTCTTCAACAAACAGCTATCAATCCATAAACCATAAGAGACAAGAGACACAGAATATAGGCTATCAGCCAGATCCAAAACCTCTCCCACTTGAAAGAAAAACCCGAACAAATTCTTCTTCTTATAGGGACTTCAATTGACGAATACCAAGACCAAGACCCTTGACCTATTTGCCACTCCAAGACCAAGTCACAAACCTTCCTTGATGAGATCCTTCTTGAAACAAACTTGTAGCACTTTCCTCCTTCTATAATCAACGCAAGTCAAACTGTCTGCCCTTCTGAAATTTTCGGTCTCTTCCACACATCTGCAACTCTCGGCCTATCTGTACCCCTGTAATTTACACGTGGGGACTGTTGGAGTTATCTTCTTTCTTCGCTTAACAAGGAGACTCACTCTTGTGACTTCAGCTGTGATATATGCTGATATAAAGATCTTTTTCTGGGCTTCTTTGCTGACTGTGGAAACCCTAGTGCAGAACCTTTAATATTTGCTACATGTGTGAGGAAAAGGTAACCAAAACAGTGCCTGAATAACTCAAATTCTTCTCCTACTTCTTGCGCTGGATGAGAGGCTTCTACTTCTGTTTCTCGTATTTTCGGTTATACTTTTGATGTATCACCGAAATCTGTGTCAAGAATGAAATTCGAGCTGCCTATAAATAGTAGTTTGCCCAAACTAATAAGCCGACCTGTCATGAAGATGAGCTGACGTGTCCTTTGGAGAGATATTATTATTCCTTTTGAAGCTGACTTGAAGGGAGATGTTTGTGCTTGTCTTGGAGGGCTATTTATACTTATCTAATGACCCATACAAAATGTAACTTGCCCAAGAAGGGTCCTTCATACATGACATAGACTCAAATTGACTTTAATGACTAGATGACACATCCTCCTAAAGGCTCACAATGGGAACCATCACTAAAAATAAAATTCCTTGCTCATAAAACCCATGAGACAAGCATTGCACTCATAATTTTATTTTTCTTCTTTTCATCAATTACATAAAATTACAATTACACATGTCATTATGAAGACCAAACCTAGTTACATTTTTCAAAAGTGCCCCTCCACAAGGCCTGCTAGATTTTGGGGCAATAGGACCAATACCTTCAGCTATACACAAATATTTCATTCTATACTTAGATATGTACTTCTACATGCAAGTATGGCACAAATAATAAAAGTTATTTTTTTCCTCCAGAGTATAGCTTGGGGAGTTGTTACAAACCCTCTTCCAATTAATCATGTTCTGGCCTCCCTGTTTTAGTATTGAATTCTTGCACCAATGAACATTCATGCATAAAAGTTGGCACTCGTGTAAAACTTTAGGCACAGGGTCAAAATGTTGTTCCTCTGGATGAACAGTAAGATAGAAAATATGCACATTGATGGAAGTGATGCTCAGGTAAGCAGATACAATCAATTTAAATAATAGAGGAGACAAACAAAAGATGTATATAAGTTACTCAACAAATACTAGTAGACATGGGCAAAGGATCAATAACTATGATAAACCCAGAAAACAAGTGACGATTACAACGGGTATGCTTATAATGTCAAGGTACTGCCTTTTTCATGTCACAGTGGGTAAAAGCTGTTAGTAACAAACATTATCCAACTAATCTCTTCATAAGCTACTCAAAATATAAAGCACACAAAATATGCATTATTAATGCATGCTATCATCACTCTACAGAGGAAATGTATGATCATGGAAAATGTTTCAAACAATTTGTAACCCACAATACAAATAGGCAATTAACTATAAATTAAAACATTTTCTATAGACCTTTTGCATCTTCCGTTTCATTGCACACAAGAAAGAAACATGTTTACAGCTATAGCAAAGAAAACAAACTTTGTTTTCTTTTCTAAACTTACGCAGCTAGAAGATGGTTTACTTATATAGAAACATAATATTCTTACTCGTGTGTTCAATGAAAATAGATTGCTCTCAATGAAGAAAAAACAGACATTTATTTCTGTAGCATGTCTAAAACAATGTTGAACTAGCTCTTGCTTAATTTTGGATTTTTTATTTTTTTTATTTTGTGAAATAATGAGAATTATGAGCAATTAATCAAGAATGGACAAGATGCCAAACCACGCCCAGCCCGAGCATTGTATAAGTTGTTAGACCAAATCCAATCAGCGCATTCTTCCCAAATGCAGCCTACAAAATAATCACAGTTTTGTTTATGAGTGAGTCCTTTCCAAGATGAACCCTAAATGCCTCATGCTCATAACAAATTGTAGTCCATGCAAAAGCCTTAGATATAACCAAAAATAAAGTAGTATCATGGTTCATTGATTCTATTAGATACAATTATCCTAACCCTTTATCAAAATACTCTGAAATCTCAACTTCTAAATGCATGTGCACTTTATAAGGTTTATACAATTTGTACAGTTTCACTGCATAAAATGTTGGATCTTATTAGTACTACCTCATAGACAAGCCCTCTAGATATATGCTAATGGCAACGAATAGATTTTCAACTAATTTGCATCATTGCTTCCACTGGAAACAGACTACAAATAGGTGTCCAAACTCTAGTCATGGTAGATGCAACAACCTATCAGAAAGTAGAACAAAAGATTACTAGCATCTTGTATCATTGATAATGTTGGTAAATGTAACTAGTGTCAATCTTCATAATGTAAAGTAATCTATCATTGATGTATTTATTATATTCATTTATTTAGTCAAAGCATGTTCTTCATACTTTTAGAGTCAAAAAGAGTCAAAAATAAATTATTTTGAGCAAAGAATAATGTATTTGAGTCAAGTCCCATTTGGACTTTTGTAAGAAAAGAAAAAGAATTTTTATTTTGGATCAAAGAGTCAAACAAAGACCAAGTTGGCCCTCCTTGGACCAGTGTAATCAGAACAGGACCAGAATCGGTGGAACCAGCCAGTCCGGCCGTTTTTGGCCCAAAACCGGTCTTAACCGGGACTCTGAATCGGAATAGGCTGGTTCAGTACCGAACCGGCCTATTTCACTGAACCGGACGGTTCAGGACCGGTTCTGTGCATTTTGTACCTATGCAGGCCAGCATAAAAAAATATCTTTTTATTTTTTTAATTTTTCAGTTGGTTGGCCCACTTCTAATTCTCCCCTAGGCTAGACTAATATTAAAGCTTGCGGCCCTCGGCCTAATAATCAAGCCTATGGCCCTAGTATTGCTATGCAATTCATGGTAATGTTAAATTGTTAAAATAAAATGATCGTAAAAAGGATATTCTTAACATTACCATGAAATGACTCGGGATGTTTGAGAGTGGTTCCAAGCTCATTGGATTTCATATGGAGAAAGTAGAATTTTAGATCTCACTCAAAATCCAGCAGACTTAACAGTTTTTTCAAGATTGGGGGGATTACAACGTTTCCATTGGATTTTGTCATGTACGAGGGTATGGAACCAGTATTTAATAAAGAGCACCAAGCTCTCTATGTACTTTGATGTTAGTGGCATTGGTTGTTGAACTCCTCTATCATGACTACTAAAAATGTACCCATCACTAAAACAAAATCTTGACATGACATACTACGTTTTTTATATCTACTTTAATCCTTAAATTGTTATATTGATGACGAAAACCCCAATATAGGCAATGATTTTGATGATATGTAGGCATTTGCTGTAGCATGATTTTTTTTGGATGCTAGAGGCCATCTAGAACCTATTTGCTGATGCATTTTCAATTCAAATATGGATTGCACTCGATGCTATTTTCGTTATGTGTACCCTTACATGCTATGTAAATGAGAACTTTTGCATTTTGTGTATAATTGGTTTTGATTCATATGGATGCACATGAATATATATGTGTTTCTTTAAAATATGAATATTTTGTGTTTTGGTAAACCAGTTTCTTTTTCCGGTTTTTACCGGTTCCGGTCCGGTTCTCAATCCACAAGGTTTTTCGGTTCGATCACCGGTTCAGTTTTGATAACATTGCCTTGGACAAGTTGGCCTTTGTGGCAGTTATTTGACCCTCCTGGACAGGTATATATATGAGTCAACTCGACCTTTTGGATTCATTCACTCAACCATCACATCATACATCGATTTTTGTGCAAGAAAAACAGTCGAAGTCAAAGGAGATGGAAGGAAGTCATGTTGCGAATTTGGTATGGCGGTGATTAATTCAAATTCTCTCCATGATAATTACTTGTGAGCTTACTTCTTTTACTTATATCTTTTCTTCTTAGCTTATTATATATTTCATCAAATCAATTATCAAAAACACAAGAGACAGAAATTTAGGCTCTTTAAGCCAAGGTCAAAACCTCTCCCTCTTGGAGAGGAAAACCCACAAGAAATTCTTCTTATAGAGTTTCAGATGACAAATACCATGACCATGACACAGACCCTTGACCTTTATATGCCTTCAAGACCTTCTCACTGCTTTTTTAATAACTCCTTATTTCCTGCACCTTCCTGCACTAATCTGCACCGTTCAGCACCAGCGTTAGGGAGCCTTGCACTAGCACTAGGAAAGCTCGGTTCCTAGACCTAGACGGTGAGCTCTTTCTTCTGGCCTTCCTTTATATAGCCTTGGTATTTTAGAGGCTTCTCCTCGGCCTTTTTTTTTCAGTACCTTTGATGCCCAGCACCGAGTTCTTTTCTTGCTAAGATGCCTCTTCTTCAAGCTGTGTATATCTTCTATGAAGACCGAGACTCTTTTGCACACCTTGCAATCTTCCCTTCTTCAACATTGTACAGACATCCTCTTCTGCATTATATAGGAGACCTGTTTCTCACTTATGATGCCCCTCTGCTTGTTGATTATAGTCCTTTACTATGCACCCTTTCACAGAATTATAATCGAGACACTTACACTAAGACAGCTACACTATATTTAATGAACAGGTTCCTTCTGCGTACCAAACCAAAGCCCTATACTTGCATATATCCTTCAGACTTATCTGCACTTTTCTGCTTCAAACCAATCCACAAATCTTCAGTTAGAATCCTCACTGTACATCCCTGTAATCTGCATTCCAATCTCAGACTTGCCCAAAATTACAGAAGTCTGAATTTTCTGTTTTGTGATTTCTGCGAAGTTTACTGGGCTATTTATAGTTGATCGAACCTATAATTAGCCGACCTATCAGTGAACTGTTGTGACATATTATTGCGCTGACCTTTCCAGCATTTTCAAGCCGACTTGTAGGGCGGATCTTCCAGCATTTAGGAGGTTGTCTTGAGGGTTGCTTTGAGCATCATTCTGTAGCCATTTTCTTCAAGGTCTTGAGGCATATTTATCTGACTAAACTCTTCATATACATGACTCCTAATTACATTTATAACCAGAAGACAAATCCTAATAGACATCAAGATGTCTATTGACCTATAATAAAACCTTGCTCATGAAACCCATAAGGCAAGCATATCAAAAACATATTTTATTATCTTTGTCTTCTTCTTTACATAAGTACATAATTACATAGTCAATATGAAGACCGATCCTAGTTACACTTTTCAACACTCCCTCTTAACTAGGGAGGTATTCATACAGGTGCATGGTCACTTTCAAACTGAAGAATCTCATAAGAAGAATCAGATTGGTAATCACATATGTATAGCATCATATCAACTAGCATTGTCTTAGTGCAAGGCCTTGACTAACAGCCCCATCTCACAACGAGACAATGGGCTACAATGTTGGTGAGACACATGACTTATAGACACCATAGTCATTGTACCTCCAAGGTACATACTCCACCAAGTTTTTCCCAGAGTATGACCTTCTTGGACTATTCTTCTCTTGGGTAGCCAACCCTCAAAGAATATCGGTCCTCGACTACTCTTATCTTGAATGCCCTATCACATTCTCAAAGAGTATCGAATGCCAAATGATTACCCAATCCTCCATTTTGTCTTCCAGGTGAAGACCAGAATGACGTGTCTATCCATTCTCTCCACATGGCCTTCACTAAGGCTTACGACTGTTAGTCCTGGTCTAGTGCATGACACATGTATTAGAGAATCATATATGTCACTCCCTCTTAACTCAGGAAGGACATACTTCAAGTTTCTTCCAAGCAAGAAACTTACCACCAGGCTCCCTCTCAACTAGGGACCTGCAGCAGCAATGATGAGACACCTAGCTGCTCATGAAGAGTTCCTTCCCTCGATGTCATGGATTTCGATATTAAGGAATCTTCAACCTTTGGCTTCATAGGGCACAAATCATCCATCACTTTTCATCCACGAGTCATGTCAACTATCGGAAAGTGATTCATCAGTCTTCCACATCTGGTCCACCTTTATGACACGTTGCTTTCCTTCGAACCACCTCTCAAGGATCTTACATCCTTGTGCATGATTGGCAGCCTTGCATAAACTTATGCAGATAAACATATACATAAGAACTTTTGAATCAAAAGTTACCCTAGTGATGATCTTTCACCATCATGACATCCTCCCTTAGGCATCGACATCCTCTATTTAGATTGACACATCTCCTAAAGATATGTCTTGTCAAAGGTCTTCTTGTTTTACCATACTTATATCAGAGTACACATATCTTCCCAGGAGATCTCCTAGTCACATCTACTTGGCTTCTGGATGATAACTGCCTCTTTACATGGTTGCATTTCATGATCTCTTCAATTCTTTCTACACACAACTTCATACCTAGGAACTTCCAATAACCAGTTCCTTGTTTTGTTTACAACTACCTCATATTCCATATGAGGACATATTTAATTTCATCTGTTAGTGGCAACCTGTGCATCATAAGAGATCCTCCTCAATAGGTCATACTTCTAAAGATAGAAGTCCATTACCTGCAACCATATGACACGACTTCACAGTATCCAGTGTTAGCTTATAAATATATATACCTCATACCTTTTCCCTTTGATTCATCCTGTAGCAATTTTACTAGAATGAAGAACTTCATTCCCTTGACCTACTTCATCAATATGTCATCATATCCTAATCCCAAAATTCTATAACATAGAATTCTCGATGAAACCTTTCTGCTTTCTTTCTAATCAGTGTTAATCCATAAAGAACTCCATTAGAAAATGTCAGCACCTATTTCCATATTGATTATTGAATGATGACCCTTGATCCTGATGACTGCCTTCCATCAATGTGTTTATCAATGAGGCTTCCAGGAGCTCTTTATATGGTTCTATCATGATGCTTTTAATGTACATTGCTTCCTATTATTTTACAACCAACAAAAATCCCTTGAGAAAGATGATCATAGAGATCTTTCACTTTCTTCTTTCTAATATTTCTTTGCATCAGGTTCTTCCCTTTTATCTGTGACATAGGCTTCTTCCCTTTTCCTCTTGTCCTTTCTAAATTTAGGACAATCTCGTTTATAATGCCCAAAATCATTACATCCAAAGCATCGTGCTTTGTCCATATTTATTCTCTTATTTTGAGGACCAAATTTACCGAATCTTTCTTTCTTCCTGGACATGTCTACAAAGGCTTGATTCCTTTCACTTGATCCTGCTTTCAATCTTGATTCTTCTATCTTACCTAGACCTTGGAATGGCATGGCTTCTTCTTTCCCATCTATGCTTGCATTGAAACCTCTCCATTCTTTCAATAAAGAATTTTTTTACATAGTGAGTATTTCTTCATCCGACATTAATTCTCCCAATTTCTGTAGTTGATGTTGTATTGCGAAAATCTCCATCAAATATGGAATTATTCCTTCCTTTCTTGACATTCTCAATTTGTATAGTTTTTGTCTCAGGGATATTATTTCCTTTGTAGAACCTTTCGAGAACAGTTCCACCAATTTATCATATATTTCTTTTGAGGATTCTAGCTTTGATACATATGGAGTGAGAGATTCCTTTATGGATTCTATAACAATCCTTCAAGCCCTTATGTCTACCTTCATGTATTTGATATATGCTAGAATATCTTCTTTTGAAGGTTGAATTGTAGTTCCTTCGATGAATCCCATAACTTCATTTTCAATTAGAGTCAAATCTGTCCTTTTCTTCCATGCATTAAAGTTTGATGACCCAACCAATTTGTTTCTCTCTATACAATAAGTCATTTTGATAGATTTTGATAAGGTCATAGATACTTACTTGAGTAAAGTGATTTTCTCCTTCCAGCAGCTTCCTTGATGATGATGAAGATGAATTCATGGACTTCTTCTTAAATTGAATTCTCCAATGTCGGTGTTCTTGAATTCTTGATGATAAAGGATGTCTCCAAAAGATGTTGTCTCTTCCAACAATGTCTTGCATATAAATCTTTGATGACAAAGATTATCTTCTTGATTAGTGGATCCTTTGAAGATCTTCCTTGCAAATTGATCTGACCTTTTAACCCAAACTTTGATCTTCGCTTCCTTGAGTGTCTTCTTGTCAAGTAGCCCTTGCGTTCAACATCTTAGCTCTAATACCATGTTGAGAATTTGGTAGGGCGGTGATTAACTCAAATTCTCTCCTTCATAATTACTTGTGAGCTTACTTCTTTTACTTATATCTTTTCTTCTAAACTTATTATATATTTCATCAAATCAATTATCAAAAACACAAGAGACAAAAATTTAGGCTCTTCAAGCCAAGGCCAAAACCTCTCCCTCTTGGAGAGGAAAACCCACAAGAAATTTTTCTTATAGAGTTTCAGATGACAAGTACCAAGACCATGACACAGACCCTTGACCTTTATATGCCTTCAAGACCTTCTCACTACTTCTTTAATAACTCCTTTCATGCACCTTCCTGCAGTGATCTGCACCGTTCAGCACCAGCTTTAGGGAGCTTTGCACCAGCACTAGGAAAGCTCGGTTCCTAGACCTAAACAGTGAGCTCCTTCTTCTGGCCTTCCTCGATATTGCAAGACTTCTCCTCAGCCTTTTTTTTCAGTACCTTTGATGCCCAACACCGAGTTCTTTTCTTGTTGAGATGCCTTTTCTTCAAGCTATGTATAACTTCTATGAAGACCGAGACTCTTTTGCACACCTTGCAATCTTCCCTTCTTTAGCACTGTACAGACATCCTCTTCTGCATTGTATAGGAGACTTGTTTCTCACTTATAATGCCCCTCTGCTTGTTGATTACAGTCCTTTACTACGCACCCTTTCACAGAATTATAACCGAGACACTTACACTAAGACAGCTACACTATATTTAATGAACATGTTCCTTCTGCGTACCAAACCAAAGCCCTATACTTGCATATATCCTTCAAACTTATCCGCACTTTTCTGCTTCAAACCAATCCGCAAATCTTCAGTTAGAATCCACACTATACATCCCTGTAATCCGCATTCCAATCTCAGACTTGACCGAAAATTACAGAAGTCTGAATTTTCTGTTCTATGATTTCTGTGAAGTTTACTGGGCTATTTATGGTTGATCGAACCTATAATTAGCCGACCTATCAGTGAACTATTGTGACATATTATTGAGCCGACCTTTCCAGCATTTTCAAGCCAACTTGTAGGGCGGATCTTCTAGCATTAAGGAGGTTGTCTTGAGGGCTGCTTTGAGCATCATTCTGTAGCCATTTTCTTCAAGGTCTTGAGGCATATTTATCTGACTAGACTCTTCATATACATGACTCCTAATTACATTTATAACCAGAAGACGAATCCTAATAGACATCAAGAAGAAGTCTATTGACCTATAATAAAACCTTGCTCATGAAACCCATGACGCAAGCATATCAAAAACATATTTTATTATCTTTGTCTTCTTCTTTACATAAATACATAATTACATAGTCAATATGAAGACCGATCCTAGTTACACTTTTCAACAAGTCAAAGGAGAGATAAAATTCGGGTTTTTTGCCTTGTTTTTGCTCACACGTGTGAGTTTTCTACATTTTCTGAGTTCATTACAGAGTCGAAATTCGGCCTCCTCTGCAGGGCAGAAAATTTATGTGTTTTGACTAGATATTCAAAGAGTTTAACCAGTGTTGACTTTCATTGACTTTGGCTTGTTCGAGGTGACTTGGAGGAGGGTTGACTCGGGATCTTTGTGGCAATCTTGGTCTTCGTCTGGGGTCTTGCATATCTCATTTTGATCTGATTCTATAAGAGAAGGATTGTTTCAGTTTTTCGCCCTTGTGGAGTTTTTCCTTGGCTTGGACCCAAAATCTTGGCGTTTCTTGTTCTCTTGCGATATTTATGTTTTACATTTGTATAATTGCTTGATGAAGAAGATAACATAAGTAATAAAAAAGCAACAAACATTCACAAGTAATTATCAAGTTAAAGAGAAATCAAACATCATTTTGATTACATTTGGTTTCTCAACATGGTATTAGAGATAAGGTGAAAGGAAGACAACTTGAAGATCGACATAGTTGAAGACAGCTAGGTCCCTATAATATTGGAACCTGAAGCAGTCATAGAAACAAGAACTCGACAACTACGAAATCGATCAATTTTAGAGTATCTCATCAAGTGGAAGAACTTACCCGCTGAAGATTCCACATGGGAGGATGAGAATTTTATACAGAAGCATCCAGAAATAATAAAGCGTTGAAGACAACACTTGTTTGAAGGAGAGGGGCATGTTAGGTCCCTATAATACTAGTGTATCCCCTTATTGTTATTGTTAGTATAGCCCCCTTATTATTATTGTTGTGCCCATGTAGTCCCCATATTGTTATTATTGTGCCCCATAAAAGCCCACTAATATTATTGTTGTGCCATTACATTGTTATTATGTTGGCTAGGATTATATTGTGACCCCTTGGACTCCTATATATAGAAAGGAGGATTTGTCATTTGTACCATCCAAGAATTGTTCATTTATGTAATGTAAAGGAGGTTGCCCCCTCGAAGAGGCTTATTTCTAAGTCGTTTATCTATCTTTTCTTTTATTTTGTGAGTTGGTTTCATAACATTTGGTATCAGCGTTTTGGATTCTAGGGTTTCGCTGTTGCAAACAGGTCATCTCGCCATTTTCGCTATAACTTTTTTTTATGAAGGTTCAGAAGCTAAAAAATAAAAAAACCATTTGAGCCGAAATCTGGAGGAATTTCGTGTAAAAATTCCAAATCTTGGTCCGCTATATTTTCAGAGATATAATCTGAGGACGTTAGGGTTTTTGCAGGCTCCATTATTTCATCTCAAACAGGTGGTTGAGGGAAAATAGTCATAACTTTCGCTTTTGACATGGGATTGGAATTCTGTAAGAAGTGACCGGAAGTGCACAAACTGCAGTTTCGGGTGTATCGATTTCGGAGCTGAAGGTCAAAACAGTGACATGTGGCATGTCGTACAAGTTCACTCTACTGAACCATCCCATAATTAGGACATTGTGGGAGATTGGGCATAACTTTATCTTGAAGAATCCAAATTAGGTTTGACCTATGGCATTGGAAAGAAGACTCACAGGGCTACGACATGACCGAAGTTCAAATCTTGTCGATCCGAAATTACATAGATACATCAGTTTCAATATCGAGCTCCTCAAAAGAAAGAAAAAGGTGTGTATGTTTTTTAAAAATTGCATAAGTCTTGTTTGAAAAAACAGTTTGAAGTGATTCCAAGGGCATATTGAAGCATAGATATCAATATTGGGTTCTAAAATGCCCGCCAAAAAGAATTCCACACCCATTAAGACCTCAGAAGGCTCTACTATGACTCATAAAAAGGAGGAAGTGCAACATGATATATCAAAATTACGAGGCCAAGTGCAAAAAATTTCGCTTTCGCAAAGAGTAACAAAAAATGAAATGAAGCTAAAATGGATGGTTTGAAGAAAGACATGAAAGGCGTGGAATCTAAGATGGATGGTTTGAACAATGGCGTGGAAGCTAAGATCAATGGTATAGAAGAAAAACTGAAAGGCAACATGGAAGACATGAAGAATGGTCTAAAAGCAGACATGGAAAGTTTGAAGGAAGGTTTGACAAAGCTGCTACAAGAAAAAATTCCTAGTGGCGAAACAGTAGTAGTTGAAACTCATGATGAGAACAAAAGAAATGTTAATCATGATTTCATAGACTCTAATGTTGGATTTAAGACCCACTATATTTAAAAGATCGATATGAGGAAGTTTGATGGCAAGGATCCAGTAACATGGATATGAAAAATAGAGCAATATTTTGATCTCCATAATGTGCAAAACACACAAAAAGTACGCATTGTAACTTTATATTTAGAACAAAATACATTTGAATTGTATCGATGGCTTTTCTCTCGTAAAAAAAGTGTCACTTGGTCAATTTTTACGAAGGAAATGATAGCACATTATGAGGATACAAAGAGCAACACCTTCTTTAGCCAACTGAGAAATCTCAAACAAAAAGGTTCAATGGTAGAGCACATTGAGGACTTCCAAAAATTGAATATAAGGGTAACTGATATTCCAAAGGAACACATGATTGATGTCTTCATTGAGAATACATTTAGGTTGGTAAGAAAAATTATGGCGACAAGGAAGCCTACCACTCAAAACTATAAAGATGGAAGTGTTTCCACTCCTAGCCTTCCACAACCTACAAGGTTGACACCACAACAATTGGAAGAAAAAAGAGCAAAAGGGCTTTGTTACAGTTGTGATAGCAATACACTAAAGGTCATAAGTGTGCTGAGAAGAAATTATTTTACATAGATTGTGAAGACGAGGAAGAAAAGGAACAAGAAACTTCAAAAGAAGAGGATATACACCAGGAACCAACCCTAGAGGAAGAAGAAATGAATCCAAGCGTATCCTGTAATGCATTGGCAAGAATTACCACTCCTCAAACTCTCAAGATAGAAGGACATATCAAGAGGAAAAATGTAATAGTGCTGATTGATTCGGGTAGTACCCATAATTTTATTCATTGTAAGGTAGCGAAGGAATTGAATTAATTCCTATACACAGCACTAGAGTGTCAAGTGATGGTTGCAAATGGAGGAACTATAAATTTCTCTGGAAAGTGCCATAATATCAAACTAACCATGGGGTAATTTGTATTGAATAGTCCAATGCTCTCCATCCCAATGGGTGGCGTTGATGTTGTACTAGGAGTACAATGGTTACAATCTTTGGGGATGGTAGCTTTTAATTTTCAAGAACTTTTCTTGAAATTTTTTTCGAAAGGAAAGGAGGTTGAATTATGGGGTATAACAGGGAAGCCAAGAAAGATAATCAGCTCTAATGTCATGACAAAGCTTCTGAAGAAAGAACAACGAGGCGTAATTGCACAATTATGCTCACTACAGTTTCAAACATCAAAATCATCTATTTCTCCAGATCTCCAAAAAGCCTTCGACAATCATTCGAAGGTATTTGAGACTCCCAAAGGACTCCCACCTATTTTTGATCATGATCATGCTATTCATTTGATTCCAAGAAGTGTTCCTCCAAACATCAGGCCTTACAGATATCCTTATGCTCAAAAGAGTGAGATTGAATGTATGGTTGCAGAAATGCTAGAGGTTGGTATAATTCAACCTAGTCAAAGTTCTTTCTCTGCTCCAGTAGTATTGGTGCACAAGAAGGATGGATCATGGCATATGTGTCCGGATTATAGGGAGTTCAACAAGCTGACTATTAAAGATAAATTTCCCATCCCCGTCAATGATGAATTATTGGATGAATTACATGGAGCAATTTACTTCACCAAGCTACATCTTCGTTTTGGATATCATCAAATGAGAATGAAGACTGAAGACATTCCGAATACAGCGTTCAGAACTCATGAGGGTCATTATGAATTTTTGGTCATGCCTTTTGGCCTTACTAATGCACCTTCCATATTTCAAGGTTTGATGAATTCCATTTTCAAACCCTTCCTTAGAAAATTTGTGTTAGTATTTTTTGATGATATACTAATCTACAGCAAGTCTTGGAAGGATCATGTTCAACATGTTGACATGGTGCTCAAACTATTGGAGGAGAAAAAATTATATGTAAAACCCTCCAAATGTTTTTTTGGAGTACAGGAGGTGGAATATTTGGATCATATTGTATCTCATGAGGTTGTTAAGGTAGACCCTATCAAAATTAAATCCATTAAGGAATGGAAAATCCCTACAACCATAAAGCATCTTCGAGGATTTCTGGTGTTAACAGGGTATTATCGCAAGTTTGTTAAGAATTATGTGAGAATATCGGCACCTTTAACATCATTACTTAAGAAGGATGCATTTTCTTGGACTCCAGAAGTAACTAAGGCCTTTGAACATCTTAAAGAGGCAATGTGCCAATCACCAATCTTATCTACGCTGGACTTCACAAAAACCGTTATTGTGGAATGTGATGCATCAGGAAATGGAATTGTTGCGGTTTTAATGCAAGAAGGAAGACCCATTACTTTTGAAAGTTGTCCAATCAAAGAAAAGTATTTAATGAAACATATTTATGAGAAGGAAATGTTGGCAATACTACATGCACTAAAGCAATGGCGACTTTACCTAATGGGAAGATACTTCAAGGTAAAAACAGATCATGATAGTCTTAAATACTTTTTGGAACAAAGATTATCTTCAGAAAAGCAACAAAAATTGGCCACCAAGATGTTGGGTTATGACTTTGAAATCATCTACAAAAAAGGGAAGCAAAATGTTGTTGCAGATGCACTCTCAAGAAAGGATGAGGATGTGGAAGCATTGCTTTGTGCCATTTCTATTATCCAACCTGAATGAATAACCAAAGCAAGGGATGAATGGAAGAATATGAAGAGGTATGGACACTCATCAAAAGTTGCAACAAGATCCCAGTACATCTGAAACATTTAGCTGGAAAATTGATTCATTATGGTACAAAGATCGTTTATATCTTTGTAAGAATTCCCAACTCAAACAAAAGATTCTTTTGGAATTGCACACCTCTCCCTTAGGAGGGTACTCAATATTTTTAAAAACTTACCACACGGTCAAGAAGGAGTTTTTTTGGGAGGGCCTTAAATATGATATTCAAAAGTTTGTGGCAGAATGTTTGGTTTTCCAACAAAATAAAGTTGAGACAATTAAGACCCCAGGTCTGTTACAACCTTTATCCATTCCAAGTCAATGTTGGGAGGAGGTTTCAATGGATTTCATCACAGGTTTACGCAAGTCCGAAGGAAAGACTGTCATCATGGTGATAGTTGATAGACTTACCAAGTATGCACACTTTTGTGCATTATCTCATCCATTTAAAGCCAGTACAGTTGCTACTGCATTTATGGAAACAATTCAAAAGCTACATGGAAACCCAAAGATAATTGTAAGCGACAGAGATCTCATTTTTACAGGAAATTTTTGGACAGAATTATTTTCTTGTTTGAGTACTCAATTAGATCATAGCTCATCATATCATCCTCAATCTGATGGACAAATTGAGATAGTGAACAAATGTTTGGAAGGATATCTCTGTTGCTTTGTGTTTGATAAACAAACACAATGGGTCAAGTGGTTACCTCTGATTGAATGGTGGTATAACACTTCCTTCCATACTGCAACAAAAATGACCCCATTCATGGCACTTTATGGATATCATCCACCCTCCATCACATCATCTTTAAGAGAAAATTCTAAGGTTCAAGAAGTGGAAGATCACATCGAGCATCAACAAGAAGTTCTCCAACTCTTAAAGGATAACCTCACCTTGGCGCAGAATCGAATGAAACAAGAGGCAAATCAACATCGCAGCGAAAGAAGTTTTGATGTAGGCAACTGGGTATTTTTACGACTACAACCATACAAATAAATGTCCCTCAAGCAAGCTAAGAAAGATAATAAATTATCACCGAAGTGTTATGGTCCTTACAAAGTGTTGCAAAAGATTGGTACTATGGCATACAAATTGGAGCTTTCTACACCTTCACGAGTGCACCCAGTTTTCCATGTTTCATGCTTAAAGAAGGTTATAGGTGACAAGCTCCTAGTTCAAACAATATTGCTAGAACTTGACAAAGAAGGAAAAATCATATTGGAACTTGAAGTAGTCACAAAAACCAGAACTCGACAGCTACAAAATCGATCAATTTCAGAGTATCTCATCAAGTGGAAGAACTTACCCACTGAAAATTCGACATGGGAGGATGAGAATTTTATACAGAAGCATCGAGAACTATTCAAGCGTTGAGGACAACACTTTTTATAAGGAGAGTGGCGTGCTAGGTCCCTATAATACTAGTGTGTTCCCTTATTGTTATTGTTAGTGTAGCCGCCTTATTGTTATTGTTGTGCCCTTACATTGTTATTGTTATGTCGGCTAGGATTATAATGTGACCCCTTGGACTCCTATATATAGAAAGGAGGTTTTGTCATTTGTATCATCCAAGAATTGTTTATTTATGTAATGTAAAGGAGGTTTCCCCCTCGAAGAGGCTTATTTCTAAGTCGTTGATCTCTCTTTTCTTCTATTTTGTGAGTTGGTTTCGTAACAAAGACACTATTGCAGCAGTTCTCTCTATCTCTCTATCAAAGCAAGGGAAGAAGGATTGAAGATCGTATTGTTGACAACATCCTCATAGTAACCATCTCTCTCTTGTGGACATTGTTGAAGGTTCCTGGAAATATCACTTAGTTCTCATTCACTCGTCAATTCTCTTTCTCACCCATTCGCAGTATTGAAGACAATCTTATAACAACTTCTCCTTCTTTAACAAGTATGTACTCTCGTATATTCTATGTCTAATCCTCCCAACCAAATGACATCCTTTTGCAAGGAAAGCAACAAGTTTGAAGGAGCATCCAACTTCAAGGCTTGGAAAAAGACGATTGAATTAGTTCTCATTGAAAATGAGGTCATGCAATTTGTTGAAAGAAAAGTTCGAACACCAAATAAAAATAATGCTAAGGAAGCAGCCAAATATAATAAGGGAGAAGTTAGAGCTCATAGGATTCTATATGAGTCAATCAAAGATCATCTCATTACCTTTGTTTCAAAATTATCTACATCCAAAGAAGTTTAAGATACTTTGGTGAAGTTATAGTCCATAAATACAAGTAGTCACAAGATAGCCTTACGAAATCAACTCTATCAATCAAATATGAAAAAAGAAGACATTAGCTTCATATTCCATGAAGATATCAAAGATTAAAGACCAACTTGAAGAAGTTGGTGAGCATTTATCTGATTCGGAAATTATCACTATTGTAACCAATGTTTTACCTAGAGAATGGGATGGTTTTGCTGGAGGCATTTAAGCTAGAAAAGAAACTCCTACTTTTGAAGAATTATGGGCTCAATGTACTCTAGAAGAAACTCGACTAAAGGATAGAAACCAATGTTGCAAACATTTCGATAACATCCCAATTTTATCTCGAAATCATGATTTTTTTCCCTAGCTAAAGTTTGCCGATTTTTAAAGATATTTTTATGGTATCTTAGTTTTTCCGATGTTTTCCCATTTTTTACTGATATTTTCCTGATTTCTATGATTTTTTGGTTTTCTGGACCCTTGTCAATTTTATCCTGATGTCGATGTTCGCAACATTGATAGAAACGATACTCAACATTCCAATGAGGACTCTCAAGCTTTTGTAGTTGTTGAGAAATCGGGAGGCTGTAGAATTAGGTGATTTCTCTTAAAAAATGATAATTGCTTGTGACTAATTTTTATTTATCTTATTACTATTTTTATTCCATCATCAAACAACTACCAAAAACATCAAGAAGATCACAAAAAATCAGTGGACACAAGATATAGGCTCTCAGCTAGGCTAAAACCCCTTCCCTAGGGGAAAACCCAGAAAATTCTCTTCTTATAGAATCAGATCAAAGTGAGATATCCAAGACCCATGACCACAAAAATCTACCTATAGATGTCAAATCAAATCTTCCATTATGCTCAACAAAATCATCTTTAAGAGACCAGCAACAAGAGATGTACCAAGGTAGAATTTCCACATATTCTATCTCAAAACTCTTCTTCCATCTCAGACTTCAGCCTTCCATCTTTTGCAAAATTTCAAAGCTAAATCACCCAAGAATGTTTGTCCAAATGAGCTCACATCATCTTCTATTTATATTGTCAGACTCCAGAGGGGTGCGAACAGACATGTCCATTGGAATAAGGTTGACTTGTCATGTAGGTCGACTTGGCATCTAGAGGGGTTTATGACCCAAAATTACATATTAAAAATCCTTTTCTCTTTTTGTTTACAACAGGTTCAAATAGAACTTTTACTCTTTGACTCAACAAATCCTAGAAGCATGAAGAACATGCTTATCTAATAAAATAATAATAATAAAATTCCTTTTCTTTTTCTTCTTTTTGTTTTTTACATAAAAGACATTCAGGCACAATTATGAAGACCGAAACTAGTTACATCCTTCAACACTCCCTCTTAACTAGGGAGGTATTCATAATTGTACAAATGGTACAAGGATGACCTCGAGTTGAAGTGTTCTAAGAAGAGTATCACAATCAGCATATACAATGCTAGGGATCTAGATATCATCTAGGTAACTAGCAAGGTATCAACCCATCAAGGGATCTAGGTACCATTTAAGTTGTTGCCAAGGTATCAACCCAAAAGGGATCTAGATACCATCTAGGCTACCTGCCAAGGTACCAACTCATCAGACATCTAGGTATCATCTAGGCTACCTACCAAGATACCAAATAGGGATCTAGGTACCATCTAGGCTACCTGCCAAGGTACCAATCCAACAAACATCTAGGTATCATCTAGGCTACCTGCCAAGATAACAATAGGGATCTAAGTACCATCTAGGCTACCTGCCAAGGTACCAACCCAACAAACATCTAGGTATCATCTAGGTTGCCTGTCAAGATACCAACAGGGATCTAGGTACCATCTAGGCTACCTGCCAAGATACCAACCCTAACAGGGATCTAGGTATCGTTTAGGTCATGATATAAACCCTATCAGGGATCTAGGCCAAGATACCAACCTTAACAGTACTATCATATAGGTTATTCAGCCTAAGGTACAATGACTCATCACCATGATCTGGTCGGTGCCTCAACCTTATGATATATAGACTAGTACAGGTTTCAAGGATAAACCTCTAGGAACATCTATCCTCAAGGAGTATCAGTCTCAGATGTTTACCCTATCCTCTGATTCCCATTCTCTCCTTATGGCCTTCACTAGACATACGATTGTTAGTCCTGGCCTAGTGCACAACACATGAAGTAGAGAATCGTGTCCATCACTAATCCCTCTAAACCAGGGAGGGTATACACTTTCCTCCACACACAAAGGGCATATATCCAAGCTCCCTTTCAACTAGAGAGATGTGTCCAACGTTAGCTACTTTGTTTTTCCAATGGAGATCATAGTAGTGGTAGCTACACAGGCTCCTTCTTTAGCATCATCATGTCATTGGAGAACTTCGACCTTCCAGAACATCATGGAGCCATCCTCTAACAATTGGGACCTTAAAACTTAAAGACATACTTTAAAACTTGAGAGTTAGACTTCTTTCTCAAAATCCACAGCCCTTCAAAGATGCAAGGCTCCCTCTTAAGTCATCATTCCTTTTCTCATTCTATCTTCATACTACAACAAGATTCGATTTCAACTTTCAATCATGAATATGCTTATTAGACAAAAACTTCAATATCATCAGGGTTTCTGCAGATCCCTATTTCCATCATGCTCATCAATATCATCAAGCATGTCTTGGTCTTCTATCTTTCTCATCTTGATTTCACACTTTTAAAAGCCTTCATTACATACTTGCAATTTTCATCAAGAAGAACAACAAAGCAAAATATACAAGTACAAAAGCATGAGGTCAAATCTTTTAATCTAGGATTTTCATGATTTTTAAAAAGTGTGCATCTAGGGTTCTGGTTACAAACCATCAATATCCCATGACCTAACCCTTATTAGGGTTTTTATTTTAGCAAAAACATCTACTCCTTGGGTTTTGTCTTTTAAAACCTAGGTTTTACTTTTACTTCAACCCTTGCAAGGGTTTTTCCACAAACCCTAGATTCTGTCTACAAGCCCTAGAAATCAAAATCTAGGGCTTCATGATAGGGAACAAATAGTTAGGGTTATAGCTCCTAGGGTTGATTCATTTTAGGGTTTAGAAACCCTAAATATCAAGTGTCTTTAAGGCTCCTTAGATTATGCAAATTATACAAACCCTAGATTCTAAGGATATGCAAAAAATGTGATTTTCACACTATAACACTTTTATAGCTATTTAGACCTATAATAAAGAAACTGCAAGAACCTTCAAACATGTTGCAAAAACCTTAACTATGGACATACTTTTTAAATATCATTATGTGCGTACCTTGTATTACCTTTACCTGTCTTCCAAGATTACAAGGAGTTGCTTCAATGAGTCGTTCAACAAGCATTTTGTCCACTTCTTGTCATGGATTCATGCCACAATATGTCGTCCTCATGCTTCCAAAGATCATATTGTAAAGCCATAGCTTATTATACTTCACATTTTCCACAAAATATCATTGCCACAAATGGTATCTTATATTAGAATAATAGCTTCCACTCTATGCCTACAAAACTTGAATTATATCCAAGTATTCTTTCATGATCAATAGAATCTCTACTTAGTCACCAAATATATGATGGACTACTATTGGAAATGGAATCATTGAGCCCCATTGTAAGCGGTCCTCAAACTTTTGTAAGATAGTGAAATTCAGTGATGAGCTATAGTCATATAGACAATAAACCTTTGATACAACAATCCCTACAACCATCCAAGTCGTTGATTATTTATACTTTTCAAGAATACAGAGCATGTCTTACGAATTTAAAACCATGGGAACTTTTACAGGTCATCTTTCACATTTTTATCAAAGTCCCACGGTTTACTATTCATACTATCTTTATTGTAATGTATTTTTTGTGGGCCATGATATGATTAGAGTCGTAAGTCCGAGCCATTGATCCCAAGCCAATCTATCATGACATATGTGTTATGTGCCACAGGACCATACGTGAAAAGTAGGAGAGTGTCCACATGCGAATCAATACAGGGCACAATAATATATAAAAGATGTAGGAATCATAGATATGAGCTAATGCGAACCATTGTATAGAGGAAGTAAGTCAAAATGCCACTGTGTCAATGCAACAAGTGTCACGGCATTGAACTGATGCAAACACAGAGCTGAAGCAAACCATACAGTTGATTATTCCAAGTGCTAGATTACAAAGTGCGAGAATAAGCGACACTGAATCAAAAGCAAGACCAAGTCACGTAGTTCATATTTGATGCCATAGTGATTCCACTAAAATTATATAATATATATGTGTGCGTGTGTGTGTGTGTGTGTGTGCAAATAACAATGCAGAGGAATCATCCACGAAGCAGCAAAGTAGTGAAAATATTAAGAGCCTAAGTGTCGTCCAGCGAAGTGGAAGTGTAATCTAGCAAAACCATTATGATTACACTCATACGAGCCCATTCGGTGTACATATCTATCGAAATGAATTACGATTCTTCGAACAAACATGGAGCCAGAAGTGTGATGCCAAAGGATTGAACCACAAGTCATAATGAATGTAAAATCCTATGCAAAATGAATTCCCACAGAGCGAGCATTGTATAATCGAGTCTGTAATGAACTAATTATAGTGAGTCTTTGAATGTACAAAGTTGCGAGTTCCCACTGCGAATTACTAATCATAATGGTGTAATGTCGTTATTATGAGCCTAAAAATGTGAGCATATGAAAAGTCACAGGGGTATATAATTGAATCAATCGAGCCAACGAATGTTAAAATCATGCCATTTTGCAAGCTTCTTCAATTCACAGTGTAAAGGAGCATCTTTATTTGCAGTCATATTATTAGCCATACACATATATGCCCAGAATCTTACGCCATGCTAAAATTCAAAGTGTATTATTATAATAAGCCACAAAAATTTGTGATCTTCAAGACTCCTTTTACCGAACCTTGCTCTGAAACCATGTTAAGAAATTGGGAGGCTATAGAATTAGGTGATTTCCCTTTAAAAATGATGATTGTGACTAATTTTTACTTATCTTATTACTATTTTTATTCCATCATCAAGCAATTACCAAAAACATCATGAAGATCACAGAAAATCACTGGACACAAGATATAGGCTCTCAGCCAGGGCAAAACCCCTTTACTAGGGGAAAACCTAGAAAATTCTCTTCTTATAGAATTAGATCAAAGTGAGATGTCCAAGACCCATGACCAAAGAAAACCACCTCTAGATGCCAAGTCAAATCTTCCATTCTTCTCAACAAAATCATCTTCAAGAGATCAGTAACAAGAGATGTACCAAGGTAGTATTTCCACATATTCCATCTCAAAACTCTTCTTCCATCTTAGAATTCAACCTTCCATCTTCTGTGAAATTTCAGAGCTAAATCACCCAGGAATGTCTATCCAAATGAGGTCATATAATCTTCTATTTATATTGTCCAGAGGGGTGCGAGCATACATGTCCATTGGGACATGGTTGACTTGTCATGTAGGCTAACTTGGCATCTAGAGGAGTTTTTGACTCAAAATTACATATTAAAAATTCTTTTTCGTTTTTCTTTACAATAGGTCCAAATAGGACTTTGACTGTTTGACTCAACAAATCCTAGAAGCATCAAGAACATGTTTATCTACTAAAAATAATAATAATAAAATTCTTTTTCTTTTTCTTCTTTTTGCTTTTTACATAAAATACATAGAGGCACAATTATGAAGATCGAAACTAGTTAGATCCTTCAAGAGTAGCAAGATCAAAGAAGAAGAAAAACAAACATGTCGGAAGCATAAATAAAGACATGTCCAAAATCCAATGCTTTGGTTGTCATGAATATGGGCACTACAAGACAAATTGTCCTAAGAATCCCAAGAACAACAAGAGGAAGGAGAGACATGTAGCATCAACAATGAATGATGAGGAAGCTCCAAAGAAACTGAAGGAAGAAGATCTCAAGGATCTCTACTATTAAAAGATCATGAGGATTATAATTGGTGTAGCATGCACGGGTTTGAAGTTTGAAGCTTACTTTTTCATAAAAGATAGTCAACATAATCATGAAAGCTAGTATATGTGAATTTGTAATTAGAAGTCTCCTATTGTAGCATCATTAATGAAGAGTCAAGCTGGTTAATAACAAGACCTATCTATATCTTGACAACAGATATAGGAGTTTGAATGTATAAGTTTGGAATGAAAAGTGTTAATTTTGGACAACTAGGTCCAAACTCCATGTTGTGATGCTCAAATGAAGATGCCAATATTTTTATTGGATTCCTCTTTCGGAGAGGTGCAAGATCAATCTAAAGAACATCTTGATCCGATGAGCAGAACATTTATTTTGAATTTATTCAAAATATGTGCAGGTCGGCCTGAAATGAAATGTAAGCTTGAAGCCCAAGCAGTTATGTCACACACCCTCATTGATGGATATAAATAGGCCAACGTTGGAGGTCATTTTCACTCATCCATCACATCACATTCTCTCTCCTCATCTGATTGGTTCTATCACCTTGGAGGCTCTTCTTCATCCACATGTCGGAAAATTGCAGCAAGAAGATTTATGTTTCTGACCTAGGGTTTTCCAGCACAGATTTGACCAATGTTGACTTTGGTCAACGCTTGGTCAAACTGACCCGAAACTTGGTCAAAATTCTGATTTCCTTAGTCCGCATTTTTGTGGCACTGAAATCGAGGCTGACCGCTGACTTTCACAAGATTACGTTGACTTTTTGCTAATGTTTTTTGCGTTGACCATTGACTGGGACAACGTTGACTTTTGTTGACTTTGGGTTGACTGATCTAGCTATCCATGAGAGTTGTGTGACACTTCTAGTTGGTTGACCATATTGAGACTTTGTTGGTTGAAGCATCCTGCTAACCGTCATAACACACCAACACACAAATATATTTTTGGCTTGTCTTTTGTCGATCTACTAGTATGTTCTATCTGCATTTTACTTTCTTGTTTATGTGATTGCTGACTAATATTGGGGATAAAACGTAAAGTTGCATCAAGCATAGAACATCTACAAAAATTTACATGGTTTCGGAGCTAAGGTGAAGACAAAGCCCAAGTTTGTAGCAATCACCGAAGAAGAGCATGGGTACCTCAAACTATAATGGCTTTAACGCTGATGATAAATTGACTAGGAAGGAAGACTTCCATGCCTGGAAGATGACATTGGATCTTATGTTTGAAGACCAAGATGTCATGGACTATATGCAAGGTAAAATCTAAGAGCCTCCATCCACTACACTTGTTGCCACCAAGTCAAAGTATAAGAAGGGGGAAATCAAAGCAAAGATGATGATCAGGGACTCAATTCATAAGAGTCTGGTTGCCTACATCTCTGAGCTGGGCACATCCAAGGAGATGTACGATAAGTTGTTCAACATGTTTAAGGCCAACAATGCAAATCAAGTCCTATTCTTTAAGAATCAACCAAAGAATCTGAAGAAAGGCAGGGATTAATCTGTCCAATCATATTTTCTGAAGCTGACCGAAATCAGGAATAATCTTCTGGTTATTGGGGAGACAATAGTTGATCGAGAGATGGTTCTCACCGCACTTGGAGGTCTCTCATCCGAATGGCATGTATTCAACACTACCATTCTCAATAACAATGTGATACCTGATTTTGACGAAGAACTATCGAGATGCGTACAAGAAGAGACAAGGATGAAGGAATATGAAAATGAAGGAAATGTTGCCTTCACTACTCGTGCTAAAAATAACTTTGGTGGTCCGAGGAACAAAGGAAGAGCAGGGGCCCAGGGAAAGAAAGGCAAATGTTACACATGTCACAAGACCGGCCACTATGCTAGAGAATGCCCTTTCAAGAAGGATTCTCCCGATGATGATGACAACAACAACAACTGGATGAATGGCAATCAAAGGAACAACAGGTTCAAAGGAAAAAGGAAGGATCCCTCTGGTGGAAATGGGCAACCTTACAGGTACGAGGAATCAAATGTTGTTGATGATAAAAGAAATGAATTCATTCTTGTATCTGCCCTCTCTGCTGCATCTCCGCCCGACACTATGGATGTCTGGTTGATAGATGGTGGTGCCTCAGGGCACATCACTGGGTTCAAGGAAGCACTTTTTGACATGGTTGAGAAAGATGTTAATCTGAAAATTATCCTTGGAGATAATGCCACATATCCCGTGAAAGGGAAAGGTACTATGACACTCCACTTGTCTCAAGGTCATGTCCTCTGCTTGCAAGATGTACTATATGTACCTGATTTGAAGAAGAACCTTGTATCTATTTCGGCCATGGAAGACAAAGGTTTCAATGTGGCATTCGTTCATGGGAAGGTGTGTATCTAGAAGAAGAGTTTCAAGGAAGCTATCATGATTGGGTTTAGAGTTGATACACTCTACCAGGTTGGAGGAAGTCCACTAGGAGCGATGACATGTGATACTAACTAACAGACTGAACTATGGCACCGGAGGTTTGGACACCTTCACTACAAAGCCCTTCCCGAAGCAAGGAAGGTGGTGACGGAAATGCCCGAGTTCACAAATGATCATGAAGGTGTATGTCAGGGCTATGCCGAAGGAAAGCATACAAGGGAACCTTTCCCCTCAAGCGTCACAAAGGCATCGAATGTCTTGCAATTACGACATTCTGATCTGTCTGGTATGCTTCCCGTGACATCCTTGGGAGGATGTTCTTATTATATGGCATTCATAGATGACTTCTCTCGCAAAACCTGGATATACTTCTGGAAAAACAAGGATGAGGCTTTCATGTGGTTTCGTACCTTCAAAGCCTTGGTGGAAAATTCAACAGGGAAGAAGATCAAGATATTGAGGACCGATAATGGCATTGAATATGAGACGAATGAGTTCAAGAACTTCTGCAAAGACACTGGCATCAAAGGGAGACCACAACAGTCTATACTCCTAGGCAAAATGGCGTTGCTGAAAGAAAGAACAAAACCATTGTGGAAGTTGCCCGTGCCATGCTATGTGACCAAGGTCTTCCGAAGTTTCTATGGGGAGAAGTTGCGAACACTACTATGTACATACAAAACCGATGCCTGCATTCTGCTCTGGACTCCAAAACTCCCGAAGAGGTTTTCTCTAGTAAGAAACCTTACGTCTCACATTTTAGAGTTTTTGGATGTCTTGTTTATTTTCATGTAACGAAGGAGAAGAGGAGCAAGCTGGATGCTTCTAGGAAGAAGGGAATGTTTGGGGACTACAGCAAAACTTCGAAGGCCTATAGAGTCTATGTGCCTGGTCAAAGGGAAGTAGAGAAATGCCACGATGTTACCTTTGACGAAGATACTTCCCTGAGGAATGTAATCAATCTTTCGAGATCTAAGGAAGATCATGAAGCAAGGCCTGGAAATCAAGAAGAACCGAAGGATGAGACGATGCTGAATGTTTAAGGACCGATGGACTCTATTGATCCACCTCCTTCAATGAGGAAGAAACCATCATGACTCGGGGACACTCTCAAGGGATGCCGACGGACATATGGCCCCAAGGGGGACGTTCCGTGAAAGCAAGAAGCCGAATAGATACCAAGAGTATCTAGCAGTCATGAGTACAATCGTACAATCTAAACCAGAGGAATGTGAGAATCCAGAATCTGTATCCAAGAAACACACAAAATTACATAAGTAGCGTCCATCCAAATATCATCATATAACATTAAGCACATGAAAAATAGAAGCTCTTCTTTCATTTATTATTCTACTTAACATGAGAAGTAAATCTACTCTAACTACAAAATGAAATGTTGAAATAACAAGGTGTAAGGTTAGAGATACAATACAAAGGATGCCCTGTGGCATCATATGTGTTCAATATAGTGCATACTGAGCATTTTCCTGCTTTCAAGCAAGTTTATAGGCTGTTTTTCAGATGTGCCATGCCCAATTCTGCATAATGTAGGACTTTGTCTTATTCGAATATCGAGCTGCTCTCAGCCATCAAATGAATCAAACCGCTTCCTTATTCTTTTTTCTTTTTCGCTTCAAGCTTTTCTTCGTGGCAAATTGTATTGTTGATGATGTGGAACATTTTTCTTGTGAACTGTCAGACGAAGTAAACAATATGTGTGTGACATGCCTCTCTTCATTCTACATCTTCTCTGTCAAGGGTGATGTATTAACCCGATTCCCCTCGGTTTTCCTTTTATCCGAGTCGCCTTCAATCAACCACTTTTCAATGGAAGAAATGGTATCCTCATAATAGGATGGAGCTTGCTTCAGCAAACTGGAAGGCCTATGATCTGTTGACAATTCTGACTTGGGTTGGACATTTTGTATATGTGATCTTTCCATTTTTTCCAACTTATTCTGAATAACAATCATTTGATTAGAATGCTTAACCTCTATAGTATTGATTTTCTTCGCATGACTCTTTTCAATAGTCAATAACCTGTGTTGAAGAGAAATTTCACTGGTTTCCATGTCCTTTATCATTTTATCATTATTTTCTTTCATGGCCATGAAGCAATTATGCATATAGTTCATTTCTTTCTCATGATTTGCTTCCATGGTGATCAAATGATTATGTATGGTGGCCATTTGATTAGAGTGATTAAATTCCATGATCGTCATTTGTTCAATATGCTTTTCTTCCATGGAAATTATTTTATTTGATTGATTGAATTCCATGATCGTCATCTTTTCCTCTAAGGCTAGCAACTTGTTTTGTATAGCATCAATTTCCCTGGTATAATTAGTTGTTAGTCTTGCTTGGTTAAGTTCCGTATCCTTAATCAGCTGAGCCTGATTAACCTCTAAATTCTTGATTATTTGAGCTTGATTCAATTGTATATCCTTAACCACATTAATCAATTCGTTAACAAGATGATTATCGTTGTCAACATTGATTTGACAACTTGTTACTACTTCACCACTATCATGGATTTGCGCTGTTGTGGTACAAATGGATTCATCCTGAGAACTGTCTTGAAATCTCCTGTTGATAGTTGAGTTCTCTACAAGAACAATTTCATTATTTTGCATAATACTGGGAGCACAAGGCGAGCCACCTTGTTTTATATATTTATCTTTAAAAGCATTGATGATGTGTTGTAAACAATAAAAATACTCCTCAGGACAATTTCGAAACCAATCGATAGCATCACCCTTTAAGGAATAGCCAAAGAGACGTATCTTGACATCTTCATGATTATATAGTGAAGGAAGACAATATCTGTTTATTATATAAGTAACCGTTATGAGATGATTTCGAGCAGTGGCTAAATCACCACCTGAGAACACAGGCATTTTTCGAATGGCCTCTTTTGGCATGTCATGAAAAGGATCACCCATGATGACTTACTTAAATGAAAAAACCAAATGGATGTTAGAGAAAGAGATCCTTGTTCAAGAAAAGTCAAGAGATCCACAAGAAGTGAGATTCTTAGCAAAAATTCTTGTAAGAAATGAAATAATTGGAGTCACCACTTGAACATGAACCTAATTCTAAAACAGAAGAAATAGTCGAGAGAAGCAGATGGATATCAGGGGGGGATTCCTGTCTGGGAGTAAATAGATGAATAAGTGGAGTCGCCACCCAAACAAGAAGCCAACCAAAATGTCCAGGTGTTAAAGGCGCAAATGATGAAAGGAGTTAGTGAGATAACGAAAGATGAGATGATGAAAAGATGAAGGGATGAAATGACGCCAAAAAATGTTATGTCGTGTGACGGGTTAATGAATGTCGGGCAAAGATTTAAAAGATTAGAAAATGTCATTAATACAAAGGACAAAAAAACTCTATCCTCGACAACAACACCAAAAAATGTTGTCGCACAAAATGTCTAGGCACCGCGACAACGGCTCGGATCGAGGGTTGTCACCCTGATCCCCAATGTCTCTATTTAAGTTGTCTCCTTATAGTAGACTAAGGGAGGTAGACCCTATGGAAATGGAATGAAGGAGAACCAGTTGGAAACCAACTAGTTCGGGAGACAGTTAAACGACCAAATACTTGTTAAAGATCTAGTAAGATTAAATGATTCGATTGAATTGGAAAGATTGATACCAGTGCCTTATGGAGTTAACTATCCTGCTAAGGAAATTACAACCAAGTACTTGATGAGAAACTGCTGCTATGCAATGTTAATTTAGAATTCATAATGCAAAGAAAACGATTTGAAGAAGTGAGATGAAGCAAGCTTCGAAGATGAGAGTTAATGTTAAAAAGCCAAAAACACTTAAATTATAAATAATCTGATCTAACCACTACGTACTTAAGCGAGAGTGTCAATTATGAAGATGCCCAAAAGATTACTCGATTAAAAGATATATAGATCCACAATAGAGCTCTCAGAATCAGATATCGGTCACACTTGAAAATATTTCCCAAAAATTAGTATTCAATAAATATCCAATATTCAAGTAAATGAAACAAGACTTTTTTTACACATTTTAATCAATAAATAACGTTCCAAAAAACCCAGATGCCAATGATTATTAAAGCCAACTAAAGCATATGAAATTTACTAGCACTTAAATCTCAATAAACACTTCATCAAGTAATTTATGGATTAAAGGATATTCTTAAAATAATGCAAATCCAAAAAATTAAATTTTCTCCTATAGTCAAGCTTAGGGTATATTCTTCAGCAAGATTTCAGATCTGAAATATAAATTGCAGCAGTAATTTAAACCATAGATCAACAAACAAACGATACCGGCACCAATACACAAAATGACTAAAAATAGTAAAAATTGTTGCACTTGAAGAAAAATCAATTTTTAGGGCTTGATTTAGAGAAATTTCAGATCTGATATTTTTATTTCAGCAGTGAAACTGTGAAAGATTAGCAAGATAAAACTGTCAAAAATAGTTGTCAAATATTTCCAGAAATGGCAAAAAATATATTAAAATCTGAAATTTTCAATTTTAAGGCTTTAAGAGAGTTGGATTCAGTAATTTTCAGAACTGATAAGTTTATAACAACAGTAAATTGATAACAGATCAACAAACTGAAAATGCTGAAAATGATCCCCACTATGTCTAAAAATAGTAAGTTTTACTGAAAAACTGAAAATTCAGATTTTATGGACCTTATTAAGGATATGCATCAGAAATGTTCAGATCTGATTTTTCAGTTATGCAGAATTTCCAACAAGCTTCAAAATCAGATCTAAGCAAAATTAAAGATGCCCAAATGGTCAAAAATTTTGAAAATGAAGATTTTGCAATTCTAAACAATTTTGACCATATAAAATGTGTTTTGGGGGCCTAATTATTTGTGTTTGCTTGCTGTAGTAAAATCTGCAGAAAATAAGGGTTTAGATATCAAACCCTTAGCCCAAGGCTATGAAGATCCCACTGTTGAGAATTCTTGAAATTTTGGGATAATGTTACCGCTTGAAAATTAGAAATTTTTAGACCAAAATCCTGCAAAAATAGCCTTAAAAGCCTATACATCCTCAAGGGTCTAGATCTGGCTCAGATCTGAAGATTTCCTTGGCTAATTTTTCAGATCTATTCCTGCAAACAAATATTGAGCCTAGATCTTGCCCTCCAGGATCTAGATCTGGCTCAGATCTAAAGATTTCCTTGGCTGATTTTTCAGATTTGAAGATTTCCTTCGCTGATTTTTTAGATCTAATCCTGCACAAGTGAAAAAAGAAACCCAATACCCAATATGTACAAAAATAGCGAAAATCTTAAAAACCCGGATGTTAGAATTCAAAATTATGTTACAAAACTTCAGATCTACACATATAAATTACAGATTTATAAAATATATTTACAGACCTATGCACAAGAGTCGCAGATCTATCAGATCTAGGGAGTATAAGTCTGACTTCACTCCCAGATCTGAAAATCTAAGGCTCTTACTAGCCAGCTCTAACTTTAAATTCAAAAAAAATTAAGATAATTTTTTTTTATTTAGGCACAAGCTCTACAAATACCATGCAAAAAATATTCCGTAAGATAACCTTAGATATTAGGAAACAATGAGCTTTTTTAGATTTTCTAAAATCTGAGAGTTCGCTGATCTAACTGAAGATTTCCCCAAACGCTCAAATCTTGAATAATGATCTCTGCACACTTAGATCTGAATTTTAGATTGATAGAAATTTTAAAAAAATAGCCATGAGACTTTTCAGAAATAACTAATATTTCTGTCAAATCAAAATGCAATTTAAGAAAACCCAGAAAACTGCACAAGATCCCTGTATGCAGATCAATCCATACAGGCCGTCAACCATCAAATGCCAATAAAAGTAGCAGAATTTGGAGAGAATATCACCACATAGATCTGGAAAAGGAACACCAAAGTTTGTAACCCCAAAGTCTTTATGCTTTATTGATCAAAAAATTACAAGAGCTTCTGAGAACAAGTGCACAATACAAAGATCGGATGCAAATGACATACAAAGACCTCTAATTTATCAGATAAAACCTCCAACGACTAGTTCGGTTGATCCTTGTCAAAATAATCTCGATTGTCGAAAAGATTTAATTATCTTTTAATCTGGACCGTCGAAATTATAATTTTGAGGAAATTCGAATTTCTCATTTAATGCCATTTTAATTAACTCAAAAATAATATTTTTGAGTTAATTGCCTCAAAATTTTGACTTTGACTTAACCACCAAGGCCCAAGAGTCCAAAATTTCTTGAAATTCTCAATATTCCCTTAGCCTGGGATCTTTAAAAATTTATTTTTTAAGGACCCACGAATTTTGCTTATGAAGAATTTTAACTCACCTAGGACTTAAAATTAATTAAATTTCTGGCTTAGGATTTTTCATTTAAATTGGCCAGAAAATTTAATTAATTGACTAAAAGGGGATTTAATTATTTTTCCAACCCTCTTTACATAAGATAAATACATTTAGACACATAAAGGGGGAATACCCATTAGCGATAGACCCTCAAATAGCTACCAAATTCTGCGACTCAAAACATGATCTAGTAGAAAAGGTAGCTTGTAATAAATAATCTAGCCAATTAGCTAGGATTATTCCTAAACTACTTTTACAAAGACTCGATAAAAAACACTAGGACTCACTTAGCATCTTCATGACAAAATCCACCCTAGCTTTGGGGTGAGGCTCGAGGGGAAAACTCTGCCAATTACTTGTGTCGAGAAACACAAATGAATCTGTGAAACAAAAAACCTCCTAGGATAGAAATCATCACCAAAATACTAGGCTTACCTAGGTTGTTACATACATGGTGGTCTTACTTAGATCATTTACATCATAAACATGCAAAATGGGTTTACATCGTTTAAAAAACTGTCGACTGATGATGGAATCTGAATGGCACGAACACGTCGAATATGATGAATCCCATTTGAGAAAATGGGGGTGTACTGCTATGGGGTCGTTGACAAAGTGTGGTCAACAAGCAGGAAGCAGAAGTCGGTGGCTTTGAGCACCGCGGAGGCCGAATACATTGCAGGGAGTATGGCATGTTGTGAAGCAGTTTTGTTGCAAAAGCTCTTCAGTGAGCTGTTCGGGCATGTACTAGATACCACCATGATACTTTGTGATAACCAGAGTGGAATTCAGTTGTCCGAGAATCCCATGTTCCACGATCGATCCAAGAATATTCATATCAGGTACCACTTTATCCAGGATATGGTATAGCCAAGCATCGTAAGGCTCGATCATATAGGAACTGATGCGCAGGTCGCGGATATTCTCACAAAGCCCTTGGGGAAGGTCAAGTTCCTAACCTTTCGTGAGAATCTTGGTATCGTGGAACGACCCTATGCTAAGGGTCCTGTTGGAGGATGAGCTCTAGGAGCTCTAGGGGGCTTTGGGGATAGCTTTTCGGAGCTATAAGCACACACGGGGCTACGCTTGCCGAACCTTGTGGTGCTTCTACCCCACCATTATGATGATTGAGTTGGTTCACCTCTCATGATCTGTGCCCCGTATGCATCCTACCCATTGAGTCCCAGACTCATGGGAAGTACCTCTCATTTGGCCACTGAGGTGGGAAAAGCTAGAGACCAGTAGCAAATACCAATGGACGCATCCGAGATTGTCGTACTCTCTATGTCTAGGATGACACGTGTCCAACCACTTGATCTAGGATCAAGTATAGTGAGGTTTCGGACCTCCAACTGACTTCGGGTCAGGTAAACCAACTTCGGGTTGGTATGAGACTCTTTTTGAGTCCTATAGAGGTTTCGGACCTCTGGGCTGAATCTGTCAGCCAAGAATGATATCTTTGTGACTGACCCACTTTTCTTCTGAAATAAAGAAGCCAGCAAAGCAAGTTACGGTGGGATGACGCACGATGTTTGGATGGCACAGGTGGATGGAGTTCTCCCTAGTTGAGAAGGAGTGTTAATTTTGGACAACTAGGTCCAAACTCCATGTTGTGATGCTCAAATGAAAATGCCAATATTTTTATTGGATTCCTCTTTCGAAGAGGTGCAAGATCGATCTAAAGATCATATTGATCCGATGAGCAGAACATTTATTTTGAATTTATTCAAACATGTGCAAGTCGGCGTAAAATGAAATGTAGGCTTGAAGCTCCAGCAGTTGTGTCACACACCCTCATTGATGGATATAAAAAGGTCAACGTTGGAGGTCATTTTCACTCATCCATCACAATCACATTCTCTCTCCTCATCTGATTGGTTCGATCACCTTGGAGGCTCTTCTTCATCCACATGTGGGAAAATTGAAGCAAGAAGATTTATATTTCTGACCAAGGGTTTTTCAGTGTAGATTTGACCAGCGTTGACTTTGGTCAACACTTGGTCAAACTGACCCAAAACTTGGTAAAATTCTGATTTCCTTAATCCGCATTTTTTTGGCACTGAAATTGAGGTTGACCATTGACTTTGATTGGGCTGCGTTGACTTTTTGTTGTTTTTGCATTGACCGTTGACTGGGACAGTGTTGACTTTCGTTGACTTTGGGTTGACTGATCTGGCTTTCCGTGAGGGTTGTGTGACAATTCTGGTTGGTTGACCATATTGAGACTTTGCTGGTTGACCGTTGAAGCATCCTATTGACTGCCGTAACACACCAACACACATATATTTTTGGCTTGTCTTCTGTCGATCTATTGGTATGTTCTATCTGCATTTTACTTTCTTGTTTATGTGATTGCTGACTGATATTGGGGATAAAAAATAAAGTTGCATCAAGCTTAGAACATCTACAAAAATTTACAAGGAGCAAGTGGTATTTCTTATCCCAATGCATCTCATCATAAAAGAAGAACATCTGATCTAGCCACAACCTATATGAACAAATACAAAGGAGGATAGTGTTGAGAAATGAGGGCGTTTAATTCAAATTCTCTTTCATGATAATTACTTGGGATTTCGTTATGCTTCTTTCACTTATATCTTATCTTTGTTATATTATTATGTTCATCATCAAGTCAATTATAAAATGCACAAGAGACACAAAATTTAGGCTAGCAAGCCAGGGCCAAAACCTCTGCCTCTTGTAAAGGAAAACCCAAAAGTAATTCTTCTTATAGATCTTCAATTAACGAGTACCATTACCATGACACAGACCCTTGTCACTGCTCTTCTCAGCTCCTTACGATGACCTACCTTTTATGCACTGAACTGCACCAACCCTAGGGAAGCTCGGTCCCTAGCCTTCTATTCTTTCTTCCTTGGTCACCTAGACACTTCTCCTCAGTCTACCTTTCTTCGTCCTTAATGCCCAAGACAGAAATCTACTTTTCTTTTCTTCGCTATATATATACAGCCCTAGGGAAGCTCGATCCCTAGCCTTCTATTCTTTCTTCCTTATACAGCCCTAGGGAAGCTCAGTCCCTAGCCTTCTATTCTTTCTTCCTTGGTCACCTATACACTTCTCCTCAGTCTACCTTTCTTCGTCCTTAATGCCCAAGATAGAAATCTACTTTTCTTTTCTTCGCTATATATATATATATATATATATCTTTGCTTCCTTTCCAAATAAGATGACCCAAGACCGAGGTTGAACAACCTTTCCTATCCAGTGATAGTAGCCTTCTCACGCACTATATAGAAGACCTTTTCCTTTACTGTAACAGCCCTTGACGGAATAGGAAATAAGAGGCTAGCACTACCTCTCCTCTGAATTGATAACAGTCTCCTTTCCACATTGCAATTCAGACTTATATCACAGACTTAGACTCAAACAGAGAGCCCTAATTCTTCGTTCTACTTCCTCTTTTCTTCACTGGAATATCTCCTCCCTTATGCACCAATATGCAGACCTTACTTCCTCGTTGTCCTTTCATAGATGCCTTCTGAAATACAGACCCAAACTATTCTTCTTGTCTGAAATCTTAGAGATATCCAAACTGATCTTCATGTCATTTGTGCGAAGTCTATATGGGTATATATAGTGGTTTGACACTGATAGTGAGCCGACATGACCTATGAATAGATGTGTCTTCACTTTGAGCCGACATGACCTATGAATAGATGTGTCTTCACTTTGAGCCGACTTGAGTTGTGCATTCTTTGTTTTGAGGCCGACTTCAAGGAGATAGTGACAAGGCCTTGGAGCATACAGTTCCATCAATAATTTGTCCTTTACATGAGTGTAACATGACTTCATATACATGACTCAAATTATATTTATGACAAGACAAATTCCTAAAGACATCAAGAAGAAGTCTTTCACCTATAATAAAAAAAAACTCCTTGCTCTTGAAACCCGTGATGCAAGAATTACAAAATATATTTTATTATCTTTGTCTTCTTCGTTACATAAATTCATAATTACAAGTCATTATGAATACCGAACCTAGTTACACTTTTCAACACTACCTCTTAACTAGGGAGGTATTCATAATGGTACATGGACACTCTCAATTTGAAGAATCTCATAAGAAGAATCCGATTGGGAATCCGTCTGTTATAGAAAAATATTAACCAACATTGTCCCAGTGCAAGGCCTTGATTAACAGCTCCATCTCTCCACGAGACCATGAGCTACAATGTTGGCAAGACCAACGATTATAGACACCATCATCATTGTCTCCAAGGTACATACTCCACCCGGGTGTTCATCGAGTATGACTGCTTTTGGACTATTCTTACTGTTGGATTCCCAATCCTCAAAAAATATATGTCCTTCCACGACTACTGTTTTCTTGGATGCCCTAATACATCCCAAAAGAGTATCGGATTCCACATGATTACCCAATCCTCCATTCTGTCTTCCTAGGTGAAGACTAGAATGATGTGTATATCTCTCCCTCTCAACTAGGGAGGACATATTCCACAAGGAATATACCTAAGCTTCCCTCTTGGCTTAGGAATTACGGAGTTTCTTCCAAGTAAGAAACTTATTACTAGGCTCCCTCTTAATCAGGCACCTGCAGCAGCAATGATGAAAACATCCAGCTGCTCATGAAAAACTCCTTCCTTCGATGTCATGATTTTTTTCGATGTTGAGGCATTTTTATCTTTGAGATCTCTTCATTAGGGCACAAATCATCCATCACTTTCATCCACGAGTCAAAAAGTGATCCATTAATCTTCTCATCTAGTCTAGCTTCATGTCATGCTGCTCTCCTTCAGGCAATATTTCTTTCAAGGATATTTCATCTTGGCATATGGTTATCAACCTGTGGAAGACATATACTTCCTTTTGGCAGCCTTGCATAAGCTCATCAGATATTATTCAATTATAAATATGAATACTTAAATCAAGAGTTACCTTAGTGATGATCTTTCACCATGACATCCTTCTTGTATGCATCGACATCCTTTGTATATGTTGACATATCTCCAAAAGATATGTATTGTCAAGAGTCTCCATATTTTCTGGACTTCTCATCAGAGTCTACATATCTTCCTAGGGGATTTTCTAGTCAAGTCTTCTTGGCTTCCTTTGGATGTTGACTGCCTCTGATCATGGTTTTGTTTCTCATTATCTCTTCTCCTTTCTTTCTCCACACAATTCCATTTCATTCCCAAGAACTTCCAAAGTGCAGCTCCTTGATAATGTACAATCACCTCATATTTCATATGAGGACATATTATGTTGATTTCATCTGGTGTGGAACATGTCTATTGACAACATGTGCATCGGAAGAGTTTCTGCTTTCTTTGATCATACTTCTTCTACCTGCAACCATATGACCTGACTATATAACATCCAGTGTCAACATATATATACATGTACCTCATCCTTTTTCCTTTTGAGTCATCCTACAACAGGCTTCCTTAGAATGAAGAGTTTCATTCCCTTGACCAGCTTCATCAATATGTCATCATATCCTAATCCCAGAATTCTACAAGATAGAACTTGGATGAAACCTTTTGCTTTCTTTCTAACTGGTGAATCCAAAAGAGGATTAAATTAGAAAATGTCAGCACTTGTTTCCTTATTTATTATTGAATGATGACCCTTGATCTTGATGATTTCCTTCTATAAATGTTGTTTTCAATGAGGCTCCCAGGAGTCACTTTTATCTCATAGCATAGATGTCACATAAATGTTTTCAGATATCCTCCCATGACAAGTACTCCTACTTTAATGCTTCCATCATGATGCCAATTCTAAACTGATGTATCTATCTAATATACAATGCTTCCTACCATAATATTTTACAACCGACAGATGCCTCCTAAAGAAGAAGATCATCTCAATCATAATGGAGATTTTTCACTTCTTTCTTAGGTTTCTTTGAATCTGGTTCTTTTATTTCTCTGACGACATGGGCTTCTTCCTTTTTGCTCTTGTCCTTATTAGATTTGGGACAATCCTTCTTATAGTGCCCAAGTTCATTACATCCATAGCATCGTAACTTATTCATGTTTCTTCTTTTCTTCTGAGGACCAAACTTACCAAATCTTTCCTATAGGTTTGATTCTCTTCATTTGATCCTATATCAACTTTAGATTTTAACCTCGTCTCTTCTGTCTTACAAAGAGACCATAGATCCTGGAATGGTGTTGCTTCTTTCTTCCCATAGATACTTGAAGTGAATTTTTCTCCATCCCTCTGGTAGAGCATTCAACACCATTGTAGTCATTTTTCTATTAGACATTACTTCTCCCAATTCCTCCAGTTGATCTCGTATTTCAGAAATCTTCATAAAATCTGAAGTGATTCCTTCCTCTCTTGAAAACTTCAACTTGTATATTTCTTGTCTCAGATATTTTACTTCCCCTGCAGTACCCACCGAGAAAAGCTCCACCAAATTGTCATATATTTCTTTTTGAAAATCTTAGTTTTGATACAGAGAGGATGAGAGAGTCCTTTATGGATTCTATAAGAATCCTCTGAGCTCTTATGTCTCCCTTCATGTATTTGGCATGTGCTTGTTGATGATGATATAGATAGTAGTAGAAGCTCCCTCTTAGATTTACTTCTTCAAGAGTGGTGTAAAGCAGTGGATCACCTTGGATCCTTGATGATGATCAAGGACGACTTTATGACTTTAGAAAAATGATGATTTGATGATGTCTCCAATAATATTGACTTGGCTTCAATCACAAGATAGCTTTAGATTTCTTGAAGATAAAGATCACCTCCTTGATCTTGCTTTCCTACTTGAAAGGACTTTGATGTATAAGTCCTTTAAGTAAGGTCTTTGATCCTCTTGAGATGGCTTGAGGGTTTTCCTAACTTCCTGCAAACTGCTCCTTCTTGAATGAATGAAGATCTTCTTAGATCTAGAGATCAAGTAGATCCTACTCTCAGTCTTGATGTTGTTACACAGTAATTTGTCACCGTCCCTACCATTCCCCGTCCCGCACAATGGAGGACCCATTATGTGACCTGTGAACACTATCATGCCTTGAAAACATCATCAATGCATCCCTCTGAGTATGAGCTTCATTTTCCCTTGAGACATCTCCTTGCAAAACTCATAAAAAACAGCTCTTTTTGCATTGGCGCGGGTAGATAGTTCAGTGCTCGCGCCAATCAGGGAAATCCTGTAAAGAGGTCGCGCCACTTGGCGCTCTGTCATAGAGCAGCAATCGCGCCACCCATTTTAGGGACTGTTTTTTAAATATGGATGGCGGAAGTTGAGTTCAAACAAACTCACAAACCACTGCCTATCTTAAGTTGGGAGGCTTGGCTGCGGGAGTTCTATGGAAGGGAATTGGTTTTGCCACCTCCCATGGAACCTTCCTTGTTGATAGGGCCAATCCCATAATAATAGGGATCCCAACTCCCTCCTTCCCCATCTATAAAAGCTTGCTCAGATCCATGGCAAGCTAGTCTTGAAGTGCTGAAGCTTTGCATCTCCCTATTCCAAGTGCCTTTGTGCTGTAAAGAATCCCTTCTTTCCCTTAAGGCCCATTCAAGCGAGGAGACCATTGTTACGAGACTCTGGAGAGGTTTCCCTTTCCTTAGCGAGCTTTGCGAGACGTGGACGACCGGAGACCCGTTCGAAGGAAGCTGCGACGTCAGAACTTAGTTGTAACTTCTATTCGTTTATTACTTAATAGATGACTATGATTATGGTTCCACTCCATTTTCCATCATGTTAATGCGAGTTATATCTTTTCTGACCGATGTTTAGTTACGTATGCTGGTTCCTATGCTTGTATCTGTTCGTTTCTTCTATGTGCAGGTGTTCATCCGCGGAGATCGTGGAAGGATTGTGATCTGCCAGGGCTGAAGGACGGGGACATCTCTTCTTCGGATCATAGCGTTGGAATCCAGGTAGGCTTCTATTCCAAGTCTTTCATTCGTAACTAGGAGCTTGCGTCATAGCATTGTTTGTTTGTTGCTAGACCCCTGCTGGGCTAGTAGGGATCGCCTCTGTCCGCAGAGGGGATTTACCTCCTCAACAGATGTCTTCTTGAAAATTGATCCTTGATGTCTTCTTTGAAACTTGAACCTTGTGCCTTCTTGCTAAACTGCCCTTTCTTGCCTTCAACACCTTAGCTCCAATACCACGTTGAGAAATGAGGGCGTTTAATTCAATTTCTCTTTCATGATAATTACTTGTGATTTCGTTATGCTTCTTTCACTTAGATCTTATATTCGTTATATTATTATGTTCTTCATCAAGTCAATTATCAAATGCACAAAAGACACAAAATTTAGGCTAGCAAGCCAAGGCCAAGGCCCAAAACCTCTCCCTCTTGGAGACGAAAACCTGAAAGTAATTCTTCTTATGGATCTTCAATTGACGAGTACCATTACCATGACACAGACCCTTGACACTAGTATGCCTCCAAGACCCTTGTCACTGCATTTCTCGACTCCTTATGATGACCTTCCTTTTCTGTACTAAACTACACCAGCCCTAGGGAAGCTCGATCCCTAGCTTTCTATTCTTTCTCCCTTGGTCACCTGGACACTTCTCCTCGGTCTATCTTTCTTCGTCCTTAATGCCCAAGACAAAAATATCCTTTTCTTCTCTTCGTTATATATATATATATATATATATATCCTTTCTTCCCTACCAAATAGGATGACCCAAGACCGAGGTTGAACAGTCTTCCCTAAGCACTGATAGCAGCCTTCTTGTATAGCAAACCTTTTCCTTTACTGTAGCAGCCCTTGACGAAATAGGAAATAACCTCAATTCAGAGGCTAGCACTACCTCTCCTCTGAATTGATAACAATCTCCTTTCCACACTGCAATTCAGACTTATATCACAAACTTAGACTCAAACAGAGAACCCTAATTCTTCGTTGCACTTCCTCTTCTCTTCGTTGGAATATCTCTTCTCTTACACACCAATATACAGAGCTTATCTTCCTCATTGTCCTTTCATAGATTCCTTCCGAAATACAAATCCGAACTATTCTTCTTGTCTGAAATCTCAGAGATATCTGAACTCATCTTCCTCTCATTTGTGTGAAGTCTATATGGGTATATATAGTGGTTTGACACTGATGATGAGCCAACATGACCTATGAATAGATGTGTCTTCACTTTGAGCCGACTTGAGTTGTGCATTCTCTGTTTTGAGGCCGACTTCAAGGAGATAGTGACAAGGTCTTGGAGCATACAGTTCCATCAATAATTTGTCCTTTACATGAATGAAATATGACTTGATATACATGACTCGAATTATATTTATGACAAGACAAATTCCTAAAAACATCAAGAAGTCGTCTGTGACCTATAATAAAAAAAACTCCTTGCTCATGAAACCTATGATGCAAGCCTTACAAAATATATTTTATTATCTTTGTCTTCTTCATTACATAAATTCATAACTATAAGTCATTGTTGTCCTCTGAGATAATTCTAGGTTAATTAATTATGCCAGAGCATCTAAAATATTTTGTTGTTTTAAAAGGAGTTTTTGGATGACCAATGTATTGAGCAAATAACAGGCAGATGTTTTAAACTTTTATAATATTGAATATTAAGAAAATGGTTGTTGCATTACTTCAAAACGGTGATTTGATTTTGCATATGTGAAGGCAGAAACTATAAGAAAATATGATTAGCTAAATATCCAGATTTAATCTTTAGTTATCATAAGTATGGAAGGCTGACAAACAATGTTTACAGCTTAACAAAATATATTTAACATTATGAAGATTACTGACAATTAATTGATGTAGAGGGACTTATACAGACAGATAGTCTAATAAATCAATCTCTAAAATAGATTATAACTTCAGAAGATTTAAGATAGACTGAGATACAGTTTTCTCTTACCTACTTATCTCCATAAAACTTAAATACATGCAAGAAACAGAATGAAATGAATATTAGAAAAACTTACAAGGAGACAAACTGTTTGAAACAAATCCAGAATCCTTTTATTAATCATCAATGATCAAAAGCTCATACAATTATGCTTTACAAGTGCTCATTCAAGGGTGCAACCCTTAATAACTCGAATGGAGAGTTATTTATACTAAATTCTATCTATTAGAAGCATCTAAACAGATTACAAAAATAGTATCAAAATATAGGAATACAAAAACTGTTGAGTTGAGTTGTCACTGTATTCAAGGAAGTGGTTGATGATGTGGTCCCAAAAATGTGCTGCTTTGCTAGCATGTTGTTGGATATGAAATTTACTCGATAATTTCACATAAGTGATCCCATCTCTCTTGACTTGGTATGTCCAGATTAATTAATCTTCTGAAAACTTCATCTACTTCAGTATATCTCTCAAAAGTAGGCTTATTGATAAAGAGATGCTTCGATGTTGCTCTTCAACTTATACAAACACAACCCCAATCAGTAATACACTTTCAAATATATAATCAAAACAAACCTCCAAGGTTTCGATGTTGCTCTTCAACTTATCTTAGTAGGACTACGAATCAAATCTTTGACAAAAGATTCTTCAATTAAACACATTCTTTCCCTACTTCATATGCAGCGACATATACTTCAGAATGTATTCACCAATCAAAGCTATGTTATGCCCTCCCTCTTAACTAGGGAGATTTCTTTTATCCAGGCTCCCTCTTAATCTAAGGAGATCAACTTCTTCCTTCAGTATTGAAGAATCTTTCATAGCTTCCATCCTTCTCATCATGCTTATCATATCGTCTTCTCATACGGACATCTTCACCATCTTGAATATGATGTACCTGCACAACTTAGACAACAAGTACAACCAAATCTATAGAAGCATGAAGTTAGTCATAACAAAATCTTATAGTAGCGGAAGCATTAGATATGATCAGCAAGAGACAATACTTCAATACTTCAACTTCTATCCCATGTTTTGTTACAAACCCTAAATCACATCAGCAGCTCAATCAAGATGTCAGAAGACAAGTTATTTTATGTGGCGAACCCTAGAAATAATTCAAAATTAATAATGTATCTAATAGCTTCCATAATTCATATGTTAGACTTCCCACTAGGATTTCATCTAAACCCTACATTTCATACATGAGCTTTAACAATCAATCACAACTTAATAGCTTCTACTAGGGTTTGTTGTAAACCCTAGATTTTCCATCTACAAATTCTCAACAATTATTATATAAAATTTATACTAGTAAATTTAACTACTACTTGGGTTTAGCTACAAAAACCTAGATTTCCCAAACATCATCCTAGAACTTCAAACTTTGACTAGGGCTTGTTTCCAAACCCTAGGACTTATGACCATTAGTAATTGGGTCAACACAGATATCTAGGAAATCATTATCAAGTATAAGCACATCATATGTCAGACAATATTAATACATTAGACATATACTGACCTAGACCAAGCTAGGGCTTCAACCAAATGAACACATACCTAGGGTTTCATTCCTAGAACTTTAAATACATAACAAGGGTTTTTCTTGTAGACCCAACAAAAACCTAGGGTTTTGTTAATAACAAAGCAATCCTTATTATACCAAAACTTCAAAGGTTTGGGATTTCAAACAACATTTCATCACTAACAAGTTAGAGTTATCATGATCATACCAAAACCCAAACATGACATTATCAATATTTCAAACATACTAGCAATTTCTCCATTACTAACCCTAAATAGGTTTAGGGTTTTACACATTATTAGCATAACCTTAGGTTAGGGTTTTCCAGAGAACCTTTCTAGGGTTCTTTTATACAAACAATAAAAGATATAAGGTGGATAGATTTATCAGATGATGAATCATCCCAAACAAGAAACCTTAAGATTCAAGAGAGCTAGACATCGCAATTGTTAGTAATATAGAATGGATTTTCCAAAGAGAATAACAAAGCTTTATGATCTAAGACATATCTTTGTTTCTTGACAAACCTTTTTAACTCCAATGCTTGGTCTTGTGATGCCACCTTTCATATTCTTTGAGCATTCAACAAGTCATTTCCTAAACAAGGAAACAGAGGTAGAAAGGTGATTAGTATTTAACATAATCAAAACTTTCAACAAGTATATGAAACCAAAATTGAAAGGAAATGAGATACTTATCTTTGGGAGATGTCATGGGCTCCCTCCAAAGCTTTGAGGGATACCTAAAAAACTTATAAAACAAGAAATATCTTTTTCAAAAATATGTTAAACCTACAAATAAATATCAAAATATACAAATGAAATATCCAAGGATAAGAGTAAACGGCTTAGTAGTGTAAGTCCCTTGTGTAAGATTCTTTGGGTTTCACTTTCTTGGGAGATGCTTCTTCAGCCACATTTCCATGATCTCTTTCTCTTTTCTTATTTCTTGGATTGTCAAAACGGTCACTTTTATAGTGACCCATTTTGTGACATTGATATCATTCTATCTTTGACATGTCAACCTTCTTTCTTGGCCCCTTCTTCTTGAAGTTTCCTTTGTGTTGAGCAATGTAGGCATTTGAAACTTCTTCATTGTTAGCTACTAATGAGATTATTAACTCCTCTTGACAGCAGGCAGTCCATAATTCTTCAAAATTGGGTGCTTCTTTCCAGTCGTTGAGTCCTGAAGCAAAAACACTCCAAGAAGGTGGCAACCCTAATAACGCAGTGATCACAAGTTCCTTGTCTGGTACAATTTCATCAATGGTAAGAAGATCATCTCTTATTTTTGTTATCTTCACAAAGAAAGTAGCCACAGTATCTTCCTTAGTCATCTAGATTCAACTCCAAATGTCACAAAGACGATTCAGTTATAGAGAAATACTGACAGAGAAAGAAATCAGTGAGTAAACCTCACTCTGCAAGTCCTGGCTGATCCGATAGCTAAAATGACGAAACCCTAGCTCCCTCTACGCTGCCTCTGTGCAGTAATTGTGTAGGCTTGCGTGGGGTCATATCTAGAACTGCGTCATCCCTTCTGCGTAATCTTTCAGTCCTTCCGCAAAATCGATCCAACCCTTCCCGACTCAAATCTGGATTTTCCTAGTTGAAATTAGACTTTCTGCTGAAGAACTGCGCAACCTCTACGTGGGGCCTGCGTGGCCCTATGTCACCCCTTTTGGGCACTGCGTCACTCACTCTGGGCTTTGCGTAGCCTCCTCCTCATCTTTCCCTGCCTTCTCTGCTGCTGATCTTGGCCCAGAGAAGATCCTCCTGCCAAAACTGTCTCTGCCCCTCACTGCAATCAAGAATCTCTTAGATCTGGTTTTTCTTCTGAGCACTGCTCTGTTAGAAAAATTCGATCTCTAGATCCTCTTGGTGTCATTTACAAATGACTCTCAAGTCTTCCTTTATAGCCTTCTCGTTGACAAATCAACGGTCAAGATTAGATCTCCAATCAATAGGTAAGATTATATTAGACTTGATTTGCTTTATCCAGAAGATTCATGCACAAATTAATTATTTTAATTTCCTAAGTTAGACTTATGGTCCTCATTAAAAATAATTAATTTTTCTTATAAAATTGTTACTAGGTGAATTTTCCCAAAACGATTTCTGGGTTATTTGTAATGCATATGTTTAAGCCTCTCCACAAAATTTGGGGCTTAGAGCACATCCGATGCTACCAAAAATCAACAGTCCCCACACAGAGTGACGCAGAGACTGCACAGGGCCTGCTAGTCCAGGGTTTTGGCTAGTTGGGCTTCCAGTGTCAATGTGAGAGGTAATCTCTCCATCTTCTCTGTCAATTAGATTCTCTGTAAGGATAGCCAGTAAGGCATCCAATTTGTATTCAGAAAATTACTGCATAATATATAAACCCTCAGTTGCTGCACTGGTTTTCCCGCATTGGGTTTTTCCAAAGACATTGGTCCAAAAATAAGTGTGTCAAATATGTCTATGTTTTAATCTTGTTCAGATTTTATTTCCGCACTTGTATTTTTCTGCAATTAATTTGTGAAGGTTGTAGTGTATGAGATTTTGTTGTTTACAGTAAAAAACCGTAAATAATTTGTTAAAAAGAATTAACAGATAGGAGACTTCTCATCAATGCTGCAATAGGATTCTGGGAAATATGAATTTTCACATGGTATCAGAGCTTGTTTAAGCTGAGTGTAAGAGGAGCAAAAGAACAGATCCAGTAGATCCAACATTGAAGGAGAAGCCAGGGATCAAAAGGGTTGCGTAAGTAGCAAATCGATCTCCTAGGAGATTGCGCAGTCCAAGCTAGGAGGGCTAGTCGCTGCAAGGAAATCTCTCTATGAGTGAGCTGACAGAGAGGTAGGATTTCCAAATTGGACTTTGTCTAAGGAAGAGGGAGCAGCGCAGCAGTTTCAATGCAGATCAGCAACTAGAGGGACGCATTTTTCTGTAAAGCAGTGATTGTTGGTGCAGAAAGTGTCAGGAGAGAGTAGCTGAAGACATTTTGGGGATTTCTGACCTCAGAGAGTTTCAAGCCCAAGAAACTATGATTTCTCGTGCAAAAGCAGTAGAGTTTGTAAATTATTTAGCATGCTCGAGCAAGGAGTGCGTAGAGCAAACTGCGCGGAGGGTTAGAGGCAACAGATCGTCAGCGTGTGGGGATTTTCTTCCTAAGTGAATTCCTCGTCGTGGAATTCTAATTCTTGATAGTTGAGCAACAATATTGTGTGGCAGATCTACTATCTCCAGCAGGGAGTGCGTAGGCCAAGCCAGGAGTTGCACAAAGGAGAGAGAGGGAGCTAGTTTGTTTCATTTTTCAGTCGACAAAGATGGCAACAAGTGGGCTGAGAGATCAAGATCAGTTGGAGAGAGCCTCTAGAACTGGCAAGCAAGGATCAAATTCCTACTGGATGAACATGATCTCAAAGCCATCATCGAGGGTGTGGTAGTTGTACCAGTAGACGCAGATCCACTAAAAGAATACAAGAAAAATATGGCAAAGGCAAAGCGCTTGATCCTCGATGGAGTGAGGGATCATGTCTTGTGTCACGTGATACATCACTAGCAAAGAGACTGCTAGAGAAATGTGGCAGGCCGTGGAGAAGTTATATCAGGGATCTTCCAAGCAGTGGAAGATGTTCTTGGAGGAGAAATTGTGAACTACAAGGATGCAAAAGGGTGAGCGCATTGATCCGTTCTTGTTTAGACTTCAAGAGAACCGAGATCAGCTGGTAGCTGTGGGAGCAACTTCTAAGGCCACAGAGATGGTCTGACTAGCCCTCAACTCAGTGTCCGAAGACTATCTGTTAATTTTAGACAACCATGGTATGTTCTACACTTAGTGCAGTTTACTTCAATCTTTCTTATTAGCCCAATTCAGATTTGCAATCACATAACCATTGAAAGTAAATGTTGATAGAACATAAAATTAAATCGACAGAAGACAAGCCAATACAAGATACAAGAATTTGTAATTCTTCTTATTAATCGAAGATAGAGAGAAATGTATTTTACAACAATCAACAGGATGCCCTAGCCAGCAAAGACTTTGTTGGTAAAACAAGCCCTTACAACCTCCAATCACTTTCAATCGAACATGGTCAAACTTGACCTTCCTTCAAAGTCAAACTCACCACAAAAACTAGTCCACAAAACTGTCAATTCATTAGTCAAACCAGTCAACGTTGCAGTCAACTCTGCAATCAACGCTACAATAAATGTTGTGGTAAAATGTCAACGTTTGACCTCGGTTTTTGTTCCCTCAAATGGGGCCTTCCAAGATCAGACTTCTTGCCTCAAAAACGCAGTAAAACAACAAGGTTTGACCCATAGTCAACGTTGGTCAACGCTCTAGAAAAAAGCCCTAAAATAGTCTGAGATTGTAGCTTCCTCATTTCACATGTGTGGAGAAGAGAGAAGCCTCTTTAGGTTGTACAAACCAATCAGATGAGAGAGAGATATGTGAGATGAATTGATGATGAAATGAACATCATGTCTCTCCTATTTATATCCATGACTAGGGGTGAGTGACACATCTTTTGGGGCCTGTGAGCCTACATTACAATTCTGGCCGACCTTGACAATTCACACGTGTGGAAAATAAATTCAAAATATAAGTTTTTCACATCCAAACAAGATGATCTTTAAATCAATCTTGCACCTCTCCGAAAGAGGAATCCAACAAAAATATCATCTCCATCATATGAGCAATGCAACATGGAGTTTGGACCTAGTTGCAAAAATTAACACTCCCTCTCAACTAGGGAGAACTCCATCTGTCCACCTTTGCAATCATGTCATCCAATACCATCATGTACTATCATATATCATCATGCAATCCTGTGTCTTCCTGCTGTAACTGCTTTGTCGGCTCTTCTCTGCTATAGAATAAATAAGACGAACGAGAGTGAGTCACAAAGACATCACTTTCCACTGACCCGCAATCAGTCTAGAGGTAAATACCTCAACCAAACTCAATAGTGAGTCACATACTAACCCGAAGTCAGTTTAGAGGTAAGAACATCATCCAGACTTGATCCCAGATCAAGTTGTTGGACACATCCCATCTTAGACAAAGAGAGTACGACAATTCCCAATGCGTCCATCGGTTATGCTATCGCTCTCTATCCTCATTTCCCAACTCAATGGCCAAATGAGAGGTAATTCCCATGAATCCCATACTCCATGGATAAGATGCATGTGGGGCATAGATCAAAGAGAGGGTGAACCAGCTCAATATCATAATGGCGAGGAAGAAGCACACCAACAAGGTGAGGCGAAACTCGCCCTGTGGCTGCTTATAGCTCCAAGAAGCTATCCCCAAGCCCCCTAGAGCTCCTAGCGCACATAGTCCAACTCAGGCGAGACCCTCAGAATAGGGTATGTCCACGATACCAAGCTTCTCACAGAAGGTTAAGAATTTGACATTCCCTAGGGGCATCGTCAGAATATCTACGACCTGCTCATCAGTCCCAATGTGATGGAGCCTTACGGTGCCTCGTTGTATCATGTCCCGGACAAAGTGTTACCTAATATCAATATGCTTGGATCGGTCGTGGAACACGGGATTCTCATAAAGACGAATCCCACTTTGGTTATCGCAAAGGATAACGGTGGTATCCAGCACATGTCCAAATATCTCACTTAAGAGCTTTCTCAACCAAACAGCTTCACAACAGGCCATACTTGTTGCAATGTATTCGGCCTCGGCGATACTCAAAGACCTTGATTCCTGCTTCCTACTCATCCAAGATATCGAAGTAGAACCTAGAGTGAAGCAACATCCAGATGTGCTCTTATGATCCACCACACAGTGAAATTTTCAAACTAAAAACTATATAGTTGCAGTGATAGATTTATTCCTCCTTATTATTTCAATAAGTTATTTTTCAGAAATCTTCTAGCAAATATCGAAATGAATATTACTGCAACATTCACAAATACATATGCAGAGAAATAAACAGTAAAGGACATAAGCACAAGAATCAATCACATGTACACAGTTATTTTTGGACAATAGTCCCCAAAAAAACCCAATGCAAAAAAACCGGTGCAGCAGATAAGGGTTTTATTAATTCTTCAGCAAATGATATCTTTACAGGGAAATATAATGGCAGATAATACCTGAAACACTTGAGACTGAATTTCCGGCTCCCTCGGACAATTCTCTGACACCCTGATCAGCCCCTACTGGCTCCTGTGTCTGTCTGCGTGTTTCACTGCACAGTCCCAGCGCTAGACTGCGTAAGTCTACGTAGGGACTGTATGGGTTCTCTGCGCTGCAGCCTCAAGCTGCCTCCAGTGGCCCACTGCTGCCCTCTATCCCTAATCTCAATCACTACTGACTCCATCCGCCTTCTGCTTTCGCAAACCCCTTGCCCTGCAACTCTCCCGCTGAAATCGAATTCTATTACTTCAGAATCGATCTCCTTCGAGTACTGAGTGTATGTCTGGCTTATTTTCCAAATGACCCTCAAGCCTTCTTTTATAATCTTCTTGTTGGAGAACCAATGGCCCAGATTAGAAGATTAATCAATGGCTAAGATTAAAACTAGACTTGATCCATGTTTTCTAGAAGATTCACACTTTGACTTATTAATACCCTTTAATTATTTCATTTCACTAAGTTTAGACTTAGGGTCTTCATTAAAATAATTAATTATTTTAATAAGTCATGAACCGAGTGGAATTTCCACACTGTTTCTGGGTTCTTGAAATGCTATTGTCCAAGCCTCCCTACAAATTTTGAGACTTGGAACACTTCCAGATGCTACAAAAATCAACACTCCCTCTTAGCGAGGAAGGTGTTCCAACAATATGCCTGCTACATGCTGCTTTGCTTTTGAAGCACCCTCTACATTGTTGTCTCTGAACACTGCCCCTCATCTGCTATGTTGTTGTCCTCTAAACTGCTGCCTTCGACACTGCCACTGTCACTGCTGCATCTGTACCACAACTCCTTTTGAATACTGACTTTATCCATTCCTACTACTGGAAGGGATTCTTCATCATCCCCATCTTCTCTCTGAAGTAAACAAACTTTGTCTTTCCTAGAGCTTTCGTGAGGATGTCTACCACCTGTTCTCCTATTGGAGTGTATTGCAACTGAACAGCTCCACGTTGTACACAGTTCCTGATGAAGTGACACCTGATGTCAATATGTTTCGACCTATCATGAAACACAAGATTTTCAGAGAGCTTGATGCAACTCTGATTATCGCATAAGATGTTGGTCGCTTCCATTTTCTCCTTGAGTAGATTCACTAACAGTTTTCGAAGCCATATGGCCTCACACGACGCTGTGTTGGCTGCCATATACTTCGCTTCTGTTGAACTCAGTGCTACGGACTTTTGTTTCCTACTACACCAGGAGGTCATTCCTGATCCAAGACTGACACAGTACTCACTGGTACTCTTCCGATCTACTGAACTTCCAACTCAATCTGCGTCAGTGAAACCACTCAACTTGACATCATTAGTACGGGTATACTTCAATCCAAGCTCAACTGTTCCTTGAAGGTATCTGAGAACATGCTTGGTTGTTGCCCAATGTTCCCTCTTCGGTTCCACCATGAACTTACTCAGGGTATTTACAGCAGAACAAATGTTTGGTCTTGTATTTACCAGATACACCAACGACCCTATGAGTTGCCTATATAGCGTAGGATCAACCTCATCATCTTCGGACGTGTCAGTTTTCTTCCAATTGATGATCATTCGAGTTGTCATGGGTCTACAATCCTTCATTTGAAATCTCTTCAGAATCTCTGTAGTGTATCTTCCTTGACCAAGGAAGATCTCCCCATCCTTCTGCCAAACCTCCAACCCCAGAAAATAGTGCATCTGTCCTAGATCCTTTATGTCAAATTCTTCAGCCAAATTCTTCTTGCAATTTGTGATGAGCCCTGATGATCTTGTCAAGAATAGATCATCTACATAAAAAACCAGTATCAACGGCTCACTGCCTACTCTCAGATAGTAGAGGTTGGGATCTGCGTCACTCTTAACGAATCCCATCTTCTACAGGTAGTTGTCAATTCGACCATACCAGGCTCTAGGAGCTTGCTTCAGTCCATATAACGCTTTCTTCAATCTGCACACATGAGTCTTCTAATCATGTGTCTCAAAGCCCTCTAGTTGTTCTATATACACCCCTTCCTCTATAACCTCGTTCAAGAATGTCGCCTTGACGTCCATCTCGTGAATTTCCCATCCCATCTGCGCAGCAAGGGATATCACGGACTTGATAGAGGTGTACCTAGCTACTGGGGTGAAGGTTTCTTCATAGTCAATTCCTTCCTTCTGGGCATACCCCTTAGCCACAAACCTGGCTTTAAATTTCTTGATGTTGTCGTCTGCAGCATACTTGATCTTGTAGATCCACCTGGATCCTACAACTGATCTCTCCTGTGGTTTGGGGACCACTTCGCAGACATTATTCATCACGATGGAACTGTACTCTTACACCATTGCATCAACCCACACCTGGTGTTGAGCTGCTTCTCGAAAACTGGAAGGTTCTCTGACTTGAGCAACCAAGGCTTGATACCTCTCAGGCTACTTACGCTGTCTCTTCTCATTTCGGGGGATTCCAAAAAAGTCCTCTACATCCTTCAGAATCTGTCGAAGTTCCTTACTCGTTCTTCCACTGGTAGTGGGTGGATCTACTAGCTCTCCCTCTTGCAAATCCTCAGGAGACACGTCCCTTGGATCCCTATGCCTCGCAAACGCAACTAAATTTGTTGTTGTTGGTTGTTGGGGCTATACCAGAGGCTTCCTCAGAAGGCAACACACAGGATCTTATGAAGGCCTTCTCCTCCATGAACTTCACATCTCTTCGCACCACAACTTTCTTACTCTCAGGAATGTAGATGCGATATGCCTTTGCATTCTTGCTGTATCCTCCCAGATACCCTTTTTTGGCAATTATCTCCAACTTCTTCATCTTCTGACTGGGCACATGACAATAAGTTGTACTCCCGAAGATCCTAAAGTGACTCACTTCAGGATTACTATCAGTGAAGACACTTTTTGGCGTGATCTTTCCCAATGAAGCGTGAGGAGTCCTGTTATGAATGTAGACAGTTGTATTACACGCTTCAGCCCACAGGAATTTAGGCATGTCTTGTTCATACAGCATGGCTCTTGTTGCTTCAACAATAGTCCGGTTCTTCCCTTCTGCCACACCATTCTGCTCCGGATTGTATGGAGTTATTCACTCTCTTTTGATGCCTTCCCTTGCGCAGAATCCAGTGAATTCTTCATCTATGTATTCACCACCATTATCTGATCACAATACCTTGATCCGCTTCCCTATCAGATTTTCTACCAAAGCCTTAAACTCTTTGAACCGACTAAAGACTTCATCCTTGGTCTTCAAGAAGTAGATCCAGGTTTTCCTGGAATGGTCATCAATGAAGGTGACGAAGTACCCGCCACCGCTAAGAGCTCTAGTGGACATCGGTCCACAGATATCTGAGTGTATCAAGTCCAATACACCCTTGGCCTTATTGTTGCTTCTCTGATATGCTGCCTTGGCATATTTTCCCAATATGCACCCCTTGCAGACATCATCTCGTTTACTGCACAGCTCTGGAACACCTGTGACAGTCTTCTAGAGAGTTCTCAACGCCCCATGATGCAAATGCCCCATTCTTCTGTGCCATAGCTCATTCAAGTTCGTTTCATCTGCGTTGTCGACCAGTGCCATTGGAGACTCAAGCTGCAACTTGTACAGTTTGTTGCTTCTTACCTCGATCTATGCCTTCTTCTTCCAACTGGAGTGTTTGATGTAGACTCTATTGCCAATAAAGTAGACGTCATAACCTCGGTTTTGAAGCTAAGACACTGAGAGCAAGTTCATCCCCAAACCCGGTACATGCAGAACATTAGTGTCCTGGATTCTATTTCCAACCTCAGTCTGAAAAGCTACGGTACCTCTCCCAACAGAAGTGCATTTTGCTTTATTGCCCATGGTTATTTTGAAATTCATTTGCTTTTCTTGGTAGTCGGAAAAACAGTCTCGTACTCTAGTCGTGTCAGCAGAGGCTCGACTATCAATATCCCAGACATCAGAAGCAGTGCTTGATACGCAAGCAAAATCTTCCTCAAAACTGCATGCCAATATAGATACATCACGATCCATCTGTTTTGTCATGCTTCTTTCCCTTCCTGGAGAATTGCGTGAACCCCTCTGCATTGTTGTTGCAACAGTAGACTTTCGTTCACTAGTTGATTCTCCCTTCCTGTTATTCATCTCTAGCTCTGATACCATGTGAAATTTTCAAACTGAAAACTATACAGTTGTAGTGATAGATTTATTCCTCCTACTGATTATTTCAATAAGTTATTTTTCAGAAATCTTCTGGCAAATATCGAAATAAATACCAGTGTGGAAAAAGTCGGCAAAAAGTCCCGACTTTTTGAAAAAATCCCGAATTTTTCCCTGAGCCAACTTTATCGGCCGACTTTTTGCCGACTTTTTCATCCCTGAAAAAGTCACGATTTTATCCTCAAAGTCCCGACTTTTTACCGACTTTTTCCAAAAAATCGTGAATGAGGTAGTTTCTTTAACAAATTTTTTTTTTTTTTTTGAAAAAATCAGGATTTTTTCCAAAAAGTCGAGATTTTTTCAAAATATGAATATTTTTGTATTTTTTTAGTTTTGCCGACTTTTTGCCAACTTTTTCAAAAAACTCCCGACTTTGTCGAGTTTTTCAACTTTTGGACCCTTGCCGATTTAATCCCGACTTCGACTTTTTCCACATTGATAAATACTACTGTAACATTCACAAATACATGTGCAAAGAAATAAACAGTAAAGGACATAAGCACAAGAATCAATCAAATGTACACTGTTATTATTGGACAATTATCCCCGGAAAAACCCAATGCGGGAAACCCAGTGCAGCAGATGAGAGTTTTATTAATTCTTCAGCAAATGATATCTTTACAGGGAAATATAATGGAAGATAAAATCTGAAACAACTGAATTTCCAGCTCCCTCAGACAATTCTCTGACACCCTAATCAGCCCCTGTTGGCCCCTGTGCCTATCTGTGTGTTTCACTACACAGTCCCAGCGTTGGACTACATAATTCTGCGTAGGGACTGTGTGGGTTCTCTACGTTGCAGCCTGAAGCTGCCTCTAGTGGCTCACTGCTGCCCTCTGTCCCTGATCTCGATCACTACTGACTCCCTCCACCTTCTGCTTCTACAAACTCCTCGTCCTACAACTCTCCCACTGAAATCGAATTCTATTACTTCAAAGTCGATCTCCTTCGGGTACTGAGTGTATGCCTGACTTATTTTCCAAATGACCCTCAAGCCTTCTTTTATAATCTTCTCGTTGGAGAACCAACGGCCCAAATTAGAAGATTAATCAATGGCTAAGATTAAAACTTGACTTGATCCATGTTTTCTAGAAGATTCACACTCTGACTTATTAATACCCTTTACTTATTTCATTTCCTTAAGTTTAGACTTGGGGTCTTCATTAAAATAATTAATTATTTTAATAAGTCATGAACCGAGTGGAATTTCTACAAACTGTTTCTAGGTTCTTTGGAATGTTGTTGTCTAAGCCTCTCTGCAGAGTTTGAGATTAGGAACACTTTCGGATGCTACAAAAATAAACACACACTGCCTGCCCAATCGGCATCTGTATATCCATGGAGCCTCATACTCTCAGCAGTGTATCTCAGCCCATGGTTGATTGTGCCCCGAAGATATCTCAAGAGATTCTTGGCACCAATCCAGTGAATGTGATGAGGCTCGACCATGTATTGACTCAACGTGATCACTGCAAAACATATGTCCGAACGTGAATTAACTAAGAACATCAAGGGCCCCATGAGTTAACGATACTCGGTGGGATTTCCCAGCTCGGGCTCAGTAGCACTTCCACACAACTTCTTAAAGTTGAGTTCCATCGGAGTAGTGACGAACTTGTAATCCACCATCCCAAATCTCTCCAGTGGCTTCACAACATATTTTACTTGAGAAAGGAAAATCTCACCTGGCTTTTGCCAGAGCTCCAAGCCTAGGAAATAGTGCATCAGTCCTAGGTCCTTCATCTCGAACTTGAAAGCTAGCTCCCTCTTTCATTGATGAATGAGAGGGTTAGCACCTGTCAGGAAGAGATCGTCCACATAGAGAACCAGAATGAGAGGCTTGTCATTATCAACCTTAAAATAAAGGTTTGGATCAGCGTCACTTCGAGTGAAGCCCAGCATCATCAAGTAGCTATCGATCCTCTCATACCAAGCCTTGGGGGCTTGCTTCAACCCATAGAGGGCTTTCTTCAACCTGCATACATGTGTCTCTATCTCGAACTTCGAACCCTAGAGGTTGTTCCACATAGACCTCTTCCCTAATTGAACCATGTAAAAAGGCAGTCTTCACATCCATCTGATGGAGAATCCATCCTTGCAATGCAACAAGGGCAATGATCGATCGGATCATGGTGTAGCGAGCAACAAGTGCAAATATATCATCATAATCTATGCCTTCCTTTTGAGAGAAGCTTGTTGGGTCAGTTTACTGGGTAAACTAACACAAGTATTTAATTATCAATCTGGATTTGTAAACTTGGAAGCATGTCCAAAATATATGAATCTCAGATGTAGTCACTCTTTAGAAGACAAAATGTTTAAACTGAAGGAAATGCATATTGCAAATATAAAATCTAACTAAGTGATTTCTGATTCAATATGTAATAAGTGAGAGAAAAGGCTCCTGACTTAGGAGATCCTGTTTGACCTTCCCCACAATACTACTCTCATGAAGAGAAACCAATTAACTGATGGACAACAGCTTATGATGCATAAAAAGTAGGAGAAGAGGCTCCTAACTGAGGAGGTCCATGTTGTCCTTCCTCACAATTTCATTCATCATTGTTACCATTGTATTTAAAACTAGAAATTCAGAAAATAGCTTCAAACAAGAAAAAGAAGATGAATTTTAGTTATTGTTCTTGGATCAGATAAAAGGAGAGTTTAACTTAAACACTTGTTTGTCCCTTCATATGCAGATTAGAATTAAACCAAGATTCATTAGCAAGCATAAGTAAGTAACTCAACAAGGAAAAGAAGATGAATTCTGGTTATTGTTCTTGGATCAAATAGAAGGAGAGTTTAACTTAAACACTTGTTTGTCCCTTCATATGCAGATTAGAAGTAAACCAAGATTCATCAACAAACATAATAAATCTTTATTCATTTAAATAACTACACAAATCTGAAGCAAAACTAGTTCATGAAAATTAAGCTAATTTAACCAAAAAGTGTACTTAGCTTGGTGTGGGGACCCTCCACCCTTGCCTTGCACACTTGAAGAACTTATCAGCTACTGAAAACTCATTCAATCATCCACAGCATTGAATAGCAAAAAGAAGGTGGAACTGGTTCCTCAAATTAACTCACAAAATTCAGAAGTCTCAATATGAAATTATACAAATTCTCCATGTTTGAATGGTGCATAAGCTTGGTATAAATAGATAAATGATAAACAAACTATGCTACAATGTCTCAAACAACCTTATCTTATCCTAATCACATCCATCTAGGCTGAACTCATCCATTTAGTTACACAAAATCTAGAAAAAACCCAAAAACTACTAATTCTACCATATTTCCTAGGGATTCCTGAAAATCAGGTCATGTTTGACCAGCGTTGACCAGGCATGTTTTAGTTCAGTTTGACCAAACCAATAGATGATTTTCCATCTGTGGTTGCCAAGCTTTCCAAATCTATGCTCAGCTCGTGCCCAGGTGTCCTGCACATATGACTTTCATGAAGAAATTACAGGAATTTTCATTTCCGTCCAAAAATACTCTTAAAACCCAATTTTTACAAAAATATCTAAAATTTGAAAAACATAATTTATTTACCTGAATATGCATAATAAGGTCAAAATAAGACATATGTGGATGATATAATGTGGAAAATGATGGGTATTAGGTGGATTTTTAGTAAGCAAAATTGACCAAAATTGAGGGCCAACAAAGCCTTAGGCAACAAATCTTGCCATGTACTTTTCAGCACTTCCATCGGCTCAATGCTTGATCTTGTAGAGCCATTTCAAGGTGACAACAGATTTGTCCTTCGGTCTAGGGACCACATCCCAGACATCATTCTTCATGATTGACTCATATTCCTCATGCATAGCATCCTTCCAAACTTGATGCTTTACGACTTCTTCAAAAGTTCCAAGCTGAGATTGTACAATAGTACTCATGGTTGCTAAGTACCCTTGGTACCTATTTGGCTTCTTACTTTCACGGAATGTTCCTCTTGGAGCAATATGTCGCTCAGCGTCTTCGAGAGTGTCTCTAAGCCATGAAGGTCTTCTTTTATTTGAAGAAGGTGGATCTATAGGATCCATCGGTCCTTCAACATCGAGCATCAGTTCATCCTTCAATTCTTCCTGCCTTCCAGCTTCTTCTTCTTCTTTGTCTTCCTTTGAGATAGTAAGATCCTTGACTTCCCTGAGGGCAGCATCTTCGTCGAAGGTGACATCATGGCATATCTCCACTTCTCTTTGACCAGGCACATAGATTCCATATGTCCTTCGAGGTTTCACTATAGCCCACAAACATTCCCTTCTTTCCAGAAGCATCCAACTCGCTTCTCTTTTCTTTCGGCACATGAAAATAAACAGGATTTCCAAAAACTCTAAAATGAGAGACATCAGGCTTCTTACCAGAGAAGACTTCTTCGGGAGTTTTGGGGTCCAATGCAGAATGTGGGCATCTATTTTGAACATACACAGCAGTGTTGGCAGCTTCTCCCCATAGAAATTTCGGAAGACCTTGGTCATAAAGCATGGCACGGGCAGCTTCCAAAATGGTTCTATTCTTTCTTTCAGCAACACCATTTTGCTCGGGAGTATACACAGTAGTGGTCTCCCTCTTAATGCCAGCTTCCCTACAATAGTCATTGAACTCATTTGTGTTGGGTGTGTGTTATACTCTTTCCACGAATAGTCCCACACGCGGGCGGGTCACAGGGGGGGTGAAAGCCCCCCCTGTTTGTTGCGTCGAGCGAAGCGAGGGGGTCATAGGGGGGCGGCAACCCCCCCATGTCCAGGGGTTTGCAGGGGGCGGGTAGCCCCCTACACGGGGTCCAAGGCAGCGCCCCAGGCAAAAAAATTGGACCCTATTTTAGGTGGGCAGGCCAGCCTATGGTTTTGTGCATGGGTTTGCACATGGTTTTGGGGCATGATGGTTTTTTGCTCCTGGTATTTGTAGATCCTGTCAAGGGAACTACAGTTATGTTCTAATCCTGGGTTAATGGATTGGGGTTTATGAATGCTTCGGCATGTATATATATGTGGTGTAACACTAAAAAGAATATAATGAAAAATCAAGTTGGTAGTCCCGATTTGGGATCCACGGAAAAAATCTCTGTGTATATCTGTTTTATGTTTTATGCTCTCACTACTGTTTATTTTCTGTCTTTAAGAATTCGTTTGCAGATAATTTTTGTACAGGGTTAAAACCTACAATTTGACTCATACTCGGTTCCAATATTGGTCCTCAAAATTTTGATCTTCTTTCCTGTTTGATTTTCAACCAAGGCCTTGAAGGTACGGAACCCCTTGAATGCTTCGTCCTTCTTCTTCAAAAAATATATCCAAGTCTTGCGAGAGAAGTCATCTATAAAAGTGATATAATATAAGCATCCTCCCAAGGATGTTTTGGGCAGCATACCAAATAGATCAGAATGAATTAGTTGTAAAATATCAAATGTCTTCGTGACACTTGAGGGGAATGGTCCCCTTGTATGCTATCCTTCGGCACAACCCTGACATACACCTTCATGATCATCTTTGAAGATGGACATACTTGTCACCACCTTCCTTGCTTCGGGAAGGGATTTATATTATATAATGAAGGTTTGCAAACCTCCGGTGCCATAGCTCGGATTGAAAAGTTGTGTTGCATGTCATGGCACCCAGCAGACTTCCTGCAACCTGATAAAGTGTATCAACCTTGAAACCAGGAGTGAACGCTTCTTTGGAGCTCCTCTTCCAAATGCGTACCTTTCCATCAATGAATGCAACCTTGAATCCTTTGTCTTCTATTGCCAAGATAGACACTAGATTCTTCTTAAAGTCAGGTACGTAAAACACATCTTACAAATGGAGGACTTGACGTTGATTTAGATGAAGGGTCACAGTCCCTGTCCCTTTCACAGAAAAGGTGGCATTGTCTCCAAAGATAATTTCCAAATTAGTATCCTTTTCAATCAAGTTAGAGAGGGCTTCCTTATATCCAGTGAAGTGCCTTGAGGCACCACTATCAATCAACCAATTGTCTAGGGTGTCGAAAGGAGATGCAGCAAAGAGGGCAGATATAAGAATATATTCATTTTTCCTATCGACAAATGTAGATTCATCATACCTGGAATTTCTTGACCTCTTGAAAGGTTGACCATTTACATTCCCATTTCGATTAGATGGAGCCTTCCTTTTTCCTTTGAACCTGTTGTTCCTTTGATTCCCATCCCCCCTGAAGTTGTTGTTGTCATCATATCCGGAAGAGTTCCTTATATTAGGGCACTCTCTTGCATGGTGACCAAACTTGTTACAAGTGTAACATCTTCCTTTTCTTCATTTGGGACCCGCTCTTCCATGATTTTGATTTCTTGGACCAACATTGTTCCTCTTCTTTGCATGAGCAGTGAAGGCAGTAGGGTCACTTCCATTCCCATTAGAGGGATGGTGTCTCCTCTTGAGTGCATCTTGTTAACAATTCATCAAAATTAGGAATCACATTATTATTAAGAACAGTAGTATTGAATACATACCATTCCTGGCGGAGTCATCCAAGAACAAAGACAGTGAGCTCTTGGTCAGCTATGGCTTCTCCAATAGCTAAGAAATCATTCTTGATTTCGGTGAGCCTCATGAAATATGATTGGATGGATTCTACTTTACCCTTCTTGATCTCCTTCAACTTGTTCTTCAAAAATAGAATTTGATTAGTATTGCTAGTCCTGAACATGCTAACTAACTTATCATACATCTCCTTAGATTTGCCCAGCTCGGAGATATAAGCAACCAAGTGCTTATGAATAGAATCCTTGATGATCTTCATCACCTTTACTTCCCCTTTCTTGTACTTTTTCTTAGTGGCAACCGGTGCATTTGATGGAGGCTCATTGATCTTTCCCTGCACATAATCCATAACATCTTGATCTTCCAATGTCAGATCCAAGGACATTTTCCAACCATGATAATCAGAATTATCAGTCAGCTTATCATCAGATTTCAAACCCTTGTATTATGAGGAGGCCATTGATCCCGGTCCTCGATTATTCAACTTCTTCGGTGATTGTTTTTCACTCTTGCTTGAGCTTTGTCTTCACCTTAGCTCTAATACCATGTTCATTTTAGACAACCATGGTATGTTCTATACTTAGTGCAGTTTACTTCAATCTTTCTTATTAGCCCAATTCAGATTTGCAATCACATAACCATTGAAAGTAAATGTTGATAGAACATAAATTTAAATTGACAGAAGATAAGCCAGAAGATAAGCCAATACAAGATAAAAGAATCTGTAATTCTTCTTATTCAGCGAAGATAGAGAGAAATGTATTTTACAGCAGTCAACAGAATACCCTAGCCAGCAAAGACTTTTTTGGTCAAACCATCCCTTACAACCTCCAATCAGCTTCAGTCAAACATGGTCAAACTCGGCCTTCCTTCAAAGTCAAATGCACCCCAAAACCCAGTCCACAAAACTATCAAAACAACAATCAAAACCTACGGTCAAACCAATCAACGTTGCAATAAATGTTGCAGTCAAAGGTCAATGTTTGGCCTCAGTTTTTGTGCCCTTAAATGTGGCCTTCCAAGATTGGACTTCCTACCTCAATAACGCAGTCAAACAGCAAGGTTTGACCCATGGTCAATGCTGGTCAATGCTCCAGAAAAACCCCTAAAATAGTCTGATATTGCAGCTTCCTGATTTCACACGTGTGGAGGAGAGAGAAGCCTCTTTAGGCTGTACAAACCAATCAGATGAGAGAGAGATGTGTGAGTTGAGTTGATGATGAAATGAGCATCATGTCTCTCCTATTTATATCCATGACTGGGGCTGAGTGACACATCTTTTGGGGCTTCTGAGCCTACATTACAATTCTGGCCGACCTTGACAATTTGCACGTGTGGAAATAAATTCAAAATATAAGTTCTGCTCATCCAAACAAGATGATCTTGAGATCAATCTTGCACCTCTCCGAAAGAGGAATCCAACAAAAATATCATCTCCATCATATGAGCAATGCAACATGGAGTTTGGACCTAGTTGCCCAAAAATTAACACTATCAAGTCTTTGTCCAGAGCATCCTGGGCAGAGAGAATTTGCCGAAGTGGAAGGCAATGTGGGCAGCTCTTCAACAAGAAGAGATGATGTTAATTTTGGACAACTAGGTCTAAACTCCAGGTCGCACTGCTCATATGATGATTTTTGTTGAATTCCTCTTTCGGAGAGGTGCAAGATTGATCTAAAGATCATCTTTTTTGGATGAGCAAAACATATATTTTGATTTTATTTTCCACACGTGTGCAAGGTTGGCCATATTTGTAATGTAGGATTACAAGCCTAAAATATGTGTCACACACCCTCACTGATGGATATAAATTGAAGAGACTTGGAGATCATTTGCTCATCAACTCATCACACATTCTCTCTTGTGATTTGATTGGTTCGATCAGCGTTTGGAGGCCTCTCTCTCTCACACATGCAGAGCTGCAGCTGGGTAAATTTGCAGACCATTTTTAGGGATGATTGTTGGTGTGTTGACTGTGGTCAACCCTTGGCGTTTTGACCTCCAAACTTTGCAGAAATTCTGATTTTTGAAGGTCGTATTGCTGGGCACAAAAATTGAGGTTAGACGTTGACTTTGACCAAAGCCCTAAATCTGCAGCATTGACTTTCTGCATTGACTTTTCTACATTGGCTTTTTGTTGACCAGCGTTGACTTTTGATGAGTTGTCTTTGAGGGTTGTGTGTGACACTTGGAGGGTTGGCTGATCTGATGTTGAGAAAGACTTTGTTGGTTGATGCATCCTGTTGATTGTTGTAACGCACTCTATCATATATCCTCGCTGGACAAGAAGAATTGTAAAATATGATCTATACTATTGGCTTGTCTTCTGTTGATCTATAATTGTGTTCTATCAGCATTTTACTTTCATGTTTATGTAATTGCTAAATTGAATCAGGCCTAAGAAAGATTGAAGTAAAATTGCATTAAGCATAGAACATTCCATGTCTATCTAAATTTAACATGGTATCAGAGTTGAGGTGAAGACAAAGCCCAAGCTAGTGTGAAAAGCAATCACCGAAAAAGAAATCCTATCAAGGACCAATGGCCTCCTCAACCTATAAGGGTTTCAAGTCAGATGATAAATTGACTGATAAGTCTAATTATCATGCATAGAAGATGTCCTTGGATTTCGCTTTAAAAGGATCAAGATGCCATGGACTATGTGTAGGGGAAGATTCATGAGCCTCCATCAAATGCACCTGTTGCCACAAAGACGAAGTATATAAAAGGGGAAAGCAAAGCAAAGATGATTATCCGGGATTCTATTCATAAGCACTTAGTTGCTTACATTTTTCAGTTGAGCACATCTAAAAAGATGTATGATAAGTTGGTTAGCATGTTCAGGGCTAGCAATGCTAATGAAGTTCTTTGCTTCAAGAATCAATTGAAGAATATCAAGAAGGGCAAGGATGAATCCATTCAATCCTATTTTATGAGGCTCACTAAAAACAAGAACAATCTCCTAGCTATTGGACAAGAAATAGTTGATCGAGAGATGGTTCTCATTGCGCTTGGAGGTCTCCCCCATGATTGGTATGTATTCAATACCACTATTCTTAATAATAATGTGATTCCTGATTTTGATGAAATATTGACGAGATGCACTCAAGAGGAGACAAGAATGATGAAGAGAGATCATCCCTCTAATCGAAATGGAGGTGACCCTATTGCCTTCACTGCTCATGCAAAGAAGAGGAACAATGGTGGTCCAAGAAATCAGATCCATGGAAGAGCAGGGCCCAAAGGAAGGAAGGGAAGATGTATCGCTTATAACAAGTTTGGTCACTATGAAAGAGAGTGCCCCAATAGAAGGAACTCTCCCAGGAATGATGACAACAACAACTCCAGGGGGAATGGCAATCAAAGGAACAACAGGTTCAAAGGAAAAAGGAAGGCTCCCTCTTATCATGGTGGAAATGGGTAACCTTTCAAGAGGTCAAGAAATTCTAGGTATGATGAGTCTAATGTTGTTGATAATAAGAAAATGAATTTATTCTTACATCTGTCCTCTCTGCTACATCTCCTCTCGACACCCTGGGTGTCTGGTTTATTGATAGTGGTGCTTCAAGCCACCTCACTAGTTATAAAGAAGCCCTCTTTGATTTGATTGAGAAGGATACAAATCTAGAAATTATCCTTGGATATAATGCCAGCTATCTCGTGAAAGGGACAGGGACTGTGACCCTTCATCTATCTCAAGGTCAAGTCCTCTATTTACAAGATGTGTTGTACGTACCTGATTTGAAGAAGAACCTTGTGTTTATTTTGGCAATGGAAGACAAAGGGTTCAAGGTGGCATTCGTTGATGGAAAGGTACGCATCTGGAAGAAGAACTTCAAAGAAGCTCTTACTATCGGTTTTAGAGTTGATACACTCTACTAGGTTGGAGGAAGTCCATTGGGGGCTATGTCATGTGATACAACTCTTCAAACAGAGTTATGGCACCGAAGGTTTGCACACTTTCATTACAAAGTCCTTCCCGAAGCAAGGAAGGTGGTGACAGGGATGCCCGAGTTTAAAGATGATCATGAAGGTGTATGTCAGGGTTGTGCTGAAGGGAATCATACAAGGGGACCATTCCCCTCAAGTGTCACAAAGAAAACTAATATCATGCAATTGATACATTCTGATTTATCTGGTATGCTTCCCGTGACATTCTTGGGAGTATTTTCCTATTACATGACTTTTACAGATGACTTCTCTCGCAAGACCTGGATATATTTCTTGAAGAAGAAGGACGAAGCATTCAAATGGCTTCATACCTTCAAGGCCTAGGTGGAAAATCAAACCGAGAAGAGAATCAAAGTTTTGAGGACCGACAATGGGACCGAGTATGAGTCAAATGAATTCAATGACTTTTGCAATGAAGTTGGCATTAAGAGGGAGACCACAACTATGTATACTCTTAAGCAAAATGGTGTTGCTAAAAGAAAGAACAGGACCATTGTAGAAGTTGCCCATGCCATGTTACATGACCAAGGTCTTTTGAAGTTTCTATGGGGTGAAGCAATGAACACTGTTGTGTACGTTCAAAATAGATGTCGCATTTCGCTGTGGACTCCAAGACTCCCGAAGAAGTCTTCTCTGGTAAGAAACCTGATGTTTCTCATTTTAGAGTTTTTGGTTGTCCTATTTGCTTCATGTGCCAAAAGAAAAGAGAAGCAAGTTGAATGTTTCTGGAAAGAAGGGAATGTTTGTGGGCTACAGTGAAACTTCGAAGGCATATAGAATCTATGTGCCTGGTCAAAGAGAAGTGGAGATATGCCACGATGTCACCTTCAATGAAGATGATGCCCTCAAGAAAGTAAGAAATATTCCTACCTCCAAGGAAGAAAAAGAAGATGAAGAAGCAGGGAAGTAGGAAGAGCCGAAGGATGAACTGACGCCCGATGTTGAAGGACCTATGGACCCTATTGATCCACCTCCTTCAAATAAGAGAAGACTCTCATGGCTTAGGGATACTCTCGAAGATGCCGAGAGACATAATGCCCCAAGGAGGACATTCCGTGAAAGAAAGAAGTCAAATAGGGTATCTAGCAGCCATCAGTACAATTGTACAATCTGAGCCTAGATCATTTGAAGAAGTCGTAAAGCATCAAGTTTGGAAGGATGCTATGCACAAAGAATATGAGTCCATTATGAAAAATGATGTCTGGGAAGTGGTCCCAAGACCGAAGGACAAGTCAGTTGTCACCTCAAAATGGCTCTATAAGATCAAGCATGGATCTGATGGTAGTGCTGAAAAGTACAAGGCAAGACTTGTTGCCCGAGGCTTCTCTTAAAAAGAAGGCATAGATTATGATGCCATATTTGCACCTGTGGCCCGCTATTCCACCATCTGATCTATCATTGCCCTTGCTGCAACGCAAGGATGGGGTCTCCATCAGATGGATGTGAAGACTGCTTCTCTGCATGGTTCTATAAAGGAAGAGGTGTATGTAGAGCAACCTCTGGGGCTCGAAGCCTGAGATACGGACACCTATGTATGCAGGTTGAAGAAAGCCCTCTATGGGTTGAAGCAAGCCCCGAGGGCTTGGTATGAGAGGATAGATGGCTACTTGATGAAGTTGGGCTTCACTCGAAGTAATGTTGATCCAAACCTTTATTTTAAGGTTGATAGAGAAAGGCCTCTCATTCTAGTTCTCTATGTGGACGATCTCTTCCTAACATGTGTTGACCCTCTCATTCATCAGTGTAAGAGGAAGCTAGCTTCCGAGTTTGAGATGAAAGACCTAGGACTGATACATTACTTCCTAGGCTTGGAGGTCTAGCAAAGGCTAGGCGAGATTTTCCTTTCTCAAGGAAAATATGTCGTGAAGCTGCTGGAGAGATTTGGTATGGTGGACTGTAAGTTTGTGTCGACACCGATGGAACTCAACTTTAAGAAGTTGTGTGGAAACATTGTTGGGCCTGAGCTGGGAAATCCCACCAAGTATCGACAACTTGTGGGGGCCCTGATGTTCTTAGTGAACTCCTGTCTGGACGTATGTTTTGCAGTGAACACTTTGAGTCAACATATGGTTGAGCCTCATCACATTCACTGGATTGGTGCCAAGTATCTATTGAGATATCTTCGAAGCACAATCAACCAGTGTTACACGGGGTCTCGCCCCCCCACCTAGGGGTCTAGATTCTTCGCCCCCTCACGCTCCGGGGTCTTGGGGACTTCTAGGAGACGTTTCCTTCACGCCCCCTCACGTCCCCCGCACACCCCCTTCACACCCCCTCACGTCCCCCTCACGACCCTTTTAGTTTATGGTTTCATGTTAAAAGTTGGTGTGCCACTTAGCATGTTTGAGAATCCAAGTGATTCTGATTCAGATGGTGACATGGTTGATCTTGATATATTTGTGCAACAGCTAGATGCAGAGACTAGTGGGGCATTACCTTGAGAATTTATGCTCTTTATCATTATGATGATATCAGTTGATATTCATATGTTATGTTTTATGTTTTATGTTTCAGACGTAACTTATTTGCTTTTAAGTTTTATGTTTTAGACTTGAGTTTTACATTGTTAGTAGTTACATTAATGATTATACAGTTACAAACTTACAAACTTACATGTATGATTGTATGATGTATGTTTTAACTTTTAACTTTTAAATTTGTTTCAGTTATATGATTCATCATTCATCGATTTATAATTTTATCATTTATGATTTATCTTTCATGATGTAAGTGTATGATGACTGTATATACATTCCTTGCAAAAATACAGTTACATTATAAATATTAAATTTTATAGTTTTTATGACCCCGACGCCCCCCCACATTTCCTGAAAATTGGTAGGGAGCTTTTGCATAGGCCGCTCCCGCGCTCCCTCGCCCCCTCGCTCCCACCTCCAGGGGACTTGGTGGAACATTGCAATCAACTATGGGCTGAGATACACTATTGGGAGTTTGAGATTCCATGGATATACTGATGCTGATTGGGCTAACAATGTGGTGCATCGCAACAGCACATCTGGATGTTGCTTCACCTTGGCTTCTGCTTCAATATCTTGGATGAGCAGGAAGCAGAAGTCGGTGGCTTTGAGCACTGTTAAGGCCGAATACATTGCAGCGAGTATGGCCTGTTGTGAAGTTGTTTGTTTGTGAAAGCTCTTAAGTGAGTTGTTTGGGCATGTGCTAGATACTACTGTTATCCTTTGTCATAACCAGAATGGGATTCATCTTTTTGAGAATCTCGTGTTCCACGAATGATCCAAGCATACTGATATTAGGTACAACTTTACTGGGATATGGTACAGCGAAGCGTCATAAAGCTCGATCATATAGGAACTGATGAGCAAGTCGCAGATTTTCTCACGAAGCCCCTAAGGCAGGTCAAGTTCCTAACCTTTCGTGAGAAGCTTGGAATCATGGAAAGACCCTACTGTGAGGGTCCTGCTTGAGTTGGACTATGAGCTATGGGAGCTCCAAGGGGCTTGGGGATAGCTTCTTGAAGCTATAAGCACACACAGGGCTAGGCTTGCCGAACCATGTTGAGCTTCTGCCCCACCATTATGATATTGAGTTGGTTCACTTCTCTTTGATTTATGCCTCGCATGCATCCTACCCATGGAGTTTCGGACTCATGGGAAGTACCTCTCATTTGGCCAATGAGGTGGGAAATGTGGATAGAGACCAATAGCAAGACCGATGGATGCATCGGAGATTGCCGTACTCTCTATGTCTAGGATGGCACGTGTCCAACACCTTGATCTGGGATCAAGTCTAATGAGGTTTTTACCTCTAAACTGACTTCGGGTTAGTATGAGACTCTTTTTGAGTCCAAGAGAGATTTATCCTCTAAGATGACTTCGGGTTAGCTGAGCGTGATGTCTTTGTGACTCACCATTTTGTTCTATTTGCAAAGAAGAGCCAGCAAAGCAAGTTACGGCAAGATGACGCACGATGTCATATGATAGTACACGATGGTACTAATCTCTGGATGGCACAAGTGGACAGATGGACTTCTCCCTAGTTAAGAGGGAGTGTTAATTTTGGGCAACAAGGTCCAAACTCCAGGTCGCACTACTCATCTGATGATTTTTGCTGAATTCCTTTTTCGAAGAGGTGCAAGACTGATCTAAACATAATCTTGTTTGGATGAGCAGAACATATATTTTTATTTTATTTTCCACACGTGCAAGGTCGGCCAAATTTCTAATGTAGGCTCACAAGCCTAATAGATGTATCACACACCCTGCCTGATGGATATAAATTGGAGAGACTTGGAGATCATTTGCTTATCAACTCATCACACATTCTTTCTTGTGATTTGATTGGTTTGATCAGCCTTTGGAGGAATCTCTCTCTCACATGTGCAGAGCTGCAACTGGGTAAATTTGCGCATTGTTTTTAGGGTTGATTGATGGTGCATTGACCAGCATTGACTGTGGTTAACCATTGGTGTTTTGACCTCCAAACGTTGCAGAAATTCTGATTTTTGAAGGTCATATTGCTAGGCACAAAAATCGAGGTTGAACGTTGACTTTGACCGAAGCCCTAAATCTGCATCGTTGACTTTTATGCGCTACCTTTCTGTTGACCAGTTGTTGGATTGTATTAATCACTGTTAAATAACTAAGATAGTACACATAAATTATCAATCTAGGGACGTCTTTTATTTCAATGACAGTTGCACTGTATGTGCTGATACATCAAACCAGAAGCAAAATCAAGATGAAGAGAAATCATTGCTGAATCAATTGCTGAAAGAAATCACTCATGCAAGAATAAAAAGAATCTACAAGAATGTAATCATGCCTCAATTAACTGTACCTAGCGCGCCAAACAACAATTACACCAGTTGGTATTTCTAATCACATGTATAACAGCGTAATAATGTCGAAACTGAAACAGATCCACTTACAGCCAGAACAGCAACAACAGCACTTCCACCAATACGCAAAGAAAATAAGAAATATAGTACAATTACTTTAACCAATGCAATCCCTGCTAAAGAGAAGGGCGCTTCCTCCCTAGCGAGGCACAGGAAGAGATAGAAACTAAATGGAAATTAAACCAGACAACACATGTAACAGCAACACAATATTTCTGTATTATGATGATTGAAAGTTACAGAGTCAAGTTGATGATATCTCCCCCTCTCTCAGATTTGTGTCTTTTAAATATACAAGCTACAAAAGGGAAATTTCCAACCAACTGATTACAAAATTATTTCCCATACAATTCAGATTGATTACAAAATCTAATAGATCTTTCCACCATGATTCAGCGGTAACAACTCAAATCTGATTATCGCAATTGAGGAAATTTGGAAAACGGCCACAACAGAAAATCTCTGAATATGTCCTTCGAAGAACCTTGTGTTTCTCCCAACGAAGACCGAATTTTCAAAAACTGCTCATTCCAAACTAATTTGGTCTGTTCTGCACAAAACCCATGTCTCGGATTTTCAATATTCTTCTTTGTTTGCCCGAAATGTCCAACGCAAAACTGTCACTTGTTATCCCAATGAATTTCTGAGTTGGAATATTTAATTATGAACTGAAGATCGGATTTGCAATCTGAAAGAGATCTTGGAGGCTAAAATCGTGAGTTATAACAAATTCATTAATAAACCATCATTTACAAAATAATTCATAATAATATTCAATTTATTAAAAATAAAGGAGAATAAATATTACTTATCCATAAGAGCATAAATAATTATGAAATACGATTAAATGATAAATTATGATAAATAATGTGATAAAAGAATGGTAGGAATGAATGAAATATATGTTAAGAAATGGTAATAATAATGACAATTTAGTGGCCCAACATCTCCCCTAAACTGAACATGTTACATGTCCACATGCAACGCAATGCCTCTGTATTAGCCAAGTTGTAATTCAAATAATCAAGATGCGCACCTCAACTCATGATATTGATGGAAAAAAATGATTACTCCACAAATGATTCTTTAAAATAATAGATGTTCAATTCATGAAGTTGTAACAATTTTCATTTTCAACCAGATATATATGAAGTTGCAACAAAGTATGATACAAGTAAGAACAAATTTCATTAACCATTTTCTCAAAAATTACAAACCAGATTTTGTTGAAATATGCAAGCAAATTTTTACTTTATTAATGCTTCTTGAATCCGAAAATTGAATCTATAGGATGCACGGTTCTTGAGATATAAACAAAATAGTTGTAGGTTATGATGTTTAATTTCTCAAAAAAATTTAAATCAGTTTTTCATGAAATTTCACAGGTTTGTTCTTAATACTTGTCCATACCAAAAATCTAAGCAAACCAATGAACAAATTTCAATATATCAGCAAAATTGTTGTACGTAAAATTGGTTTTTCTTGAAACATAGCAACTCTTTCTCCCCCAAACTGGAAAATTAACATGTCCTCATGCTATACTAGAAAACAAGTTAAGGTGGTTGCTATGATCATTGTTGAGATCTTTGCTTGGTGTATAAGAACATAAAATAAGAGAGATTTTGCAAATGAATAAGGAGATTGATGGATGAAAAAGAATATTAATGGCATGTTCATGATAATGAAAGTAACACTCCCCCAAACTGAAAGATTTTGTCTCTGAAAAATGGGAAGTGGTAAAGAAGGGGAAATCATGGTTGAAAAATATAAGTGAATAATGCTCAATGGTTTTTCATGACATTTTCCTAAACTTTTAATAAATCAAAACCTTATGCTATTTTACTCAAGTTTTACCTCCATAAAATGTGGAATGGCATGTATGGATTGACATTTCTTCAAGTTGATGTAGGCTGAGCTGATGCTAACAGTGATGCAGAAGGTGGAAGCCATGCAAGCTGAAAAAAAATAATCAGAAAGTGTAGCACAGTTAGTTTCCTAGTCATCTTTAAAACATCTCATGAGTATCCTTAATCAGTAATTCATCACCTCAATTACCTCGTTACATATAAAAGTGACATAATCGTATTGTGAATGACATGGGATAATAATGGATAAGAAGGGAAAATATGCATTCCCTATACCCATAAGCTTTGGTTGTTATGAGCGCAGAAATTATGAGAATTAGTTATCTTAGTCTTTGCTTCTCAAGGTCTGTCCAATTACCTGAGATTCAAAATCAGAATTAGGCCTCTTTATTCCACCTCAAAACAGTAATGGTGTTGTTAAGCTATGAATAAATGGTGACTGATTAGGCAAAGAAACTATCTTTGGTTAAAGATATGATACATGTAGAATAAAGGAATGATGGATTAGATGATACAAAATGTCAAATATCAAATATCCTAAAAGTTTCATCCCTGACATGTAAAGTAAATATTTATAACCCAATAATAGATATAAACCATAACCACCATCATCTAAGAACTAATTAAATATTACCCCATGAACCATGAGTTCTGGAAAACCTTGTATATGCAACAGTCAGTTTTATCAGAAATTGGCTTTGAGAAAACAAGGTAACCAAGTAGATTATAGTATCAAATTAACTTGTACACCATAGGCATAGCCACTGCTACTAGCGAGCGTCCATAGCCTCGACAGAGATGCCTTTTTAACCCATTGAGATCCTAGTGTCCCATCTATTAGAAATAAGTACACAGTTACAGAAAGCCTTTCAATTTACTTAGATGTCAACTGAAGATCATTGTTCTGGGGTGGTAACTAGTTAATAACAATGCCATTCACGGGAGCTAACAAAAGTGGAAAAGTCGACTCATGATGAGACCTTTTGTCCTTCATTTTTATGACCGAAGGCCATTACCGTAGCTTGGTGACCAGCAGTGGTAATGTCACTTTACAAGGACCTACGATCATGGTAGGTCGGCTGATGAGACCTCCTATCCTCTAGTTGACTATTTATGTTTAAAATTCAACTATGGTTATTGTTAATCAATAAAATATTACTTAATAGATGGGTTGGCAAGTCAGCTCCTTAAGAGCTAGGGATGGCGTAAAAAGTTTTGTAGTAATTATTTTCAACTTTGATAATTTTGCTTATCAAATATTTATAACCTTCAAATGATTGTTGATAAATATGCTGAGATTGGGGTTGAGAAACAGTTCATTAGATAATGGCGGAAAGATTTAAATACAATTCTCTAGTCATCATCATAAATTTTACAAGATCAGGAACTTGACCAATTAGGAAAGTTGAAAGTTGGCATGATGAAATCATCTTTGCATAATTGTTCCTTAAAAATAAGATTATGTTTATAAATAAACAAAGATAAATTGACTACCCAGTCATGATGTCAAAGAGGGCCTAGACCATTAAAAGTATTTCCCATTCACCAAAGAGAAAAACAAATAAGAAAAACCAACATATGTTGAATTCAACGTGGAAATTAGCCAACAAAAATAGTTGTGACTGTGGTAACAACAGCCATGACTTAGGTAATAAAAAGGAAAGAGGAAAAAGAACGATGTTAGGAAGGTGACATGAAGGAGGATTAGTCACTTTACAAAATAATGAGGAATTAAAAGTGAATCATTCTTGACAAGACTTACCATAATAATCATCCTTATTACTAAATACGAGACCTCCCCCCAACTAAAGTATGTCTGTCATCAGTCATAGTTGGTCATGTCATAAGTAAAATACCAATTAAATCCATGGAGTCAGTCGAGGACGTACCTGGCAACCTACCTTGGCAGAGTAACAACACTAGAGGAGTGACAGCACCAAGTACTCAGAAAAATATCACCATGGAGTAACATCACTGGAGGAGTAACAGCACCAAACACTTAGAAAATTTCCTGGAGTCACAGCATTGGAGGAGTAACAACACCAGATACTTAGAAAAATTTTCAGAGTTACAACACCGAAGCAGTAACAGCAGTGACAGAGTCGCAAAAGTGATGGAGTCGCAAAAGTGACGGAGTCGCAGAAGTGACGGAGTCACAACACCGATGGAATAACAGCACTGACGGAGTAATAGTAGTAACGGAGTAACAGCAGTAACGAAGTAACAACACTGATGGTGTAACAGCGGTGACGAAGTAACAACACTGATGATGTAACAACAGTGACGAAGTAACAGCAGTAATGGAGTAACAACACTGACGGTGTCACAGCAGTGACGGAATAATAGCATGACAAAGTCACAACACCGACGGAATAACAGCATCCAACACTTAAGAACTCGCTTCTTTTATTTTGAGAACAAAACAAAACAAAAATGTGACTTTGAAGTAAACAATACCTAAAGCATAAAACCATAAGAGAAATCAAAAAATAAACAACTCTTTATTGAAAACCAATAAATAAATAAATAACTTAAATTACAATGGTTATGATTTTTGTTACAGCAATGTTGTTTTCTAAGGAAATCATCAGTCTGTGAATGGTTAATGGAAAAAATGATTTTTCATAAATGACTTGGATCTTCAAATGGAAATCAATTCCTCATTTCTCATGTTATAAATCCGTTAAGTGATGAAAAGTATTCATGTTGGTTTTTCCGTGTGAGGAAACGTATTTGAAAATGTTCTTGTTTCATTATCATTGTTTTCAAAAATCACTTGTTCATAAATTGACCTCATTTATTCTCCTGGGACCTACAAAAAATGAGCATCTACCTGCAATAAAACATCAAATCATGGAAGAAGAGAAATGTGCGGGCTCTCCTCATTCAAAACATATGCAAAAAAAAAACAAGTAGTTACTCTGTAAAACAAATCCACGGAAAGATAAACAAAGAAAATTTATTTGTCACCTATGGGGGAGCAGTGGTCGACCATACTAACCAACAGTGTTTTGATCATAAATTATTTGTTTATCATCCAATTTGAATGATTCCAAAGTCAAATGAAAGCTAATTCAAAGAGATGTCTCCAATAGAAATAGGTTTTAAAAATTCCATGTAATGGTATGTTAAATTTGCTTAAAACAACCTACATAACAGAGTCATTTTCGATTTTCTAGCTCAGACCAACAGTCGATATTTTAAGCATAAATTTTTCATTTGATGATGGATTGAACTTATTCAAATTGGAGATTTAATTATATTCATGTAGCTATCCCCAATAGTAACAGGTTTTGAAGGAAAAAAGAATTGATGGGTCAAATACACAAGTGAACAGCCGGAAAAATAGAGTTTTAAGAATGTGATTTATGATATACAATCAGTATTGTGGTCATAACTTTCTCATAAAATATCAAAATAAAGTGATTCAAATTGCGTTGTAAACCAGATTCATAGGGGAATATACCATAGAAACGAGTTTCCAAAATCTAGTCATTTTGGCCTCCAAAAACGGATTGTCCCAACTCTATTCCTGAGCTGCCTACTAGACATCATGTCATTGTTTTGGTCATAATTTTTTCATTTCAAATCCAAATCAAGTGATTCACATTGGGTTAGAAAGTAGGGCTACGTAGGATAGAAACAAGTCTTGAAAATATGCCCATTTAGTCCCTCAAAACATGATTGTCCCAACTGTTTTTCCAGAATTTTCGTCAAGCCCTCAAGCTATAAGATATGATAATCAAGAAATTTTTCCAAGAACGTGATCAAAATGAATATGAGTGTTTGTAGAAATTCTATTTTCAATATAATACATGTACATACATAAATAAATTCGAATATTGATCACCGATGTTAATTTTCACAGCGTGTTGCAACAAAAACAATTATTTTTATATATAAATAAATTTATTTATTTATGTCTTCATTTATTCTATTTTCTACACTACACTACTCTACTTTGAAAAAATAAAATATACTTACATATAAGAGTACTTCCAGTGAAGCCATTTTCAAACTAAGGCCTCAAGTATGCATATACCAGTATTTGAAAAATGTATGTTAATAAATACACGGCTATGAGAAACCAACTTCCCTGTTAAGGATGGTGCCAAGAGTTGCTGAAGTGTGGAGTGATGTTGCAAGCAAACAATAGAGTGAAACCAGTCTTTAATATAGTCTTGATTTCCCATATTTGTCACATCATGAAGTTCTTCGACTGGGTTCCACATTGTTTTGATGCTTTGTTCCTTGACCTCATCCCATGAATTTTGGGTGTTTTCCTATAGTTAGTTAGAGTGGGGGTGTTTGGTTTCTCTCTGTTGTCCTACTAGCACACATGGACCCTATGTGTATCAATCCTTCCTACAAGTGCCTCAGTTCTACAGCGATGAACCCGCTCAAGTATGTTAAAGCGATGCGCAGGTTCTTACCTCTCATCTTACCACCCAGCAACTGTATAGCTGAAGACACGCTAAAAAAAAACAAAAACTCACACTTCTAAGTGCCTCAGTGTAGCAATGGTGAGCCCACCCAAGTATGTTAAAGCGATGCGCAGGTTCTTACCTCTCGTCTTACCGCCCAGCAATAGGAACACCCTACCATCAAACAAACATTCCAAAAATCACACTTCTAAGTGTCCCAACGAGACAATGGTCAGCCCGCCCAGGTATGTTAGAGCAATGCCCAAGTTCTTACCTCTCGTCTTACCGCCCAGCAATTGTGTAGCTGAAAACACACTAAAAAAAAACACTTAAAACTTACACTTCTAAGTGCCCTAGTGTAGCAATGGTGAGCCCACCCAGGTATGTTAGGGCGATGCGCAGGTTCTTACCTCTCGTCTTACCGCCCAACAGTTGCGGACTAGAAACACTCTATCATCAAACAAACAATTCTGGTTGATTGTATCATCACTGTCATCCCCGGCAACGGCGCCAAAATATTGGACTGTATTAATCATTGTTAAATGACTAAGACTGTACACATAAATTATCAATCCAGGGATGCCTTTTATTTCAATGACAGTTGCATTGTATGTGTCGATACATCAAACAAGAGGCAAAATCAAGATGAAGAAAAATCGTTGCTGAATCAATTGTTGAAAGAAATCACTCATGCAGGAATAAAAAGAATCTACAGGAATGTAATCATGCCTCAATTAATTGTACCTAGCGCGCCACACAACAATTACACCGGCTGGTATTTCTAATCACATCTATGTAACAGCATAATAATGTCGAAACTAAAGCAGATCTACTTACAGCCAAAACAGCAACAACAACACTTCCACCAATATGCAAAGCAAATAAGAAATATAGTACAACTACTTTAACCATTGCAGGCCCTGCTAAAAAGGAGGGCCCTTCCTCCCTAGCAAGACGCATGAAGAGATAGAAACTAAATGGAAATTAAACCAGACAACACATGTAACAGCAACACAATATTTCTGTATTACGATAATTGAAAGTTACAGAGTCAAGTTGATGATATCTCCCCCTCTCTGATTTGTGTCTTTTAAATATACAAGCTACAAAAGGGAAATTTCCAACCAATTGACTACAAAATGATTTCCCATACAATTCAGATTGATTACAAAATCTAAGAGATCTTTCCACCATGATTCAATTGTAACACGTCGAATCTGATTATTGCAATTGAGGAAATTTCGAAAACAGCGACAATAGAAAATCTGCGAATATGTCCTTCGAAGAACCTTGTGTTTCTCCCAACGAAGACCGAATTTTGGAAAACTACTTGTAAACAAACTAATTTGGTCCGTTCTGCACAAAACCCATGTCTCGAATTTTCAATATTCCTCTTCGTTTGCCCGAAATGTCCAACGCAAACTGTCACTTGTTATCCCAGTGAATTTCTGAGTTGGAATATTTAATTATGAACTGAAGATCGGATTTGCAATCAGAAAGAGATCTTGGAGGATAAAATCGTGAGTTATAACAAATTCATTAATATACCATAATTTACAAAATAATTCATAATAATATTCAATTTATTAAAAATAAAGGAGAATAAATATTACTTATCCATAAGAGCATAAATAATTATGCAATAAGATTAAATGATAAATTATAATAAATAATGTGATAAAAGAATGGTAGGAATGAATAAAGTATATGTTAAGAAATGGTAATAATAATGACAATTTAGTGGCCCAACACCAGCGTTGACCATCTTTGAGGGTTGTGTGTGACACTTCGAGGGTTGCCTAATCTGATGTTGAGAAAGACTTTGCTGGCTAATGCATCCAGTTGACTGCTGTAACACACTCTATCCTATATCTTTGTTGGGCAAAAAGAATTGTAAAATCTGATCTATATTATTGGCTTGTCTTTTGTTGATATATTATTGTGTTCTATCAACATTTTACTTTCATGTTTATGTGATTGCTAAATTGAATCGTGCCTAAGAAAGATTAAAGTAAAATTGCAATAAGCATAGAACATTCCATGTTATCTAAATTTAACAGATGACGAGGGACTTACTCAAGTGCCAACTTGAGGGCAATAGCAACAGTGGGAAGAAGTCGAAGGAGGAGGAGGAGAATGCAGCCCTTGTATCAAAAGAGCAGCAAGAGCAACTGAAGCCTGAGACGTAAGAAAGACGTCTCAAAGATCAAGTGCTTTCAGTATGGTGAGATGGGACATTACGCTACACAGTGTCCTCTCAAGAAGAGAGACCAAGACGAGAAGCATGATCCGCATGCTACATCTACAAGGATCGATGAGGAGGAGTTTGCCATGATCGCTCACATATCGCCAGGGGAGCGTTGGGGTGATCTAGAGATGTAGCTCAGCAGAGTTGCAGTTAGGCAGGATCCTTGAGGATTCTACCTCTCGGATCATTACCTTGCTGCGAGAGCCCAAAGCAGATGTAGCAAGATGGACAAGTGTTAGTTGGTGCAGAGGAGCGCAGAAGTGATAGTGTAGTGGTTAGTGAGCAGCACACTCTGAGCAGTGCAGAGTCAGCAGCAACTTCAGAGGGGCAGCGCAGAGACTAGCAGCAGTCAAATCTTCAATACGAGATGCATCATACTGAACACTTAGTTCAGTACTTGGATATTTTTCTGTTGCAATAAGCAACAGAGTTGCAGTGCAGTCGCAGTTGGCTGCATTAAGGGCCAGTAGCATCACAGATGCAGCAATGCAGTGTTGGTGGGCAGCAGTGTCTAACATCGACAGCGCAGAGGGAGATGTTGCAGAATTAGAGCAGTACCCAGCAGGGTGTATTTTTAAAGCACATTCCTCACTAAGAGAGAGTGTTGATTTGGGTAGCATCGGATGTGCTCTAAGTCTCAAAATTTGCAGGGAGGCTTACACACATGTATTTCAAGTAACCCAAAAATCGTTTGTGAAAATTCCACTTTGAGTGTGTTTTATTAAAATAATTAATTATTTTTAAAGGGACCCTAAGTCTAAACTTAGGAAAATAAAATAATTAAAAGGTATTAATAAAACAGAGTACGAATCTTCTAGAAAAGACAAAGATCAAATCTAAATAATTAAAAGGTATTAATAAAACAAAGTACGAATCTTCTAGAAAAGACAAAGATCAAGTCTAAATTTAATCTTAGTCGTTGATTAACGATTTAATCTCTGTCGTTGAAGTCTCAACGAGAAGATTATAAGGACTTGAAGGGTCATTTGGAAAACACACAGAGAGGATCGAGAGATCGAATTTCTAAAGTGAGTAGTGCTCAGGGGAAAGATCGATCAAGAGATTCTTTGCGGAGACAGGCAGAGATAATTGTCAGTTGGAAAGTCTATTCCTGAGCTGGAGAATACACAGCCAAGAAGACAGAGAGCAGTACCAGCAGAGGCAGTGCAGTATCCCAGAGAAAGTCTGTGATTCAGCTGAGGATCAGTCAGATCCAGTGCCGAAGAGTCGTGGTGTGAAACCAGAAGGGGCCAGAGGGTCATATCCAGCCAGCAGAAGACCCATAATGCAGAAGCCACGCAGAGTGACGCAAAGACTGTGCAGATGCTGTGGAGGGCTTGCTAGTCTGGGGTTTGGGCCAGTTGGGCTTCCATCATCAGTGTGTGAGGTAATCTCACCAGCTCTATCAGTCCATTCTTTGTAAGGATAGCTAGCAAGGCATCCAGTTTGTATTCAGAAAATTACTACATAATATATAAACCCTCAATTGTTGCACTGGTTTTCTCGCATTGGGTTTTTTCAGGGACATTGGTCCAAAAAACAATGTCAGATGTGTCTATGTTTTACTCGTGTTCAGATTTTATTTCCGCACTTGTATTTTTCCGCAGTTAATTTGTGAAGGTTGTAGTGTATGAGATTTTGTTGTTTACAGTAGAAAACCATGAATAATTTGTTAAAAAAGATTTAACAAATAGGAGACTTCTCATCAGTGTTGTAGTAGGATTCCTAGTAATACGAATTTTCAAACTCCACACCAAATCAACCCTCGCCTGATGAAGTCGGCCTACAATAGGGCAATTTGATCCACAAAAGAGGTTATATATAGAAGTGCAGTTTGATTCATTTGGTGCATCAATCAACAAGTTTGATACACAAGAAGGAGAAGCAGAAAAAGTGTGAAGTTCCAAGGGAAGGAAGAGAATTGCAGGAGAATGCAAAATCAAAGTTTTGGGCTATCTTTCTTTCACACGTGTGAAGTTATTGGGCTACTATTGGGATCGAAATTCTGGATTCTACTGCAAGTCGAAGTTCTGTTGTTGGGTCGAAGTTTCGTTGCTAGGGAGGTCAAAATTCTGCTACTGCTCGGTCGAAATTGTTGCTAGAAGGTTATCATCTGAAGAGGAAGGAAGGCTTAACTTGTTGATAGGAAGAAGTTTGTGTCTAGGTCAAAGAGTCTTGGACTATCTCGTCTTGTCTTGTGAAACTACCGAAGGAAGAGGTTTGATTGGGTTTTCCCCTATCGAGGGGTTTTGCCTTGGTTGCGTGCCTACATCTGGTGTCCTTGATCTTCATGTTATGGTTTTGGTAATTGATTGATGAATCAAGATAAAAAGAACATAAGAATATCACAAGTAATCATGAACATAAAGAAAATCTTTCTACCTTTCAGATTTTCCAATACAACACATGCCTTTTTGAGAAGAGTATCTTATGCCATTATGGAGAGGCAACGCATGCCCTAGAGAAGCGTAACTTATGCCATTAAGGAGAGTCATCATTTTAGGAGAGAAATGTATGATTTAAATGAGGAGAGTGTAACATATGCATTATTGAGAAGAGTATCTTATGCCATTATGGAGAGGCAACGCATGCCCTAGAGAAGCGTAACTTATGCCATTAAGGAGAGTCATCATTTTAGGAGAGAAATGTATGATTTAAATGAGGAGACTGTAACATATGCATTAATGAGAGTGTAAGATGAATAATTCATTTTAGTCAGTGTGTAAGAGAGAGTGTAACGTAGTGCTATGTGGGTCATCAAGGAGAGAGGTGTGAAGTGATTGTGTGTCATGAAGGAAAGGGAATTTGAAATTCCTTTTGATAATATCATAGTATCATAAAGGATAATACTAATACTAATAATAATATTAATGATTAAGTCGAATAGGATTGATTAATGATAAAAAGTTATTTTCCATCAACTATACTTGATTACCAATTAATGCAACATGATTTACTATTTTTGGATAGTCATACTTGAGATGCTAGACATGACTTTCTAATTTTAGAAAGTCACTCCAAAATTGTAAGAAATGGGTTTTTATTTAAGGAAATTCATATCTGAGCTACCAATTTTCAACATTTCATCCCTCCTTTGCAAACATCCCCTGAGGCACTATTATTAAAGAATGTGGGCTAGAGCAAAGAGCTTAGCATTGTATATGACCTCTCCTTGTGATGCATCTCCAGTCCATTTCTAAGGCAGGTTTGGGGTTTGCCTAGTCAAATTTTTGTTGGCACAGATTGGTTGAGAAGATTCAATTGACAGCAGATTCATTTGAGGTATGAGAACAAATTTAAGTTCAGTTTGTTTTTTGACCTATTGATTGAAGACATCAGAGGTATCATTATTTGTAATCAGTCTGGTACATTGTAATATGGTATGACTTCAAAGTTATACATTGTAAGGGTCAGTATAACAATCATTGAGCAAAAACAACTCTAAAGTTTGACAGAGTTTGCACATCATTGTATTTCTAGAGCATACATCAACATTAAAGGGGTCTTATTGAGTATCTTTGTAAGTGAGTCATTGTCCCTAGTATGGGAGCCCACAATTATTTCTCTATTTTTCTTTTCAGGGTGGCAAGGTGGTGCTAGGGCCAGTTGGAGCTTGTAAGGCGTTGCATCCTTTCATTTGAAGCTGATAAAACCAAGGAGTTGGAGCATCCTTCCAGTAGGAGTTAGTAAAACTAGGGTGTAGAAGCATCCTTTTAGGAGTTCAAGCTTTTTGATAAATTGAATGCTTTTCTAGAGTACTAGGAAGTTGGAGCTTCCCTTTAGGTTGGAGTTTAAAAATATTGTACTCATTAAATTATATTAGAAAATCATGTGGTGGTTTTTCTCCTAGAAAGGTTTCCACCTAAAATTTCTCGTGTACTACTCTTGCAATGTGTTGATGATTTATGTTTGATTTGATGTTAATGCTCATAAATTTAATAATTAATTAATTGTAAGTGAAATATTGATTCACCCCCCTCTCTGTATTTCCAACATTACCATTGCTCGAATAGGCTAGCCCTCTAGCCTATATAGGTTGTTCTCTCTAACTACAATGGCATGTCCCTCATCAAACCTATATCCCCTGGGACTAATTAGTACTTTCCCATCCTGCATTGCTACACAAAACCACTTCTTCTCCATCATAGAGTCTGAGAGAAGACTCCACCTCAGTTTTGGCACCCATAGCACGTCCTTCACTTCTAGCTTATGTTCTAAACCTAGCAGGAGAACCACTATTCCAACCCCCTTCACCGCATATCTAGAATCAACTCCAAACTCTACATGCTATTCTAAGTCCCACTCGGTCAGGTGGGGCAAATTTATTGATGTAAGAAACTTATTTTAGATCTATGATATATATGCAAAAGTGTGTTGAAGTAAATAGGTTCGATCTTCATAATTATCTTTGTACTTATATCAATATGTAATTCATGTAAAGGCAAAAAGAAGAAAAAGAAATGTATTAGTATTTCTAGTCAAAGCATGTTCTTCATGCTTCTAGGGTTTATTGAATCAAAAAGAAAATGTGTCATGTGTCAAAGTCCCATTTAGACTATTTGTAAGAAAAATAAAAAATTTGTTGAGTCAAAAAGAGTCATTTTGTCACCACAAGACCAAGTCGACCCTGCCTAGACAAGTTGGCCTCAAAGAGGCACCTATTCGACCTCCTGGAAAGCTATAAAGACTTCAACCTCATTTGATCACTCACTTGCATCATCAATTTTTGTGCCAAGAAAGAAGAAGAAAGAGAGAAAAGGCCGAGGAGAGAGAAGAAGAATCGAACGAAAGAGAAAAATTGAACTTTTGATTGTTTCTGTTCACATGTGAGAAGATATTGTGGCAAATTTGTCAATAAGAAGGCCGAAATTCTTGTTTCTTCTCACACGTGCGAAGGTGTTAGGGCAACTCTGCGAAGTTGCAGGTCCAAAATTCACAGATTTGACAAGGTTTGACCAGATTTCTTTTGTTGACTTTGATTTATTTGGATAAGATTTGAAGGAGGGCTGACTTGGTTCTTGGTGGAGGTCTCGGTCCCAGTCATGGATCATGGATATCTCACTTTGATCTGATTCTATAAGAGAAGATGTTTGGGTTTTCCCCCTTGTGGGGTTTTTCCCTGGCTTGGAGCCTACATCTTGTGTTCTTTGTCTTTTGCGATCTTCATGTCCTTTATATTTTGGTAATTGCTTGATGAAGAAGACATAATAATAGTAATAAAAGCCAACATACACTCACAAGTAATTATCAAGTAATAGGAATGACCCTAATCTACTAGCATATAGATTTCTCAACAAAGTGTACCCTGAAGGCTGCAACTTTTTGACATTGAAGTACATTTGTTTGATATCTTTGTTCTTGAGTTTCCTAGTGACTCCGACTGAACTGAAGTGAAGTATTTGCTGTTGGTCACTGCTGTAATTACATATTAAACCATCCCTAACGATGAAAGCTCTTAGGAATTAGATCCAAGAAATCTCTATTGAGTGGTGAGATTTCATATTTGAATTAATTTACCTAAATGTGAAATTTCTACAATTAATAATACTAGTTATACAATGGTAATGGCCATATGCCTATGATGGTAGTTACTTGATTAATGGTGTTAGAAGCTAGTAGTTTCACCTGCTTTACACTAGAGTTTTCTTGCCATACTTTCCCTTTTAGATTCTAACCACCCATTCTATGCTTCTATGATTGTCCCTGTTGTTGATACTAACATGTTAAGATATCGGTCTTACTCCTACACATGCTGACTTATGAAACATTTGAAATCCCATGCTATTCAAGTGTGCATTAATTAATATTTATTTTCTTTATAAAAGATCAACTCTGAAATCTCTAAACGCAAACTTAAACAAGATGTAAAATGGCCAATCATTGGGAACAAAAAGTGTTGCACACCTGAATGGCTCTTCCACCATCAAGGCACCCAACGGGAAGCATGTTAAAAGCTGTTGTAGTTAAGCCACACCTGCAATCACCAAGGAGTTAAGTATATGTGGATATACAGATAATTTTAGATAAAATAATGCACCAAAAAGACTGAACAATACTCACCAGCCTGCAATGACAAGGGGGTGAATTAATACTGTGGTTGCATGCATTGCACTGCAAGCACAAATGAGAACAATTCAGAAAAAATATCATTTTGTTGGAAGGTCCCTTGACTCTAGAATGTGACTAAAAGCATGTTTTAAAAATTCAATACATCATTGCTAACTGCCCATTTCATTTTCATGGGTTTTGATGCATCACGTTTCAAAAAATGCAAAGCAATATCAAGCACCACCAAAATAGACTATACTTAATGACATAAAACTGCAAACAAAAATGCAACGGCCAACAAAAAGCAACAAAAATTGTAAATTAGCATAACCAACTTGAGCTAGTGAAGTTGTTTGATTTAAGTAAATAAGTTTTCACATAATATGATCTAGATTCTATACATATGTACATCTAAGAATATATTTGAAATTGTGATATATTCCTTCCTTATTTAGCAGAAGAAATTGAATATTCTGAACAAGTATTTTTTTACCTCCAAGGTTGCGTGGATGTTTGGGTACAAAGATAGGCCAACTACATGTACAAAGTATCCAGTATGGATTCCAAATGTTGGGTCTGCCATGATACAAGTATAATAACACACATTCACACGCGCATATAGCAATCCATGTAGATTAAGCCCATGGGGGGCAGCTCAATTGTCAATCGTCGTGTTATGAAGTATTGTGCGGACAATGAAATTCAAGGTTCAAATACCCGTGGGTCAAACCAACCAAAAAAAAGAAATACAACAATCCATGTAGCCTTGTGGGTTAAATCAATTAGTTTGAATAGACTCATCTCTCTTTCAAGGTGGAGCTCATCATGAGCCTCCAATTCTACACCAACTAAGTTTCAAGTCAAAATCATAGTTTTTAAAACCAATAGGTTTAAACCAGGTACCAAATGGGTCGGTTTGGTACCTGTTGACCACTAGAGTGGCACCTGAGGATTATTTGAAGACTCCATGCCCAAAGATGTAGCAAAGGACACTTGTACCATCAAATATCATCAGATTACCAGATTTTTTAAACTCTACTTCTTCTTCTTATCATTTTCTTCTTCAATCCTCAGATTTCACAGCCCTATGGGGATATTGTATAAATGTCTCTAGCATGATGAATAAAGCCATGTAACAGGCTTAGGGTGTTGGGACTCGATCAGCAAGCGATTACACCATGGAGTGTTTTCTTTACTTGGTTAATTATTCCTACTTTTTAGCGGCGAATAATTTTCAAGGTTTTTTCACTCAATACATTACCCCAATGCCAAGGTGACGACTTGAAGGTTGAGCCCCTAATGCATCTTAGTGTCTAGAGTCAATGTACATTATCATGCTAGGTCATCTCTGAAATTTCGTGGAATTTGACTAGGTCTAAGTAGGATTTTTTAATAATTAAAAATTTCCTGCAAAACGGGATTTTTTAATTAATTTCTATGTAATGATGTAAATAAGTGGTCTTAGGAAATGTCTGGAGCGTGTGACTACTTGAAATCTATCCTCAAAGACCCAGAATTATCCTAGGACCCACTTTAAGGGTCAAAAACGAATTATAGTCCCTCAAAAGCCGATTCTTCTAATGTCAGTGGTAGAAATGTGAAAAAAATTTAAAAGAATGATAATTGGAAAAATTTATAATTTTTTCCAAAGTCAAAATAAGTCAAATTTTGACATGGAAATTATGTGGAGAAGAAAAAGATGATGTGGCAGCCATGTGGGGCCCACCACATGAAGCACAAGTCAAAGTCAAAGTTCCAAGTGACAAGTCAAAGGGTGGTCAAAAAGGCAGGTCAAAAGAACTCAAATTGTTCCACATTGAAGTTCATGGAACATACGTATGACCAAAGTTAAAGTTTTGATTTAATCAAATGTTATGATGAAATTAAAGTATAAGGTAAGGGGAGTGGGGAATGGACCACACCTTAGCTCCCCATAGTCTACGTACAACCAAAACTTGAGCATAAAACGCACATGCTAAAAAGGAATTCACCGCAAAGGCAAAAGATCAACACATATTTGGAAGGTTCGATCCAATGTTTAGTGAAGCAAAAGATTTCATGGAATTTGCTTATTCAACTCGACTCATTAAGCTCCACGTAGCCAATTATCACCACACACATGCCCAGATTACATGCAATAGTCAAATGTTTCAATGCAGCTCAATGCAAGACAGAGAATAATCCATGCATCACCCTAAGGATATACAACAGATTTTGTGGAGGATCTACAACAGATTTTGTGGAGTTAACTCCAAGCATTCATTGACTTTCCTTCACCGTTGGCACACAATTGTCAAGTTTTCAAGAACGCTATCAGCCATAAGAGTTATACGCACAGCAGATTTGCCTCTATGCTGGCAGCTCCTACACACAGTAAAAACACGCAGTCTGTTGGCAGCATCGGGTTCAAATTAACAAAGGTGGCAGAGCAAGGTGCTTTGTTAAGGATTCGTTGGGAGATTGTCTCCCTTAATACCTACTCAATGTGACGCAAGTCAAATAACATCTAACCATAGGGTCTACACTCAATAACATTAGCTCACAACACTAAACTAAAAATTGACACAACAGAGATGCACATAAACTTAGTATGATTAATTAATAAACAAAATAATTACAGGAGAATTGTTGGCCCACTGATTGATCTCTCATTCCTCACACACTTCTACCTCTTACATGCTTTATAGGCTTACCTCAATTTATACAAATGGATCTGAACCAAAATAGGTTCTAGATCCTCAACAAACTCCCACAATATCTCTCATAATCCATAAAATCTCTCGTCTAATCCCTTATCCCTAGATAAGAGCTAACTAATCCATAATCCTCTCAAACCTTCCCAAATACTCTTGAATCTTCTCCTATTTACAATAATCCTCATTCTCTCTTAAAACAATAGAAAAATACATTAATTATTAAAATCCTAATGTAGCAAACAAAGTTCGTATACTTGGAGGAATGCTCAGATACCAATGTAGCGACCAACAGTGGAATACGCAACGAAAATATTAAAATACTTTGTAGACAAACACATCCATTGTAGGATAGTAAGTGTAAATTGTATATTATATAAAGAATTGATGATAGGATGATTACAAATGAGAATGAAGGCCTGCTTATATACCCTTGGCAGGTGCCCGTTCACGAATAGCTGTCTCTAAGACATGCCTCTTCATCACTAACTAACTAATCATTAGTTAATGACTTATTATTTATTATTACATTTACATTTATATTTATTATTATTTTATTATGAACTATATTCATAACATACCTTCAAAGCTTACTTAAGAAGGATCGGTTCTCTTCTGTCATTTGAAATATCTTCTCATCTCTAAGCTTTCATCCTTGTCGCTACAAGACGATATGATGTTTTGAGCGATAGACAGAATTGTCTTACTGAAAACAGATCAGACAATCCTAGATTAATCTTCTGGTGAATCCTTTGATCTTTAGAAATGAGTAGTGAGTAGTTATTGTATGATTATATTGAGCTTACTTTAGTATTCTTCGGAACATAAGTTTGTTTATGTTCTGCATGATATAGATTTGTATATAGATTAACGTGTCTACTCTTGTGATTGGATGTAGATAAGGAATTTGTGTTTGAACTTCCTTAAATGTTTTAATTGTATTTTCTTTATTTCCATCAAGCATTGTTGTTGTTGACTTAATTACTGAATCCTTGTTTGGGGTGTCCTCTGTATGAACGACAACCTCTTAGTACGTTTTTACTTCAATGGGGTTTGGATTTGCCTGAACTGCGAGATTAATGGTATTGATGTTTGTTTCTTCGACTTCGACTGCTACATCTTGAGATTTTGATGCTTCCTTTGCGACAAGTTATTTGAACTTATTCGCTAATGATTTCTTTTCGTCCTTAATTTTTTTAATCTGTTTGAGAAGATTTTGATTATGATTTTTGAGACGTAAGCATTCCTCATTATCTGAATCAACTTTATTTTGGCCTTCACGCTTATCGTCTCTAAACACTTTATTTGTTCTATTAATGTTTGGTTAAGGCTCTTTAAACGTAAATTTTCTTCTTCTTGTTCTAATAAACTCTCTTTGAGTTCCTTCTTTGATGCTCTAGCTTTCTTCACTTGTTCGAGCAACTTTTCTTGGTGTTCTCTGAGGTGCGAAACTTCTTTGTCTTTGTTGGAGATGACTTCTTCAAGCTCTTTTTGCTTCCTTGATATAGGTTTTTTGTTATCTTTGAACATCAAGTCTGAGATATCCGTAAAGTCTTTTGATGCAGACATTATCGATTCTGACTCCATTGTCATGTCTCGAAATGTGACCATCTTCCCCTTATAAGGAAAAGTCAAAACTTGTTTCTCCATGTTTAACATGAATGTACCCAAATCCTTAAACCAAGATTGACCGAGAATGATGTCAATCTTTCTATCATACATAGTTACAACATGAAATTGAGAGATGTACTCGTAATGATCTATTGTCACTTGTAAATCACTAATTTCATATTCTTTTCTGTCACAAATATTTTTCCTTTCACCAATGTTTGACTCTAGAATTAATAGTTGATTTGCCAAATTAATGTTGATGTAGATTTCCTCGTCGCATGTGCTGAAAGCGATATTAATTTCCTTTCCTTTGATACTTCCTTTTAATATAATTAATCTATGATCTATAACTGAAAGACCTTCATAGGAAAATCATTCTTCTTTCGTCATTTTAGACATGGGTTCCATTTTTCGTCTTAAATTGAGCTTGTCCATATTTTCTTTGTTTGTTGTCTCCCTCCTTTTTTTTTGATATATATATATATATATATATATATATATAAACTCATATATACATAAAAATATCCTTAATATATTGTACTCTCTCTCTTTATATATATATATATATATTATGGATAATATTTTATATATATAAATATATATTTTTAACTTTAATAAGGGTACATTATAAATGAATTCCCGAGATTTTTAGAATAAGATGAATTGTCCTATTCTTATTCTTATGAAGAGTCTATTCTTATTCTTATGAAGAGTCGTGACTGTACCGATTGGATGATAGAACCTTACGAAGAACGAGATCACACGACAACGTCTATGATCCAAATAATTTTTAATTGACTGGATGGTTTTTTAGCGGTGATTAGGTAAGATTCACTTGAGCGTAGTAAGTCATATCCCAATGGCAGTGGCTGTGTGGTTGCAGTGGTGCAAGGGTGTGGAATCGAACGGAGGCTGTGGAGAACAATGGGAGAGACGGTTGTTTTGAATGAAGGCGGAAACAACAGGCCAGGTCAGTGCGGCGTCCATGGAAGTGGTTGCCGGCGTGAAAGCGGAGTGTAGGTCAGTAGCGCTGAGGTGGAACGCGATGCGGATTGTCTCAACGGATGGGAAGTGGTCAGCTCAACGCAGCGAACAATGTACAAGTTACTCCTCGACGTGCGTTCCCCCATTTTCCCGAGCGCAGTGCAGGTATGGCCGTGTAGTCAAGCGCAGTGCGGGCGGGTATGACCGTGTAGCCAAGGTTTTTTCAGACAATCGGGTATAACTGCAATTGGGACTAAGGCTGGTCGAATGGGCTATTGGCGAATGCGGCTATGGCTATGGCAATTGGGAAACCGTGTGGATTCTCAACAACAACTATGGTGGAGTTTGTGGTGGCCGATTGGCGGTAGCAGTGCTGCTTGCAGCGTCTGCAGATGTAGTGTGTGTTTGTTGCAGATGGAGTACGGGTGGCTCGACGATCTTACATCGATGTCTATTGGCCCTGGTCGGCCGACGTCGGCAGGGCAGCTCGACGGCTTTTCCTTGTGCGGGTCGGCGAGGTAATAGTTCCTTTTGCTTTCTTATATAACTTTTATATGTAATTTTTTTTCAATTTTGTATATAAATTCTTCTTTTTCTTTTTTTTTCTTTTTTCTTTTTTTAATGTATCTCTCCCTTCTTTTTTCCTCTCTCTTTTTCTTTTCTTTTTATTTTTATTTTTTTTATGGCAAAACGCCTAGTACTGGCAGAATGGAGAACCTCCTTCTTTGTAGCGAATGCTTGATTGACAGAAACAAAGTTGATGACGAGTTGATGGCCAAAGGCCGGTGATCGGAGAACTTAGCTCTGATACCAATGTAGCGAACAAAGTTCATATACTTAGAGGAATGCTCTGATACCAATGTAGCGACCAACAGTCGAATACGCAGCGGAAATATTAAAATACTTTGTAGACAAACACATACATTGTAGGACAGTAAGTGTAAATTGTATATTATATAAAGAATTGATGATAGGATGATTATAAATGAGAATGAGGGCCTGCTTATATATCCTAGGCAGGTGCCCTTTCACGAATGGCTATGTCTCTAAGACATGCCTCTTCATCACTAACTAATTAATCATTAGTTAATGACTTTATGAATTATATTCATAACACCTAGTTTTGAGAACTAACTCCTCTAGTAAACATTTGACCTAGGTTAGATGCACCTGCATCAGACTCCCCAAGGAAAAGAAAACCATGGTCTCCCGACCATTAGTCTTCATAAGATGATAAAAATCCTCCTGGATCCCAAACTTTAGTCTGTCATTGATCATGTACTCTGTTATGTTGTTGATGTTCTGTGTTTGTCCTTTTCTGTCTTCTAGGCTTCCAAATTTTATGTTACAATTCTCCTCCTTTGTTGATGTAGACTTGCTCAGCCATTAGTAATATGTTGTCACCCTTGCTTTTTCTTTGTTCAATGAACATCTTCTGAGATTATTGTTTCTTTGTTGAACTTTGTTGTCCATCTCTATGTGTCCGTTGTGTCAGATTTGTTGATTTAAAGACCTATTGTAATCTACCATAATTTCTTTTACGTCATACTCTAGCTTCAGATTGTCCAACCATTCTTCTAAGTACTTTAGTTTTGCTGCATTATCGCTCATGTTGACATTTGACCCATTTATTTGATGATCATTTTTCATTTCATCAGTAACTTCTATTATTTGTCCATCTTTAGCATCCTTAGACTTCATTTCTTTATCAATTTGTTTTTCATCATTACTGCACACAAAGTTAATATCAACAACATATCCTGCATTCACACACCAATTGTTAGATTTAAAAACATAAGGCTCAACAAATGATTATGTCTTCAAATCTCCACGCTGATCTTCCAAACATTTTATAACGTAATCTGTGGGAATCGAACCCACGTCCACATCATCATCGTCGTCGCCATGCAATGGTCCTTGCTCAGGTTCACAAATGTATACATTTGTCTAGAGTTTCTCTGCTTCCCTTAGCTTGTGTTTTTGTCTCAACTTCTTAAATGGACATTTAACTGTTCTCTTTATTACCCATCCATGTCTTTGATTTGACAGCAGCTCCATTAATATGTCAAGTTGTGCCTTTAATTCATCGATCTCCTTCTCAATTTCCTCATCACTAATGCCAACTGCTATGGCATCTTCATGGCCTTTCTATGGAGTCATCTTCTCCTTTCGTGAACTTCACCCTGTTCACTGTAACCTGCAACTGAATCACTTACCAAGTTATCTCCTCTGAACTTGGCTAATGGTTCACTTCACTTGAACCTTCTTTCTGAGCACTCCTTTGTACTGCAATATCCCTTTAAATTGTTTTTACAATGGCTAGACTTTGAGTGTCAAGCTCCGTCAACCATGCACCCATTACATACAATAAACTTTGACTTTGTGACTCTTAAATTTCCTTTTGACCCCAGACTATTAACTTTTACATCAATGGACCTTGGTGTACTTTGACTCTTGACTCAAGCTCTACAACTTAGACATTGACCGTTTGATTATAATTTCTTTATTAGCCTTTGCCATCCATCCTCACTTGAACTTTCCTTAAAGACTTTCAATTTCAATAGAATCTTATCTTTGATGCCTCACTTTGACTCTTCAAATTCACTAAATCTTTATACGATTTGCTCACCATATCGCTCTACATAACAATAACACACTCAATATATTTTACAAACAATTATTCCACTCACTCTCCACTACTCCTAAATAAAACATAAAAATTTCACTTAGAAAAATGTGAAGTGGATCATTTTTCAGTTTCTCCAGCACGCAACCAGCGTTTGTATCATATGTTACCAATTCAAGGTCGAAGTGATCCATGGCGGCTTTGAGCAAAGATAAACAAGCAGTAATTTCCCATATCTCCCTCAAACAAAAAGGTAAGTTGTTCTCATGTTGTGACAATGTCTTCAAGAATGAGATAATAAACATATAACCCTAAGAAGCAACCTCTATTGGACGATTTAATTTTAAAGAAAATTTGTGATTGGCGAAAAAAAATATTGTTGGAAATCAAATTCTCTTAATGTGTCATCTTGTGCAGTTTGGCTCAAAAATTTGTGCCCTAGCTTCAACAATGTGCCTTGATCATCACTCTGATCCATTGCACCAAACTCCTTCTTAACAATAACTCCTTCCTTTAACTTCAATAACCCTTTGTCTCAATTTTACATAAAGGCAGAAGGAATCAATCTTGGTCTCCTTGAGTTTTCACCAACAGATCTTCTTTCCTTCGTTGAATTTCTCAACTTAGGAATTCAACCATTCAACAAACTGAAAGATCAATGGTCCAGTGTTTTATATCATCAAACTGGTTATATAAAACTCCATTATGTACCTGCACTTGAACACTACAGGTTTCCATATACATGAATTTATACCAACGCATACAATTCACTGTTTATTCGATGATCTAGTTATAATCTGAATATATACATTTACTAGGCATTCTAAAATTGGCACAATCCATAATTAAATTCAACCTGATGAATCCACCTCTGTAAAATTTGGCTCGTGAACTTCATTCAATACAAAATCACATTACCTCAAACTCGAGAAATTAAAAGAAATACCTCCAGCAAGTGTGTGTGTTGTCCTTTGATGCTACTTTGCTTCAATTTCAAGGTTCCCTATAGAATTGTCGTGTTGCGTAGAGTTTATGATTCCAGTGCATAGTCGGTTGCAAGTTCTCCGAGGTTAAAAAAAATTATGTTACTGCTAACTATGAGAAACAATTAAAAAAAATCCCAATACTAGTATTGCAATCTAGAAGTCCTCTTGTAGCTCTAATATAATCTTTTCAATTTCTAGCAAGCGTTTCTGCCAGCTCCTCTACGTACGAGACGGCACTCGTCTTCAATTTCTGACCTCTGGAAGGTGCAATGACAATTGCGAGCACACTTCGTTCCACAGCAAAACACAGACACAGCTTCCAACTCAAAATTGCCACAATAACATTGTTCGTTCAATAAAACACATATAACGTCAAATTCCTTAAAAAAATGGTTCATCACAGTTCACGACTTTGTTGCAGTTGTGTCTAGCAATGTCAGCTATTGGAAGCGAGTGAAGGGTTGTGGTGTCAGTTCTACAGTTTGTCAGTGAACTTCTTTCTTCCAGCCTTTTTGACCTCTTCCCATGCTGCCAGGCACTGAAAAGAAAGGAAATCGTGGTTCGCAACAGTCTACGGTCAGGTACCTCCTTCTTTATCACTGGTAAACTCAAGGCTCACTCCGAATCATATGATGGTTTCCTCAACGACTATCAATAGCTTCCTTGATGACCAGCGTCGTGTCTCCCTATAATTTATACGGCAGCTCCCTTAATTCACACTGCAACATTCTTCGCGCATTATCATTCGCAGCCACCTAGTCGCACAACAAACACAACTTCAACTTCAGAATGGTGCTCCTGTAAATGAATTATCATTCCTTCGAGCATTGATCTCCGGCAACCGCAATCACAGTTCTAATTGTCTGATGCTGATTCTAATTGATCTCCACGTTGCTCTGGCAACTAACGTTCTCAATCCTTGGGCTAAACTCAGGGATTCGATTTTCCCTGAGACAAATTCCATTTCCACAAATTTCCACGGCCCCACTGCTTCTTCGTTCAATTATGCAATTGTGTATAGCACCACAGGTCCACGTTCATGCTCATTCTTGATCGATACATATCCACTTCATTAGCTCCATTCATCTTTAATTCGTTCAACTCCTTTGGCTCACGATGGCAAAACACAATGAACAGTGACTCTCCGTAGTGAACGTTAGTCCAAACGGTCGATGGTCGTGGCTAGCATTTGCGCCTATTCTACTCCACGCAATTGTAAAATCATGCAGATTTTCACACTATATCACAGTTTCAACGTCTCCATTGGCTCCAACGCTTCATAGCAATGATGTCTCCTCTAGATTAGCACATATCAATCTATCTTCCCTCAATGAAATTTGACTCTCAACTTCATAGTCTCGCTCTGATACCAAAAATTTGACGCAGGTCAAATAACATCTAACCATAAGGCCTGCACTCAATAACATTAGCTCACAACACTAAACTGAAAATTGACAAAATAGGTATGCACATAAACTCAGTATGAATAATTAATAAACAAAATAATTACAAGAGAACTATTTGCGCAATGATTGGCCTCTCATTTCTCACACTCACACACTTCTACCTCTTACATGCTTCATAGACTCACCTCAATTTATACAAATGGATCTGAATCAAAATAGATTCCAAATCCTCAACAAACTCCCACAATATCTCTCATAATCCATAAAATATCTCATCTAATCCCTTAGCCCTAGATAAGAGCTAAATAATCCATAATTCTCTCAAACCTTCCAAAATAATCTTGAAACTTCTTTTATTTACAATAAACCTCATTCTCTCTTAAAACTATAGAAAAATAAAATAAATATTAAAATCCTAACTTTGATAACTAACTCCTCTAGTAAACATTTGACCTAGGTTAGATGCACCTGAATCACAATGTGCACGCATGGCAGCTCAAACAACTCGTACTCCTTAACTTTGTGATATGTTGTCTTGTGGTAGCAGGCATGGCAATTTTCAGCTGCTTGGTTCTCACAATTGGTTGGGCTCTCACCACATATAGCTTGAATTCACATTGGGATTGACAATTATGTGCCACTTGTTTGATGGATTGGTCATTGGGACTTGCTCCCATTTTTCTATATAATAGAGTCATGGGCACTCATATTATATCTTGGAATGAGCTATTGTACTTGGGGAGACTCAACTACAATTTGTATTCACTTTTATATGCTATAATAAAAGACTTTGGGGTACTATCTTGTTGGTTTTCTCCTTCTATGATTGAGGTGATATTATTTCAACTTCTATGCTTCATTTTCTACATGGATTCTAGATTGTATTAACTCTCATTTTGTCATTTTTTTTATTAATGTATGTAAGCTACCTTGCATAGTTTTTGGATTAGAGAAATACTCTAGGAAGAGAAGCACTAGAAGATTCTTGGTTGAATCTCTAGCCTACTCCTCCATTGTACAATATAATCCCTTTATGAGTGCTAACGTTTTTTCAAAATGTGTAGAAATTTAATGATTTTTTGGATGATTGCTTGGGCGTGGGGTAACTCTTCATATAGATGGACTCACTCTCGAAAGCAAGAATAGAAGGACCCAATCAAATTGTTCTCAAAGATCTAATCAAAAGAAATCGAAAGAGGGGGGTTTCATTACATTGGCTTACTAAGATAACAAAAATCTAAATTCAAAATCTTTCTTGATCAATGTTATGTTTTTAACTGCTTCATCTAGCTTTTGAGAGCTCATGGAAAAGCCTAGCCTTCCCTTGCTTGCACAAGAGAGACCCTCTCTTGTTGCATGCATTTGTTCTATATTGTACATTACTACTTTTAAATTATCATGAAGCTAACTTGTTTCTCTTTCTTGCCTTGTGTAGATCTCTAGGACGATTTGAGGGTTTCATTTTGAGGAGCATTTTTTGAAGATCAAGAGCATATCATTGGAGCCTCTCTTGTCCAAATTCTTCTCTCACAAACTATTTCCCTTCCTCTCATCTTCCATTTGCAAGGAGCTTCCTTTTGAGAACCCATTGGTTGAGAAATCACAAATCTGGAGGAAAGAAAAGTACCCCATTTGGGGACTTGTCATTGTACTTTGTTAGAAGCTTTTGTAATTGTTCTTCCTTTGTATTTAGTTTATTAGAGGAGAAATGCTTGGTCTTTGAGCTCTGTTGTAAACTCCCCTCAAAGATCTAAGTCCTCTTTTCATTAGAGGGCTTGTTGGCTTGAGGGGTCCTGTTAATTTTGGACAACTAGGTCCAAACTCCATGTTGTGATGCTCAAATGAAGATGCCAATATTTTTATTGGACTCCTCTTTCGAAGAGGTGCAAGATCAATCTAAAGATCATCTTAATCCGATGAGAAGAACATTTATTTTGAATTTATTCAAAATATGTGCAAGTCGGCCTTAAGGTTTTGTGCCCCAGCAGTTGTGTCACACACCCTCATTGATGGATAAATATTGGTCAATGTTGGAGGACATTTTCACTCATCTCATCCTCACACATTTCTCTCTCCTCATCTGATTGCTTCGATGACCTTGGAAGTTCTTCTCTTCACACGTGGAAAATTTCAGCAGCAGCACATTTCTATTTTCGGCCTAGGGTTTCTGCAGCAGTGTTGACCAGTGTTGACTTTGGCCAATGCCGGGTCAAACGGACCAGAAACTCTCCCAAAATTTTGATTTTCCAAATCCACATTTTTTGGCACTATTCCCGAGGCTAGGCATTGACTTTGACTTGCCTATATTGACCTAGTTGCGTCTATTGTTTGTGTTCACTGTTGACTGACAATGTTGACTTTTGGGTTCACTGTTTTCGCTGTCCTAGAGGGTTATGTGACACTTCTAGTTGGCTGACCATATTGAGACTTTGTTGGTTGAAGCATCCTGCTAACCGCCGTAATGCACCAACACACTTATATATTTTGGCTTGTCTTTTGTCGATCTACTGGTATGTTCTATCAGTATTTTACTTCGTTATTTATGTGATTGCTGACTGATATTGGGTTAAAAGTAAAGTTGCATCAAGCATAGAACATCTACAAAAATTTACATGGAACCAGAGCTGAGGTGAAGACAAAGCCCTAGTTTGTAGCAATCACCGAAGAAGAGCATGGGTTCCTCTAACTACAATGGCTTTAAGGCTGATGACAAATTGATTAGGAAGGATGACTTCCATGCCTGGAAGATGACATTGGATCTTATGTTGGAAGACCAAGATGTCATGGACTATGTATAAGGTAAATTCAAGAGCCTCCATCCACTGCAATTGCTGCTGCCAAAACAAAGTACAAGAAGGGAGAAATCAAAGCAAAGTTGATGATCAGGGACTCTATTCATAAGAGTCTGGTTGCCTACATCTCTGAGTTGGGCACAGCCAAGGAGATGTATGATAAGTTGGTCAACATGTTCAAGGCCAACAATGCGAATCAAGTCCTATTTTTCAAGAATCAATTGAAGAATCTGAAGAAAGGCAAGAATGAGTCTGTTCAATCATATTTTTTGAAGCTGATCGAGATCAGAAATAATTTGCTGGCTATTGGAGAAACAATAGCTGATCAAGAGATGGTTCTCACCGCACTTGGAGGTCTCTCATCCGAATGGCATGTATTCAACAGTACCATTCTCAATAACAATGTGATACCTGATTTTGACGAAGTACTATCGAGATACGTACAAGAAGAGACAAGGATGAAGGAATATGAAAATGAAGGAAATGTTGCCTTCGCTGCTCATTCTAAGAAGAAGAACTTTGGTGGTCCAAGGAACAAAGGAAGAGTAGGGGCCCAAGGAAAGAAGGGCAAGTGTTACACTTGTCACAAGCCAGGTCACTATGCTAGAGAATCCCCTTTCAAGAAGGATTCTCTCGATGATGATGACAACAAGAACAACCGGAGGAATGGCAATCAAAGGAACAACAGGTTCAAGGGGAAGAGGAAGGCTCCCTCCGGCGGAAATGGTCAACCTTTCAAAAGGTCGAGAAATTCTAGGTATGAGGAATCAAATGTTGTTGATAAAAGAAATGAATTCATTCTTGTATCTGCCCTCTCTGCTACATCTCCACTCAAAACTATGGATGTCTGGTTAATAGATAGTGGTGCCTCAAGGCACATCAATGGATTCAAGGAAGAACTTTCTGATACGGTTGAGAAGGATACTAATCAGGAAATTATCCTTGGAGATAATGCCATATATCCCGTGAAAGGGACAGGGATTGTGACCCTCCACTTGTCTCAAGGTCAAGTCCTTCGCTTGCAGGATGTACTCTATGTACCTGATTTGAAGAAGAAGCATGTGTCTATTTTAGCCATGGAAGACAAAGGTTTCAATGTGGCATTCATTGATGGAAAGGTGCGTATCTGAAAGAAGAGATTCAAGGAAGCTATCACGATTGGGTTTAGAGTTGATACACTCTACCAGGTTGGAGGAAGTCCACTGGGAGCAATGACATGTGATACTATCCAACAGACGGAACTATGGCAATGGAGGTTTGGACACCTTCACTACAAAGCCCTTCCCGAAGCAAGGAAGGTGGTGACGGGGATGCTCGAGTTCTCAAATAATCATGAAGGTGTATGTCAGGGTTGTGTCGAAGGAAAGCATACCAGGGGACCTTTCCCCTCAAGTGTCACAAAGACATCTGATGTCTTACAATTGATTCATTCTGATCTGTCTGGTATGTTGCCCGTGACATCCTTGGGAGAATGTTCTTATTATATGAAATTCATAGATGACTTCTCTCGCAAAACCTGGATATACTTCTTGAAGAAGAAGGATGAGGCTTTCATGTGGTTTTGTACCTTCAAAACCTTGGTGGAAAATCTAACAGGAAAGAAGATCAAGATATTGAGGACCGATAATGGCACTGAATATGAGACGAATGAGTTCAAGAACTTTTGCAGAGAAGCTGGCATCAAGAGGGAGACCACAACTGTCTATAATCCTGAGCAGAATGGCGTTCCTGAACGAAAGAATAGCACCATTATGGACGCTGCCCGTGCCATGCTATGTGACCAAAGTCTACCGAAGTTTCTGTGGGGAGAAGCTGCGAACACTATTGTGTACATACAATACCGATGCCCGCATTCCGCTCTGGACTCCAAAACTCTCGAAGAGGTTTTCTCTAGTAAGAAACCTGACGTCTCACATATTAGAGTTTTTGGATGTCCTGTTTATTTTCATGTGCCGAAAGAGAAGAGGAGCAAGCTAGATGCTTTTGGGAAGAAGGGAATGTTTGTGGGCTACAGCGAAACTTCTAAGGCCTACAGAATCTATGTGCCTGGTCAAAGGGAAGTGGAGATATGCCACGATGTCACCTTTGACGAAGATGCTTCCCTGAGGAAAGTATTCAATCTTCCGAGATATGAGGAAGATCGTGAAGCAAGGCCTGGATATCAAGAAGAACCGAAGGATGAGACGATGCCCGATGTTGAAGGACCGATGGACCCGATTGATCCACCTCCTTTGACGAGGAAGAGACCATCATGGCTCAGGGACACTCTCAAGGATGCCGAGGGACATATGGCCCCAAGGGGGACATTCCGTGAAAGCAAGAAGTCGAATAGATACCAAGGGTATCTAGCATCCATGAGTACTATTGTACAATATGAGCCTGGATCTTTTGAGGAAGCCGTAAAGAATAAAGTCTGGAAGGATGCTATGCATAAAGAGTATGAGTCCATAATGAAGAATGATGTTTGGGATGTGGTTCCAAGACCGAAGGACAAAGCAGTTGTCACCTCAAAATGGCTCTACAAGATCAAGCATGGATCTGATGGAAGGGCTGAAAAGTTCAAGGCAAGATTCGTTGCTTGTGGCTTCTCTCAAGCAGAAGGCTTAGACTATGATGATATATTTGCACCTATGACCCGATATACCACCATTCGATCTATCATAGCCCTTGTTGCTACGCAAGGATGGAGTCCTCATCAGATGGATGTGAAGACCGCATTTCTGCACGGTACGATAAAGGAAGAGGTGTATGTGGAGCAACCTCTGGGGTTCGAAGTCCAGGATCGGGACACCCATGTCTACAGGTTGAAGAAAGCCCTCTATGGGTTGAAGCAACCACCCAGAGCTTGGTACGAGAGGATAAATAGCTACCTAATGAAGTTGGGCTTCACGCGTAGTAATGTTGATCCGAACCTTTACTTCAAGGTTGATAGAGAAAAGCCTCTCATTCTAGTGTTGTATGTAGACAACCTCTTCCTGACAGGTGTTGACCCTCTCATTCATCAGTGCAAGAGGAAGCTCGCTACTGAGTTCGAGATGAAGGACCTAGGACTGATGCATTACTTCCTAGGCCTGGAGGTATGGCAAAGACCTAGCAAGATTTTCTTTTCTCAAGGAAAATACATTGTGAAGCTTCTCGAAAGATTTAGTATGGTGGACTGTAACTCTGTGTCGACACCGATGGAGCTCAACTTTAAGAAGTTGAGTGGCAGCGCTGCTGGGCCTATGCTAGCAAATCCTACTGAGTATCGTCAACTCGTAGGGGCCCTAATGTTCTTAGTGAACACCCGTCCGGACGTATGTTTTGCAGTGAACACTTTGAGTCAACATATGGTTGAGCCTCATCACATTCACTAGGTTGGTGCCAAGAATTTGTTGAGATATCATTGAGGCATGATAAACCATGGGCTGAGATACACTATCGGGAGCGTGACACTCCATGGATATATTGATGTCGATTGGGCTGACAGTGTGGTGGATCGCAAGAGCACATCGGGATGCTACTTCACACTTGGGTCTGCTTCGATATCATGGATGAACAAGAAGCAGAAGTTGGTGGCTTTGAGCACCGCGGAGGACAAATACATTGCAGCTAGTATGGCCTGTTGTGAAGCAGTTTTGTTGCGAAAGCTCTTCAGTGAGTTGTTCAGGCATGTGCTAGATACCACCGTGATACGCTTTGATAACCAGAGTGGGATTCGGTTGTCTGAGAATCCTGTGTTCCACGATTAATCCAAGCATATCGATATCAGGTACCACTTTATCTGGGATATGGTACAACAAGGCACTGTAAGGCTCGATCATATAGGAAGTGAAGAGCAGGTCACGGATATTCTCACAAAGCCCCTGGGGAAGGTCAAGTTCCTAACCTTCCGTGAGAATCTTGGTATCGTGGAACGACCCTATGGTGAGGGTCTTGTTGGACGATGAGCTCTGGGAGCTCTGGGCAGCTTTGGGGATAGCTTCTTAGAGCTATAAGCAACCACAAGGCTAGGCTTGCCGAACCTTGTTGGTGTGCTTCTGCCCCACCATTATGATGATTGAGTTGGTTCACCTCTCATGATCTATGCCCCGTATGCATCCTACCCATTCAGTTCAGGGTTCATGGGAAGTACCTCTCATTTGGCCAGTGAGGTGGGAAAAGCTAGAGACTAGTAGCAAAGACTGATGGACGCATCAGATATTTTCGTACTCTCTATCTAGGATGGCACAGTCCAACCACTTGATCTAGGATCAAGTATAGTGAGGTTTTGAACCTCCAACTGACTTCGGGTCAAGTAAACCAACTTCAAGTAAGACTCTTTGTGAGTCCTATAGAGGTTTCAGACCTCTGGGTTGAATCTGTCAGTCGGGAATGATGTCTTTGTGATTGACCCAATTCTGTTCTGAAATAAAGAAGCAAGCAAAGCAAGTTACGGCAGGATGACACACGATGTTTGGATTGCACAGGTGGATGGAGTTCTCCCTAGTTGAGAGGGAGTGTTAATTTTGGACAACTAGGTCCAAACTCCATGTTGTGATGCTCAAATGAAGATGCCAATATTTTTATTGGACTCCTCTTTCGGAGAGGTGCAAGATCGATCTAAAGATCATCTTAATCCGATAAGCAGAACATTTATTTTGAATTTATTCAAAATATGTGCAGGTCGGCCTTAAGGTTTTGTGCCCCAGTAGTTGTGTCACACCCTCATTGATGGATATATATTGGTCAACGTTGGAGGACATTTTCACTCATCTCATCCTCACACATTTCTCTCTCCTCATCTGATTGGTTCGATGACCTTGGAGGCTCTTCTCTTCACATGTGGAAAATTTCAACAGCACATTTATGTTTTCGGCCTAGGGTTTTTGCAATAGCATTGACCAGCGTTGACTTTGGTCAACGCAAGGTCAAACGGATCTAAAACTCTCCCAAAATTTCGATTTTCCAAATCCACATTTTTTGATACTATTCCCGAGGCTAGACGTTGACTTTGACTTGGCTGCGTTGACCTAGTTGCTACTATTGTTTGTGTTGACCGCTCACTGACAGCGTTGACTTTTGGTTGACTTTTGGGTTGACTGTTTTGGCTATCCTAGAGGGTTGTGTGACACTTCTGGTTGGCTAACCATATTGAGAATGCGCTGGTTGAAGCATCCTGTTGACCAACGTAACGCACCAACACACATATTTTGGCTTGTCTTCTGTCGATCTACTGGCATGTTCTATTAGCATTCTACTTTGTTATTTATGTGATTGTTGACTGATATTGGGTTAAAAGTAAAGGTGCATCAAGCATAGAACATCTACAAAAATTTCTAGGTCCTGACCCAGATTCAGAGTTAGCACGTAACCAACAAAACCCTCTTACTATTGGCCCTTTTGGCAATGACCTGCGTGCACAGGCCAAAGTATCACCTGAAGCAGTATGGGGGGTTCTGGTACCAAGTTTCCACACCTAGAGAGAGAATTAAATGAAGCGAACACCTTCAAATCAGCTTTAATACACAGATTTACTTGTGCACCAGAAACCCTAGGTTGATTAACATAGATTAATACAGCGCGTGCACCCAGACAGAAGATCCGCAATTCCTCTAACAGTCCTAATAATGTGCTATTCAGCCCTTACAGAACTAGATCTATGCATTTATCATTTATGTCAACAGTGAACTAGGTACGCAACCGATCCAATCACAGATAATATAACTGATAAACATGAACAGAAATCATATGCGGAAACAGATCACAAGAACAGATAACAGATGCATTTAGTACTCAAATATATCAAAATAGGTCTTTATTCATCAACAGTCGTAACAACCCTTACAACCCTTCAATCCACCCGCGCACACAACCAGCAGGAGCCTTTCAGACACAGATACTTACACAGATCCGCTTCAAAGCTCAAACATACATACACTTTCTTCAAAATCTTAACAAAAATTATCTTATCCGACTCGATCCAGACTTCTATTTATACCTTAGACTGCGTTCATCCTAAGGTCTGCAAATCGTGGTTTGAGACTGCTAGATTTACCCTTTAGCCCATTACAACTCATAAAGAGACTTTGACCTGCCCCAAAGCCCCTTGACTGTGCATTGCTTAGAGCGCACGACTCAAAACTTCAAAAAGATACTATTATTTACTCAAAATTGCGGTCCTAAGGGACCCTGCTCCAACAGGACTTCTCCATTCTAATAAAATAACAAAGTTTTATGAGGGTGTTTGAGGATCATCCTCTTGGCATCCCACTCCTCTCTCTTGGGAAAGGATCTCTACATGTGTGTGATTTGACCTTTTTGGTTCAAGTTGATTTAATTTTCTGCAGATTTGTCTTCATTTTCACATGCCATAGATCTAACATTTCACACTCTCACTTTGGTTAATTTGAGCAATCCAATTTCTCACTTTGTCTTGTCATTTGGGAGCAACTTCTAATCTGATTTTGCAGCTAATATAATTTATTTTTTTGCAGCTGATATAACTTATTCTCTTGCTCATATATTCTTTCCTTTTATGCTCCTACTTCATAGATTTATTAACATGTTAAATATTGTTCAATGTCTCATGTTAATTTGCTAATTTAAACACTTAATTTGCAGTCATATTCTAACATCATTTAGTTTCCACTTCATTGGTTTATGCAAGTATTTAATTTCCTAAATTTATGAATGAATATATTTCCTTGAGACATCTTGCAACACTTCAAATTTGGGGAACAGTATCTTTACTTGCAAAATTTACTTGCATGTCATAGTAGGCATATTAACTTAGTTGCACATTTAAAGTTAACCTCCAAACATAAGCTTGGTTGATAAAAATTATAGGGAAAAAGCGTTTCTTGGAAAGTTCTTCCATTTGGTACAAAGTAAGGTAAAAGAGTGTGACGCTGCAGTTATGAAGGTGGTTTGTCCCCTTGTAGGAACGAAAGCACACACTAGCTCGTAAGACTCAGGGGACGGGTATCGTTAATGACACACTCGTCTCCTCGCCTCCTCTTTCTTACAGTCACCTCAATTTTTACCCCTTGGTAAGAGCTTAAGAGGAGCACTTCTCACCTAGATTAGGCACTTTAGTTTAAAAGTAACCAAGATTAATTGCATCCAAATCTAGTGTAATTGCATCTCATACTAATACACCCCATGGTTTTACTTGCAATTGTTTATTCTACTTGTCATTGTTGAAATTGAATACTTTGTTGTGGCAAGCATTATTTTATCTACATTTTGCAACTAAAACACTAATTGTTTTTCCTTTTGCAAGATATCCTTAAAGCATCATTATATCTTGTATTGTGCTAACAGTTTCTTGGTTCATTTTCAGGATTGCTTATGCTTTCCATTTGAAAGCATTTCATGTATTTTAAGCAAATATCTTTCATTTCTTGAGCAATTCTTTAAAAGACACTAGTTTTTCATATACTTATGCTTATCTCATGTGTTGATGGTTAATGGTTATTTCATTTAATATTGCTCACATCATATTTGTTTGTAATCTGTAAAGGTAATCCATCACACTCTAACAATTCTCCTAGAACCTCACATTTTTAACTTAATTTTCCTTTAGGGACCACCCCCCGTAGCTAACCTAGGAGATAGCTTACTCGAAGAGAAACGGGATTAGTGTGACAGCACCTTCTTTGAGTTCCTTGTCACCAACCACACCTTGTGGGGTTGAAGGTTTTTCTCACTAGCTTGTAGGTAGGTGTAGGCGGCAAGGTCAACATTTTTGTTGTCGCTTCCCGAGACAAGTCTTCTTGTACCTGGGAAATCAACTAGCTTTTGGTTTTAGCAAAGTTGAACTTTAGATTTAGATTCTTTCTTAAGTGGCGACTACAATCAATCCTAATTTTGCAACAGTCTCTACTAGGAGAAATTCAAATGGTCTAATTAACCCCTCTCCTGATCCTGAAAGGGTTTTTTGAGAGATGTTAAATAGAATTTCTCATACTAGAGCTCTTGCTAGTCTTGGGCAAGAGGTTATTTCTAATATTCATTTGCTTTTTCAAGAACAAGTAGAGTCTAGCATCATGAATGATCTTTTTGCTCCTAATTTTAATAACATAAATGGTTATCCTCACAATATCCCTGACGATGTTATTGAAAGGTTACCTTCTTTTCAAGGTAGCAATGTCATTAATGTTGCATCACATGTAAAGAACTTTAATGTTTGCATTTTTAAGTGGTGTAACGTTGTTGACTATGAGGATGTAAAGATGAGACTTTTTGTTATCTCTTTAAAAAATGATGCTCTTGATTGGTTCACTAAGCAATCTACTAACTCTTATGACTCTTTACAAGCTACTATTAATGCTTTCGTGGGAAAGTTTGGAGAGAGGAGAGAAAATAGTCACTTGATCAGTGCCATTAGCAACACGAAGAAAAATGAGAATGAAACTATGGAGGAGTTTAACAAGAGATTCAATGAATTGGTAACAAGCATGCCTACTACTGTTAAATCTTTTGACGAATTTCTTCTATGCTCATATTTAGATGTTCTTGGTGCCGACACTTTGTTTGGTAATTCAATTGATGTTAAATTACTTACATGAATTATAAAACAGAACTAGTAAACTGAAGAAATGTATGTGCACTATATGTGCTAGGAGTCTTTGTCACTCGCACAATTTAAATTGAGTTATCAAAATGCACATGTTTCTTTAAAGCTATGTAAGTAAATTAATCAATCATACAAAATGAAATTAACTCTAAGAATCATGATCACACTCTTCTTGAAAGAAACTTCACACTTGCCTCCTAAGATCACACTCACACTTTGCTTGAAATAAGATCACTCACTCACTTGTTTTTAAGCAAAATCACTCTTGCTCATAAAATCACACACTTGCATAAATGGAAATCACACTTGCTCAAATGGAAATCACTCTTGCTTATAAAATCTCACACTTGCTTGAATGAAAATCACACACTTGCATAAATGGAAACCAAGCATGCTTAAATGGAAATCACACTTCATACTTTTAAATGAATCTGCTTCAAAAAGGAAGATTAACTATGCAAAGAAAAATCCTATCTATATCATTACAGTGTTAAACTCTATTTTGTCCATGTGCATCTGAAATATCTGAACAATAAAAATGATTTCAAACTCCAATCTAAAAGAAATCAAAATGTAAATACTCAGTCGAATTGACAAGAATCTATAGGAAAACATGAACTGAAATACTAATTGTTAATAAATGAAAGACCTTATTGTCTCGAGGGGGCCCTCCATGAGAAGCAGGTAACGCTATGATGCTTTCAACCAAGCACTTAACCACGCATTAGAATACTCAATGAGAAAACGAAATTGCACTTATATAAAACAGAGTATCGTTAATATAAAAATCCAGTCTATGTTCATCCGTGTCGAGGCATATTTATAAAGCCCTTGCACATTTAATTGTTCAGATCTATACACCTAATGCCTATCAACAGAAACTAATATTAACTCTTAAAGATAACATTGCATGATTTTGTCGTGATTTCTTATCATTGCAGCAAATCACGAGGCATAAAATCAATTTATTGCTCGCTTGAGTCTTCCACTACGTGTTAACAATTGGGTAGGGCAGTGATTAATTCAAATTCTCTTCTTGATATTTACTTGTGAGCTTACTTCTTTTACTTGTGTCTTCTCTTCTTAGCTTATATAGTCTTTCATCAAGTCAATTACCAAAAACACAAATTTAGGCTCTTCGATCCAGGGAAAAACCTCTCCCTCTTGGAGAGGAAAACCCACGAGAAATTATTCTTATAGACTTTCAAATGAGAAGTACCATGACCATGACATAGACCCTAGACCTTTATATGCCTTCAAGACCTTGTCACCACTTCTTCATTGACTCCTTCAGTTGATCCTTCTTTCTTGTACCGTCCTGCACCGAACTGCACGAACACTAGAAAGCTCGATGTTTACTTGTATTCTTCCTTCTTTAATTGACTGTGATCCTTACTCAGCACTTTGTTAGACCTTACTGTTTAGCACTTTGTTTCTATACAACCTCCAACAGTCTTCGAATTTATTTCTCCACAAGACTCCCTTTGATAACGTCTTTCTTCCTTTCTTATACTTAACTTATTATGAACAACATTACTTCAGTATTATTCTCGAACTTTATGTGACAACGTGGATAGTATGGTTGTAATCCTATTACGCACCTTTAGAGTCTTGACTGTATAACCCTATATCATTTATTTGTAGACCTCACTGCAATACTTCTTATATATATATATTCCTCACTGTGATGTGAAGTCCACGCAGAGATATGTAATACGCATTGTAATTGGTAATATGTTCTTATGTCATGTGATCCGCACTTATAATGTATGATCTACACTTCTAATATGATCCGTTCTCCTTACATATAATCTGCTCTTCTTATATATATGATCTGCTCGAGAATCACAGAGACTTGCCCGATGTTGTTATGCTTCAAATGAGCCACAGTCAAGACTTATATATACAGGATAGGTCCCTTTATAGAGTTGACATGATAGCTTACTCCTGAGCCGACTTGTGCAGGGGTATGGAGGCCGACTTGATCACTGTTTTCAACGCTGATCTTTATCCATATTCTAAGCCAAGACTTCAAAGCTTGTTTGGCAAGGTCTTGAGGCATACAAATGTGATGTGACTCTTCATAAACATGACTCTTTTAAATTGTACGTTTATGACCAGACGACAAATCCCTAAAGGACATCAAGAAGAAGTCCTTTGACCAAGAATAAAGCCTTGCTCATGAAACCCATGAAGCAAGCATACCAAAAATATATTTTATTATCTCCGTCTTTTTCTTTACATAAATACATAATTACATAGTCAATATGAAGACCGATTCTAGTTACACTTTTCAACACTCCCTCTTAACTAGGGAGGTATTCATACAGGTGCATGTCACTTTTAAACTGAAGAATCTCATAAGAAGAATAAAATTGGTAATCACATTTGTATAGCATCATATCAACCAGCATTGTCCTAGTGCAAGGCCTTGACTAACAACCCCATCTCTCAACGAGACAATGGGCTACAATGTTGGCAAGACACATGACTTATAAACACCATAGTCATTGTCTCTCCAAGGTACATAATCCACCCAGATGTTCCCATAGTATGACCTTCTTGGACTATTCTTCTCTTGGGTAGCCAGCCCTCAAAGAATATCGGTCCTCGACTACTCTTATCTTGAATTCCCTATCACATTCTCAAAGAGTATCGAATGCCAGATGATTACCCAATCCTTCATTCTGTCTTCCAGGTGAAGACCAGAATGATGTGTCTATATGTTCTCTCCACATGGCCTTCACTAGACTTACGGCTCTTAGTCCTAGTCTAGTGCATGACACATGAATCAGAGAATCATATATGTCACTCCCTCTTAACTCAGGAAGGACATACTTCAAGTTTCTTCCAAGCAAGAAAGTTACCACCAGGCTCCCTCTCAACCAAGGACCTACAGCAGCAATGGTGAGACACCCAGTTGCTCATGAAGAATTCCTCCCCTCGATGTCATGTATTTCGATATTGAGGAATCTTCAACTTTTGGCTTCACAGGGCACAGATCATCCATCACTTTCATCCACGATTCATGTCAACTATCTGAAAGTGATTCATCAGTCTTCCTCATCTGGTACACCTTTATGCCATGTTGTTTTCCTTCGAACCATCTCTCAAGGATCTTGCATCCTTCTACATGATTGGCAGCCCTGCATAAACTTATCCAGATAAACACATACATAAGAACTTTTAAATCAAAAGTTACCTCAGTGGTGATCTTTAACCATGACATCTTCCTATAGGCATCGGCATCCTCTATTCAAATTGACACATCTCCTATAGATATTTCTTGTCAAGGGTCTTCTTATTTACCATACTTCTATCAGAGTCCACATATCTTCCTAGAAGATCTCCTAGTCACATCTTCTTGGCTTCTGGATGAGAACCGCCTCTTTACACTATTGCACTTCATGATCTCTTCAATTCTTTCTACGCACAGCTTCATACCCAGGAACTTCCAGTATCCAGTTCCTTTGTTTGTATACAACTAGCTCATATTCCATATGAGGACATATTTAATTTCATCTGTTAGTGGCAACCTATGCACTGTAAGAGATCCTCCTCCATAGATCATTATTCTAAAGATAGAATTCCATTACCTGCAACCATATGACATGACTTCACAGCATCCAGTGTTAGCATATAAATATATATACCTCATACTTTTTCCCTTTGAGTCATCCTGTAGCAATTTTACTAGAATGAAGAACTTCATTCCCTTGACCTGCTTCATCAATATGTCATCATATCCTAATCCTAGAATTTTGTAGCATAGAATTCTCGATGAAACCTTTCTGCTTTCTTTCTAACCAGTGAATCCATAGAGAACTCCATTAGAAAATGTCAGCACCTATTTCCATATTGATTTTTGAATGATGACCCTTGATCTTGATGACTACCTTCCATCAATATTGTTTATCAATGAGGTTTCCAAGAGCTCCTTCTTCAAGTGCTCCTCCCATGCTTCTATCATGATGCTTTTAATATACATTGCTTCCTATCATACTACTTTAAAACTAGCAGAAATCACTTAACGAGATAGATGATCTCAGTCATAATAGAGATCTTTCGCTTCTTCTTTCTTAGATTTCTTTGTATCAGGTTCTTCCCTTATATCTGTGACATGGCCTTCTTCCTTTAACCTCTTTCCCTTTCCAGATTTAGGGCAATCCCTTTTATAATGCCCGAGTTCATTACATCCAAAGCATTGTACTTTGTCCATATTTCTTCTTTTATTATGAGGACCAAATTTTCCGAATCTTCCTTTCTTCCTGGACATGGTTGCAAAGGCTTGATTCCCTTCACTTGATCCTGTATCAGCTTTGGGTTTCAATCTTGTTTCCTCTATTTTACATAGAGACCATAGATCGTGGAATGGTGTTGCTTCTTTCTTCCCATATAAGCTTGAAGTGAAGTTTCCCCATTCTTTCGGTAGAGCATTCAGCGCCACTGTAGTCAATTCATTATCAGACATTACTTCTCCCAATTCCTGCAGTTGGTCTCTTATTTCAGAAATCTTCATAAAATATGAAGTGACTCCTTCCTCTCTTGACAATTTCATTTTGTATATTTCTTGTCTCAGAGAGATTGCTTCTCCTGCAGTACTTACAAATAATAGCTCCACCAATTTCTCATATATTTCTTTCGTAGTTATTAGTTTTGATACATAAGGTATAAGTGAGTCCTTAATGGATTCTATGAGAATCCTCTGGGCTCTGATTTCTCCTTTCATGTACTTGGCATGAGCTGGAGCATCTTCTTTTGAGGGTTGAATGGTAGATCCTTCAATGTAGTCCATAACTTCGTCTTCAAATAGATTCAAATCTATCATCTTCTTCCATGCACTAAAGTTTGATGACCCAACCAATTTGTTGATTTCTTTGCAATAAGACATTTTGACAGATTTAGATAAGATCATAGATACTTTCTTGAGCAGGATGACTTCCTCCTTCTAGCAGCTTCTTTGATGATGATGAAGATAAGAACTCCTTAGATTGAGTTCTGCAATGTAGGTGTTCTTGAATCCTTGATGATAAAGGATGTCTTCCAAAAAAATATGACGTCTCTTCCAACAATGTCTTGAAAATAAATCTTTGATGGCAAAGATTTTTCTTCTTGATTAGTGGATCTTTTGAAGAGTGTTCCTTGCAAACTGATCTGACCTTTTAACCCAAACATTGATCTTTGCTTCCTTGAATGTCTTCTTGTCAAGTAGCTCTTGCGTTCAGCACCTTAGCTCTGATACCATGTGGAGAATTGGGTAGGGCAGTGACTAATTCAAATTCTCTTCTTGATAATTACCTGTGAGCTTACTTCTTTTACTTATGTCTTCTCTTCTTAGTTTATTTAGTCTTTCATCAAGTCAATTACCAAAAACACAAGAGACACAAATTTAGGCTCTTTGAGCCAGGGCAAAACCTCTCCCTCTTGGAGAGGAAAACCCACGAGAAATTCTTCTTATAGACTTTCAGATGACAAGTACCATGACCATGACACAGACCCTAGACCTTTATATGCCTTCAAGACCTTGTCACCACTTTTTCATTGACTCCTTAAGCGGATCGTTCTTTCCTGCACATTTCTACACCAAGACTAGAAAGCTTGATCATTACTTACATTCTTCCTTCTTTAACTGACTGTGATCCTTACTCAGCACTTTGTTAGACCTTACTGTTTAGCACTTTGTTTCTATACAACCTCCAACAGTCTTCGAATTTATTTCTCCACAAGACTCCCTTTGATAAGGTCTTTCTTCCTTTCTTACACTTAACTTATTATGAACAACATTACTTCAGTATTATTCTCAAACTTTCTGTGACAACATGGATATAGTATGGCTATAATCCTATTACGCACCTTTAGAGTCTTGATTGTATAACCCTGTATCATTTATTTGTAGACCTCACTGCAATACTTCTTATATATATATATATATATATATATATATATATATATTCCTCACTGGGATGTGAAGTCCACCTAGAGATATGTAATACACACTGGTAATTTGTTCTTATGTCATGTGATCCGAACTTACAATGTATGATCTGCACGTCTAATATGATCCACTCTCCTTATATATAATCTCTTCTCCTTATATGTAATCCACTCTTCTTATATATATTTGATCTACTCGAGAATCACAGAGATTTGTCCAAAGTTGTTATGCTTCAAATGAGCCACAGTCAAGACTTATATATACAGGATAGGTCCCTTTATAGAGCCGACATGAAAGCTTACTCCTGAGCCGACTTGTGCAGGGGTATGGAGGCTGACTTGATCACTGTTTTCAATGCTGAACTTTATCCATATTCTGAGCCAAGACTTCAAGCTTGTTTGGCAAGGTCTTGATGCATAGAAATGTGATGTGACTCTTCATAAACATGACTCTTTAAAATTGTACATTTATGACCAGAAGACAAATCCCTGAAGGACATCAAGAAGAAGTCCTTTGACCTAGAATAAAGCCTTGCTCATGAAACCCATGAAGCAAGCATACCAAAAATATATTATATTATCTTTATCTTCTTTACATAAATACATAATTACATAGTCAATATGAAGACCGATCCTAGTTACACTTTTCAACACTACAAAGGTTGACTTCAACTTTGATCGCTTTGCTAGGATGTTGTTTTTATCTATCTGACTCATGAGAGTAGGAGGAAATCATTGTGTTCATCAATTGCCACCTACACATGTGTTCCGTTTTCCAACAAGCACCTCTGAACCTATCAGACCATGAATTTAGATGTAGAATCATGTGTTAGCTGCAGAATCACTGCAATTCGATAGCTGAAGTAAATATTAAACTAAATAATAAAGAACATTATCATTTTATGAAATAAAAGACAATTGTATACCTTCCATATCATAAGTCTTGTAATTTGATACCCAATGTGACATTTTGAAGATCATGAAGAAGGAGATGGAGTGAAAAAGGGTGTCAAAAAGAAGCAATTGTGGGGTTCAACATTCCCCCACACACAGGTTATTGCATGTCCTAAAAATTTTCAAAATTGATGAACCCTTCCTGTTATTGAACCTCTTCAAATACTTGAGCCAAAACATCCAGATTTGTCCTTCTTGCTTTCTTCTTAGTGACTACCATCCTTGGTTTCTTCATCAAAATTTTATACTTTAGACTTATGACTTTTCTCTTAGGGGATTTGTTCTTTGCTTTTAGCTTCTTATTCTTTTCGTACCACAGACCAAGATGTAGGAGAATGTTGTCATTCTTCGTTCTTTGTATTTCATTCTACACTTTCAATGTTTCATGCTCTTCTTTTAAGTGCTTATTTAATGTCTCCAATTCATAAATCTCTTGCTTGCAGGTATTTACAATTGGAGGTACTTGTGGAATATCACAATGAATTTATTTTTCCTAGTTTGAAGAGGATGCAGTAGCCTTGCGTGTAGCTTTCTCCTCCAAAGATTCTATATAATCATATATTTCCTGTTGGACCGGGTCAATTTCGGGTGTTCTCCTTGTTGAACTAGAAATTGGTGACAAAATTGTTGGTGATGGAGCCCTCGGCTCTTCGTCTTCCTCTGTGGGTTGTTGAGATGGTTTCTCCATTGTTTCATTGAGTCTTGCACTCCTCCTTATGGTGGAATTGGATGTGGTCTTACAACATAACTTAGTAATAGGAATTTTCTTTCGAATTTTCCCTTGCTCTGTCTTCTCTTGCTCTATTTCCTATGTTTTCCTTTTAGATGTGCTTCTTCCTTACCACTAGCGTTCTTTCTTCTAACATTCTTCTTTTTGAGATTTTCTAACACATCTGCAAGAGGAGTTTCATCTTCTAAGAGTTGTTCTTGTTGTGGAGGTAGGTCAACATTAGGGTTTGTAGATAACCTTCTTCTACTTTTCTTTGTTTTGCAGTTGGGTTCTTCTTGTTCTATCTCCTTGAAATGGTTTCTATCTAAAAAAACTTTCCCAATCATCTCCTATATTTTCGAGGTGGGCTTCAATCAGAATTTTTATCAAGCCATGATGATATATGGTATTATCGATGGATTGTATCTTTCTCTGAGTATTACCGGTCATTTTCCCTAAGCTATGGAGTAAGAAATAGGGAAAATTAATCTCATTTCCTTCAAGGAAATGCATCATCAAACGTGCATGATAGAAAAACATATTGCCAAATCTTCCTTCACAAGTAATAATTTTTTTAATAAGCAACAGTAAATTTCTCCATTTGTTTTTCAAAGTTGTAACTAGTATCCCTTTCTTAAACACTGAAGTGTCCATACCTGGATTTTTGAAAAATATTTTCCATTCCTTTTCTTCAATCTTCCTATTTTTGAACCATATTTTGCCAATCCAAGGTAGTCCAGTCACCTCCATTACAAAGGATTTTGTTAACACTATCTTCACATTTCCAATTTCTGCCTCAATTCCATCAAACGCTAGAGAAAAAGACTTTGTGACTTCTTTTTCATGGCCATTGAATTTTTTCTATAAAATCCAGCCACCGTGCCTGTTGTAAAATTTGTTTGACTTGTGGACAACCCTCCATGAATTTCTTCCCATTTGGCTCTGATCTCACAATAATCCCCATGCTAGAGAAGTTTTGACCCGCAACTGCTTCTTTTGACAAGGTTATGGAGCAAAAAGATCTTCAGATTTAAGGTGAAACAGAGTATGAATGAGGGCGGATTTGTCAATGAAACAGGGTTAAATGGGGCAGAATAGTTGCACATTAAAGGAAATGATGAATGAAGAGGAGCGGTGAATTTGAATTATGATGGACTTATGGTCGATTTGTCGACAAGGCAGAGATATTTGTTGGTTAAGACCGAAGTCGTATAGGAGTAATGAGAGTAATGATTACTTTAAGTGGTGGTAGCAACGTCTATTTTCATTTCATAATCTAATGTTTCTTACCTTTATCATTTAATTTAATACTTACATACCCTAGACCCATGATTCTAATGATTTGATTGGTCTTTTGTAGGTTGTCCTTGGATGCCTTCAGCTGCAAACTTGATCAATTTCTTCTTGTGCCGAGATCTTCAATTGTCCTAATTGAACACTGTCAAGTCAGCTGCAGAATTCTGTTAGAGCTGTAGATTTTCATCAATTTCGTAGTTGCTTACTTTCAAAAGAAAAAGAGGGTTATAAAGAAAATGGGATTAGAATAAGGTTAAAAAGAAAATCTAGGGTGCCAAGAGTGCTTGGTTTTCATCCTAAATTTTATGTATAAACATGCCAACAGTGTTGGTTTTCATGTTTATACAATAATTATATATTTATTTCGATTTATTTTTATTTTATTTTTTATATAGAAAATAAAGGCTTCTGCGAGTTAAGTTGGAGAGGAGGGAGAATCCTTCCTAACCACCTTCAGATCAATGTTGTCTTGCAAATGTTTAACAAACTCCTCCCTTGTCAATGGCTTATGATAAATTCGTAATCGATAACCATTTACAAGGAAGGTCACTCTTTCTTCATCAATGGTTCTGATTCTGACTGTACCATTATCAAAGACAGTTTCAATCTCATAAAGCCCCAGCCAATGAGTTTGAAATTTTCCTTGAAAATCTTTAAACTTTGAGTCAGAAAGTAATGTCCAATCGCAAGGTTTGAATTTTCTTTCTTTGATAAACTTATCATGCCACCTGTATCTTTGTTGTTGAATTATATTGGTCCTGCGAATAGCATCCTGTCTTATCTCATCCAGTTCATTCAATTGCTCCATTCTTTGTTTTTGTGCTTCTGATAAATTAAGACCCAATTTCACTATTGTCTTGAAAGTATTTATTTGGAACTCAATAGGAAATAGGGCTTGTTTCCCATAAACAAGTTCATAAGGAGTATGTCCTGTGGTGTTTCTCCATGTGGTACGATATGCCTACAAAGTTTCTAGAAGCTTTTCTGTGCAATCTTTCCTATGCAGATGCGCAGTCTTGGTAAGAATTGCTTCAATTACTTTATTGGTGGATTCAACTTGTCCACTTGCTTGTGGATGATACGTAGTGGACTTTTGATGCTTAATTTTGTATTCCTCCATTATTTTCTGTACCAACTTGGATGTAAATTGAGTACCTTGATTTGTCACAATTTTCGTTGGGACACCAAAACAGGTGAAAATATCCTCGAAAAGAAATGAAACTACAGCTTTTTCAGTAGCAAAAGGAAGTGCTTTAACTTCTACCCATTTTGTAACATAATCAATGCAAACAAGAATGTATCTTTTTTGTCTTGATGGTGGATTAATTGGACCAACAAAATCCAGAGTCCATTTCTCAAAAGATTTTATAAGTACCTGAGGTTGTAAAGGCATTTCATCTGAAGGAACAAGTTTCTCCATTCTTTGACAACTATCACATCTCTTAACATATTCTTTGGCATCTTTAAAAAGGGAAAACCAATAGTATCCTAAGAGAGGGATTTTATAGGAAGTTCTTTTATCAGCAAAATGTCCTCCACGGGGTTCATCATGACAAGCTTTCAACATCGTTGGTACTTCATCTTCTCTAGCACATCTTCGAATAACTAAGTCAAGCCCTGTCTTGTACAATTCTTCATTTATCCATGAGTAAGATGCACTAGTTTGAATTACTTTTCTTTTCTCACAGGGAGATAAGTATGATGGTAACTTCCCTATAGCCAAATAATTAGCAATATCTGTAAACCAAGGAGATTTAATAGATATCGCAAAAATATATTCATCAGGAAAATCATCCTCTACAGGAGCATCATTATTATCATTTTGGATTCTAGATAAAAATTCAGCAACTGTGTTTTGTTTTCCAGGTCTTGTAACAATAGTAACTATCTTGTAATTATGCCATTAGTAATTTGATTTATTCATTAAATATCTAATTGCAGAATGATCTGTGTGAATGAAGGTTTCGTAACCAATGATATAATGTCTGAATTTGTTGATGGCATGTACAACTGCTAAAAATTCATTTTCAGTTACAGTATAATTTAACTCAGCGGGAGTAAAAATTGTACTTGTGTAGTAAATGGCATAAGGAATCAAGTCTTTTTGTCCTAACACAACTCCCAAAGTTGTATCTGAGGCATCAGTTGAGATGTGAAAAGGTAATTTCCAATTTGGTCCTCTCAAGATGGGTGCTTCGAAAATCTTTTCTTTCAATGTTTCAAAAGCTTTTTGGCAATCAGAATTTCAGGTGAACTCACAATCTTTTGTAAGTAATTTAAGAACAGAGAAAATCTTTGTAAATTTTTCAATAAATCTTTTGTAATAACCAGTAAAGCCAAGAAAACTTCTAACATCTTTTTGAAAGGTAAGAACTGACAATTTAGAAATAACTTCTACCTTAGATGCATCCACCTTAATTCCATCCCCTGAAATATGGTGGCCTAAAACGATTCCCTCAATAATCATAAAACATTTTTCATGGCTTAATGAGAGATTTGCTTCTTTACACCTAATGAGAAATTTTTCCAGGTTTTTAAGAGATTCTTCAAAAGAGTTTCCATAGATAGAAAAATCATCCATGTATGCTTCCATGCAATCATGAATTAAATCAGAGAAAATACCTAGAACTGCCCTTTGGAATGTTGCACGTGCATTACATAACCCAAAAGGAAGTACTCGATAAGCATAAGTTCCCCATGGACAAGTTAAAGTGTTTTTATCTTGATCTTTTGGAGCTACTTGGATCAGGTTATATCCAATAAAACCATCCAAGAAAGAAACTATTTTTTTCCTGCCAATGTGTCTAAGACTTAATCTATAAAAAGAAGTGGAAAATGATCTTTTAAGGTAGCTTTATTCAATTCCCTATAATCAATGCATACTCTCTGTTTTCCATTTTTTTTCAAAACAATTACCAATGGTGAAACTGTTAATTTTGGGCAACTAGTTCCAAACTCCATGTTGTACTGCTCAGATGATGATGCCAATATTTTTATTGGATTCCTCTTTCGAAGAGGTGCAAGATTGATCTGAAGATCATCTTGAGCGGATGAGCAGAACATTTATTTTGAATTTATTCCACTTATGTGCAAGGTCGGCCAAAATTGTAATGTAGACTTGAGAGCCCAATAGATGTGTCACACATCCTCACAAATGGATATAAATTGGAGAGACTTGGAGGTCATTTCATCATCAACTCATGAGTCATCACACACTTCTCTCTTGTGTTTGATTGGTTCGATCACTTTTGGAGGCACTTTCTTCTCACACGTGTGGAGCAGCAACTAGGGCTTTTTGGTGCAGATCTGTCTAGGGCTTCAGCGTAGGTTTAACCAGTGTTGACTTTGGTCAACACTTGGTCCTTTGACCTCCAAACTCCACCAAAAGTCCAATTTTTGAAGGCCGCATTGATTGGCACAAATACCAAGGCTGAACGTTGACTTTGACCTTACTGCTGTTGTTTTGCGTTGACTAGACAGCGTTGACTTTCGTTGACTTTGGGTTGACTATATGGAGCTGTCTTGAGGGTTGTATGACACATTTGGTTGGTTGACCTTAAAACGACTTTGTTGGTTGAAGCATCCTGTTGACTGTCGTAACGCCACCATTCTTCATCTTTGTTTGACAAAAGATAAGTATATTATTGGCTTTTCTTCCGTCGATCTTATTGGTATGTTCTATCAGCATTTTACTTTCATGTTTATGTGACTGCTATTTGGTATTGGGCCCTAGAAGTTTGAAGTAAATTTGCATCAAGCATAGAACACTTTCAAAAATTTACATGGTTTAAGAGCTAAGGTGAAAAGAAATCCCAAGCTTGTGTTGAGAGCAATCACCAAAGAAGTAGCATATTTCAAGGACCCATGGGTACCTCAAATTATAATGGCTTCAAAACTGATCATAAGTTGACTGACAAGTCTGACTATCATGCTTGGAAGATGTCCTTGGACTTGGTCTTGGAAGATCAAGATGTCATGGATTATGTGAAAGGAAAAATCCAAGAGCCTCCATCATCTGCACCCGCTGCCACAAAGACAAAGTATAGAAAAGGGGAAATCAAAGCTAAGCTGATTATCCGGGATTCCATACATAAAATTCTGGTTTCTTACATCTCTGAGATGGGCACATATAAAGAGATGTATGATAAGTTGGTCAAAATGTTCAGGGCTAACAATGCAAATCAAGTTCTTTTCTTTAAGAACCAATTGAAGAATCTCAAGAAAGGCAAGGATGAATCCATTCAATCCTATTTATTGAAGTTGACCGAAATCAGGAATAACCTCCTCACTATTGGGGAAACAATAGCTGGTCAAGAAATGATTCTCATTGCGCTTGGAGGTCTCCCCTCTAAATGGCATGTATTCAATACTACCATTCTCAATAATAATGTGATTCCTGATTTTGATGAAGTATTGTCAAGATGCACTCAAGAGGAGACAAGAATGATGGAATATGAAAATGAAGGTAATGCTACCTTCATTGCTCGTGCTAAGAAGAAGAACAATGGTGGTCTGAGGAACCATGGAAGAGCAGGGGCCAAAGGAAAGAAAGGAAGATGTTACACATGTAACAAGTTTGGCCACTATGCTAGAGAATGCCCTAATAGAAGGGATTCTCCAAGGGATGATGACAACAACAACAGGGGGAATGGCAATCAAAGGAACAATTGGTTCAAAGGAAAGAGGAGGACTCCCTCTGGTTGTAATGAAAATGGGCAACCTTTCAAAAGGTCAAGAAATTCCAAGTATGATGAATCTAATGTTGTTGACAATAAAAGAAATGAATTCATTCTTGTATCTGCCATTTCTGCTGCATCTCCACCCGACACCTTAGATGTCTGGTTAATTGATAATGGTGCTTCAAGGCACCTCACTAGTTTTAAAGAAGCTCTCTCTAATTTGATTGAGAAGGATACTAATGTGCAAATTATCCTTGGAGATAATGCCACCTATCCCATGAAAGGGACAGGGACTGTGACCCTCCACTCCATTTATCTCAAGGTCAAGTCCTCTATTTGCAAGATGTATTGTATGTACCTAATTTGAAGAAGAACCTTGTGTCTATTTCGGCCATGGAAAACAAAGGTTTCAAGGTGGCATTCGTTGATGGAAAGGTACGCATCTGGAAGAAGAGCTTCAAGGAAGCTCTTACTATTGGTTTTAGAGTTGATACACTCTACCAGGTTGAAGGAAGTCCATTGGGGGCTATGACATGTGATAAAATTCGTCAAACCGAATTATGGCATCGGAGGTTTGGACACCTTCATTAGAAAGCCCTTCCCCGAAGCAAGGAAGATGGTGACAGGGATGCCCGAATTCAAAAATGATCATGAAGGTGTATGTCAGGGTTGTGACGAAGGAAAGCATACAAGGGGACCTTTCCCCTCAAGTGTCACAAAGACATCTAATGTCTTGCAATTGATACATTCTGACTTATCTGGTATGCTGCCCATGACATCCTTGGGAGGATGTTCTTATTACATGACGTTTATAGATGACTTCTCTCGCAAGACCTGGATATATTTCTTGAAGAAGAAGGACGAAGCATTCAAATGGTTTCGTACCTTCAAGGCCTTCGTGGAAAATCAAAAAGGAAAGAAGATCAAGATTTGGAGGACCGATAATGGCACCGAATACGAGTCAAACAAGTTCAATGACTTTTGCAAAGAAGCTGGCATTAAGAGGGAAACCACAACCATGTATACTCCTGAGCAAAATAGCGTTGCTGAAAGAAAGAATAGGACCATTGTGGAAGTTGCCCGTGCCATGCTATGTGACCAAGGTCTTCCAAAGTTTCTATGGGGAGAAGCTAAGAACATTGTCGTGTACGTACAAAACAATGCCCGCATTCCTCTCTGGACTCCAAAACTCCTGAAGAAGTCTTCTCTGGTAAGAAACCTGATGTTTCTCATTTTAAAATTTTGGTTGTCCTGTTTACTTTCACATGCCCAAAGAGAAGAGAAGTAAGCTGGATGCTTCTGGAAAGAAGGGAATGTTTGTGGGCTACAGTGAAACTTCAAAGGCATATAGAATGTATGTGCCTGGTCAAAGAGAAGTGGAGATATGCCACAATGTCACCTTCGATGAAGATGCTTCCCTCAGGAAAGTGATAAATCTTCCTAGCTCCAAGGAAGACAATGATGAAAGAACAAGGAAGCAGGAAGAGCCGAAGGATGAGATGATGTCTGATGTTGAAGGACCGATGGACCCTATTGATCCACCTCCTTCAATGAAGAGAAGACCCTCATGGCTCAGGGATACTCTCAAGGATGCCGAGAAACATATGGCCCCAAGGGGTACATTCCGTGAAAGCAAGAAGTCGAATAGATACCAAGATTATCTAGCAGCCATGAGTACGATAATACAATCTGAGCCTGGAACATTTGAAGAAGTCATAAAGCATCAAGTTTGGAAGGATGTTATGCACGAAAAATATGAGTCCATTATGAAGAATGATGTCTGGGAAGTGGTCCCAAGACCAGAGGACAAATCTGTTGTCACCTCGAAATGGCTCTATAAGATCAAGCATGGATCAGATGGAATTGTTGAAAAGTACAAGGTAAGATTCGTTGCCCGAGACTTCTCTCAAAAAGAAGGCATAGATTATGATGATACATTTGCACCTGTGGCCCGCTATAACACCATTCGATCTATTATTGCCCTTGCTGCAACGCAAGGATGGAGTCTGCATCAGATGGATGTGAAGACCTCTTTTCTGCATGGATTTATAAAGAAAGAGGTGTATGTGGAGCAACCTCTGGGGTTCGAAATCCAAGATAGAGACTCTCATGTATGGAGGTTGAAGAAAGCCCTCTATGGGTTGAAGCAAGCCCCACGGCTTGGTACGAGAAGATAGATAGCTACTTGATGAAGTTGGGCTTCACTCGAAGTAATGCTAATCTGAACCTTTACTTCAAGGTTGATAGAGAAAAGCCTCTCATTCTAGTCCTCTATGTGGACGATCTCTTCCTGATAGGTGTTGACCCTCTCATTTATCAGTGTAAGAGGGAGTTTGCTTCCAAGTTCGAGATGAAAGACCTAGGACTGATGCATTACTTCCTAGGCTTGGAGGTCTGGCAGAGACCTAGCGAGATTTTCCTCTCTCAAGGAAAATCTATTGTGAAGCTGCTGAAATGATTTGGTATGGAGGACTGTAAGTCCGTGTCAACACCGATGGAACTCAACTTCAAGAAGTTGTGTGGAAATGTTGTTGGACCCGCATTGGGAAATCCTACCGAATATCGTCAACTCGTAGGAGCATTGATGTTCTTAGTGAACTCCCGTCCGAACATATGTTTTGCAATGAACACTTTGAGTCAACACATGGTTCATCCTCATCATATTCACTGGGTTGGTGCCAAGAATCTCTTGAGATATCTTCGATGCACGATAAACCATGGGCTGAGATACACTACCGGGAGTTTGAGACTCCATGGATATACTGATGCCAATTGGGCTAGCAGTGTGGTGGATCGCAAGAGCACATCTGGATGATGTTTCACACTTGGTTCTGCTTTGATATCTTGGATGAGCAGGAATTAGAAGTCAGTGGCTTTGAGCACAGTTGAGGCCAAATACATTGCAGCGAGTATGGCCTATTGTGAAGCTATTTGGTTGTGTAATCTCTTCAGTGAGTTGTTCGGGCATGTGCTAGATACCACCGTTATCCTTTGTGATAAACAGAGTGGGATTAGTTTGTCAGAGTGGGATTCGTTTTGTTTCCTTTAATATAAAAAAAGGAAACAAAACTCCTATATACACTTCTCCGACAACAGCACCAAAATGTTTGGTAATTTAGTTGATGTTAAATTACTTACATGAATTATCAACCAGGGCTAGTGAACTGATGAAATACATGTGCATTGTATGTGCTAAGAGTCTTTGTCACTCACACAATTTAAATTGAGTTATCAAAATGCACATATTTTCTTTAAAGCTATGTAAGTAAATTAATCACTCATACAAAATGAAATTAACTCTAAGAATAATGATCACACTCTTGAAAGAAACTTCACACTTTCCTCCTAAGATCACACTCACACTTTGCTTGAAATAAGATCACTCACTCACATGCTTTCAAACAAAATCTCTCTTTTTTATAAAATCACACTTGCATAAATGGAAATCAAACTTGCTCAAATGGAAATCACTCTTGCTCATAAAATTTCACACTTGCTTGAATGGAAATCACACACTTGCATAAATGGAAATCACACTTGCTTAAATGGAAATCACACTTCACACTTTTAAATGAATCTGTTTCAAAAAGGAAGATTAACTATGCAAAGGAAAATCCTATCTATATCATTACAGTTTTAAACTCTATTCTCTCCATGTGCATCTGAAATCTTTAAACAATAAAAATGATTAGCAAAATGATTTCAAACTCAAACTAAAAGAAATCACAACGTAACTACCCAGTCGAATTGACAAGAATCTACAGGAAAATATGAACTAAAATACTAACTGTTAATAAATGAAAGACCTTACTATCTCATGGGGGACCTCCACGAGAAGCAGGTAACGCTATGATGCTTTCAACCAGACACTTAACCACGCATTTGAATGCTCAATGAGAAAATGAAACTGCACTTATATAAAACAAAGTATCGTTAACATAAAAATCCAATTTTTGTTCATCCCTGCCAAGAGGCATATTTATAAAGCCCTTGCGCATTTAATTGTTAAGAGCTATATGCCTAATACCTATCAACAGAAACTAATATTAACTCTTAAAGATAACAATGCGCGATTTTCTCATGATTTGCTATCATTGCAACAAATCATGAGGCATAAAATATGTTTCTCACTCGCCTGAGTCACCGACTACGAAGGTTGGCTTCACCTTTGACCGCTTTGCTAGGATGTTGTTTTCATCGATTTGGCTCATGAGAGTAGGAGGAAATCGTTGTGTTCATTAATTGCCACCTACATATGTGTTCTACTCTCCATCTAGCACCTCGAAACCTATCAGACCATGAACTTAAATGTGGAATCATATGTTAGCTACGGAATCACTGCAATTCGGTAGCTGAAGTAAATATTAAACTAAATAATAAAGCACATTATTATTTTATGAAATAAAAGACAATTGTATACCTGCCGTATCATAAGTCTTGTAATTTGATGCCCAGTGTAACATTATGAAGATCAAGATTAAGGAGAGGGAGTGAAAAAGGGTGTCAAAAAGAAGCAATTGTGGGGTTCAACACACTTCTTATGAGTTGAGGAGGAAGGAGCCTGCAACTTTGGGAGTAGCTCAAACTGAAGCCTTGAAGATGGAAAGGGCTAGAAAGCAATCAGGAAAATCTGAAATCACTAGTTTCAGTACAGGGCCATCAAAATCTAATGATTCCAAAGGCAAGGCCAAGGATGAGACTACAAATGATCCTATTAAAGAATTAACTCAACTCATCAAGAGCATGGAGGCATCTTCATCGAACGTTACATCCCTGCTAATTTCAACCTTCCGTTGACCAGGAATATATATTCTATATGCTTTAGAATTTTCACAATATCCAACAAACGTATATTTTCTTCTTGTGGCTTCTAGCTTGTTTCTTTTGGCCTTTGGCACATGAAAATATACGGGGCAGCAAAAGATACAGAGATGGAGAACATTGGGCTTGATACCTATGAACACTTTTTTGGGGGTCTTGTTGTCCAATGTTCGATGAGGCACGTTGTTTTGAACATATACGACAGCATTTGTTGCTTCTCCCTAACGGAACTTGTTAGAAAATTATATATTACATAGCAATGCAACACATAAAATATACGGAAACACAAACACAAAAAACATATAAAACCAAAGAGACACAGATATACGTGGTTCACCCAATTTGGGCTACGTCCACCCCGAATAGCTAGTCCTTTTCTATTATCCAGCAAAATGAAGACACAACCTACAGCAGATTCGTTGTAATATCCTTTGTTCTCTCTCACAGTCTCCCTATCTGTTTCTCGCTCCGAGAATACACATACAATATACAGTCGCAATTACAATGCCCTCATACAAAACGAGGGGTTGCCTTCTAGGGCAAAAAACCTTAAATTAAACATAACTTCTACCTTCAAATCATCCGCCTAATGAACGGCCCAGATTGACTAGAAATTACAATACTTTTACAAGACAATTTTATATTTGTTTTTAGCTTCGGGGGCGCTGCCTCCGAAACCCTCGTCAGGGGCCAGCTGGCCCCCGGACCCCCCAACCGAGGGTGCAACCCCCCCCTACGTGGAGGGGTGTATAGTCTTCCTGCAGTATACATTCGACCGAAACAAAGTCTCTAAATCAGGATGAAAATCAGGCTCCACACTCAACAATCTCCCACTTGGAGATTGATTCTAGCAACTCCACCCCTGCTTCATTTGTTGGACAATGACTCCACTTTGGACCTGGTTGCTTCTCATCTTCTTCATCATACTTGAAGACTAATTTAAACTTAGCATAATCTCAGTTTCTCCCTGGTTACAACTTTTGTTAGCATATCTGCAGGATTCTAGCTAGTGTGTATCTTTTCCAGCTTCAACTGTCCATCTTCCAACACTGACCGTATGAAATAGTACTTGAGTTGTGTGTGTTTAGTCCTGGAATGAAATGCTGAGTTCTTTGCAAGATGAATGGCACTTTGGCTATCACTGTACCCAATTCATCCATAAACCTTTGTAACCAAATCATTTCTTTACTAAACTCTGTAGAAACAACATACTCTTCATTGTTGAAAGTGCACGAAATACTCCTGATTTTTGAAACCCAACCGACAGCTGTTCACTCTGGCGTAAAATACCGTAGTGCTCCTCCCGATATCTCTAACACCATGTATATCTACATCAACATATCCCCGTAGAGCAATTTTTGAACCACCAAAACATAATGCTTGATTTATGGTTCCTCTCAAATATATGAGAATCCATTTCAATCGCCATCTGTTTGTGTTCTTTTCCTTGATTGTTCACGTACCTACTTACAACTCCCACATCACATGTGCAATAACATGCCTTGTGCAAGACTTATTAGCATTAAGCTTCCACTGTCGATGCATATGGAACTTTAGACATATATTCCATTTCTTCGCGGGTCTTGGGGCACATCTCCTTACTAAGTTTGAAATGGCTAGCAAAAGGTGTACTAACTAGTTTTGCATTCTGCATATTAAATCTTTTCAACACCTTTTGTATGTACTCATTCTGAGACAATGTTAATTTGCGATTTTTCTTGTCTCTAGTTATTCTCATACCAAGGATTTGTTTTTCAGCTCCCAAACCCTTCATTGCAAATGAATTTGCCAATTTTCTTTTGAGCACATTTATTTCCTACATTGTAGACCCTGCAACAAGCATGACATCTACATACAATAACAACATAATATAGCTACCATCATTTTGCTTTCTCAGATAAACACAATGATCAAAGTGACATCTAATATAACCTTGTTCAAACATAAACCTGTCAACTTTTAGATACCACTGCCTTGGAGCTTGTTTTAAGCCATACAAGCTCTTCTTTAACCTGCACACTAATTTTTCCTTCCCTTTGACCTCATATCCTTCTGGTTGCTACATATAGATCTCTTCCTCCAAATCTCCATGGAGAAATGTTGTCTTTACATCTAACTTTTCAAGATGCAAATCTTCCGCTGCTACAAGACTTAAAATAGTTCTGATTGAAGTCATCCTAACAACAGGAGAAAATATTTCATCAAAATCAATACCTTTCTTTTGTGCAAACCCCTTCACCACAAGTCTAGGTTTGTACCTTTGTTTTCTTCCATCTTCTTCCTTCAACCTGTAAACCCATTTATTCTACAATGTTGTTTTACCTGTATGCAACCTGACTAAGTCCCAAGTCTGGTTATGTATTAAGGAGTCCATCTCTTCTTTCATGGCTAGCTCTCACTTCTTCCTGGTTTCAACCTGCATTGCTTCTTCATAACATTTGGGTTCACCAGAATCAGTGAACAATAAATAATATAATGAAGGAGAGTATCGTTCAGGAGGTCTACTTATCCTGGTAGATCTTCGCACACCACTTTCAAGTGTTTGAGGTGCTTGTTGATGTTGTGGTGGTTGTTGTTGTTGTGGCTGTTGATTATTATTATTTTCAAGCACCTTTAATTTTTTTGTGATCTCATCAAGAATTGTGTATTCTTTGTTTTCTTTTTCCTGGTTCTTTTCCTGCAACTGATTCTTATACAAGACCTTTTCGTTGAATATTACATCTCTGCTCCTAATGATTTTGTGATTTTCATAATCATATAAGCGATAACCAAAATCATTAACACCATATCCAATAAAGGTACATTTCTTTGATTTTGCCTCAAGCTTAGTTCTATTTTCTTTATTAATATGGACAAAGGTCTCACAACCAAAAGGCTTTAAGAAAGAGTAGTTTACCTTTTTACCTGTCCATGCCTCCTCTAAAATACCACCATCCAAGGAACTTGAAGGCCCTCTATTTATTAGATAAACAGCAGTATCTACAACATTTGCCCAAAATTGTAAAGGCAATCTTGCATGCAATTTCATGCAACTTGCACGCTCAATGATTATTCTGTTCATCTTTTCCGACACACCATTTTCTTGTGGTGTTCTTGGAACTGTCTTCTCTCTGCGAATTCCATGCTCTGAACAGTAACTATCAAACTCTTTGCTGCAATATTCACCTCCATTGTTTAATCTGAGACACTTCAACTTCTTTCCTGTCTCAATCTCAACCAAAGCTTTCAATTTCTTGAAAGTATCAAATACATCAGATTTATTCTGAATACAATAAATCCAAGTTTTTCTACTTGCATCATCAATAAAAGTAACATAATAACAAGATCCACCGAGAGATGATACCTAAGCAGGTCCCCATACATCTGTATGCACAAGCTCTAATTTTTCTCTTCTTTTATTTCCCAACTCTGAGAAATCTGACTCTCTTTTGTTTTCCATAAATACAATTCTCATAGAAATCCAAATAAATATTCTTCAAACCCGGCAACAAATTTCTTGAGTGAAGAATCTTCATCCCCTTCTCACTCATGTGTCTAAGCCTATGTTGCCATAATGCTGCATCTGCTCCTTTGGAAGTTAAAGCATTGACAGAGTTAGAAATACCATTGCATAAATACAATGTACCAACCTTTTCTCCTTTTGCTATTACCAAGGCTCCTTTGGTGACTTTCCAAGTTTTATCTATGAAAGTTGTCACACAACCTTCACCACCTAATTGCTCTATTGAAATCAGATTTTTCTTCAGATCTAGAACATGTCTTACCTCATTTAATAACCATTGGTTTCCATTCTATTATTTTACAAGAACTTTACCCATTCCAACAATTTTACAAGGTTTATCATCACCCAAACGAACTTGTCCAAAATCTCCTTGAACATAGCCATGAAAATAATTCTTATCAGGTGTGGCATGGAATGAGGCCCCTGAATATACCACACAGGAATCAGTAACATTTTCTAAAGAAATAATCAAAGCATCTTATAACACATCACCTATCACATTTGCTTCATGATCGTTTTCTTGTTGTGCGTCTCCTTTTCCTTTCTGAGATCTACAGTCTTTCTTCAAGTGTCCTTTCTTTTTGCATTTCCAGCACACTATCCCCGATCTGGACTTGGATCTGCCTTTCCTTGATTTATTGCGATATGTTGAGCTCTTTCCTCTTTCCATTTTTCTTCCCCTAGTCTCTGCACTCAAAGCATTACCCGATGTCTCACCGGAGCTTTTCTGTCACATTTCCTCGCTAAGGATAGCACCGACAACATCATCAAACTTTAAAGTACTAGATCCAGAGACAGAGTTACTAATGGCCATAACTAAACATTCCAATTTTCTGGCAATGAGCACAGAAATAACATAGCCTTAACTTCATCATCAAAGTTTACCCCTACAGAACTTAACTGACTGATAACCGTATTAAAATCATTTAAATGGTCTGCAAAAGATCCACCTTCCGACATCTTAATATTAAATAAACGTTTCATAAGAAATACCTTGTTTGAGGCCGAGGGATTTTCATATAGTTTCGCCAATGCCTTAATCAAACCTTGTGTTGTTGTTTCCTTCGAAATATTGAAGGCTACTTACGCCGTGAGGAACAACCGTACTGTTCCAAGTGCCTTTCTATCGAGAATCTCCCATTTTGCGTCTGTCATGGTCGTCGGCTTCTTTGTTTTTCCGCTCAATGGTAGGTACAGATCTTTCTAATACAGATAATCTTCCATCTGCATCTTCCACAGCGCGTAGTTTTGGCCGTTAAATTTCTCGACCCTAAACTTACCATCTTTTGCCATTGCTCCCACTCGAACCAGGTACCCTTCTTTCCCACAGGTTTATCAGCCAGATAGACCTTCAGCTCTGATACCAGTTGTTAGAAAATTATTTATTACAGAGCAATGCAACATATAAAATATGCGGAAACACAAACACAGAAAACCTATAAAACCAGAGAGACACAGATATACGTGCTTCACCCAATTCGGGCTACGTCTACCCCGAACAGCCAGTCCTTCCTTTCTATTATCCTCTGTTTTCTCTCACAATCTCCCTATTTTTTTCTCGCTTTGAGAATACACATACAATACACAGCCGCAATTACAATGCCCTCATACAAAACGAGGGGTTTCCTTCTAAGGCAAATAACCCGAAATTAAACATAACTTCTACCGTCAGATTATCCACCTAATGAATGGCCCAGATTAACTAGAAATTACAATACTTTTACAAGGCAATTTTACATCTGTTTTTAGCTTCGGGGGCGCTGCCCCCTAAACCCCCACCAGGGGCCAGCTAGCCCCCGGACCCCGCAGGGAGGACAAGTGCCCCCTGCACCCCCCCGCGTGAAGGGGTGTACAGTCTTCTTGTGGTATACATTCGGCTAAAACAAAGATCTCTGAATCAGGATGAAAATCAGGCTCCACACCCAACAGAACTTCGGTAAATTTTGATCATGGAGCATAGCACGAGCGGCTTCTACAATAGACCTATTCTTTCTTTCAACCACTCCATTTTGTTCAGGAGTATAGGGCACAATCGTCTCTTTCTTCATTGCTTCCTTCTTGCAAAAATCAATGAACTCCTTTGAAATGTACTCTCCACCATTGTATGACCTTAATACTTTGATTTTCTTCCCTATATGATTTTCAACCAAAGCTTTGAACTCCTTGAACATTTCAAAGGCTTCATCCTTGTGCTTCAAATAATATATCCATGTCTTTCTTGAGAAGTCATCAATGAAGGTGATGTAGTAGAGATGGCCATTGGCCACCAATAGAATGTATGGGCATCAGACCACATATGTCAGAATGAATGAGATGGAAGATGTTATTCTTCTTGTTCTCGATGCTTGCTAGATGGTAATGGTCCCCTTGAATTCATTCCACTGGCACAACCTAGAAATACTCCATCATGTTTGGTTTGAATATAGGGAATACCAGAGAAAAATTTCTTCAATTTCGGAAGAGCATCATAATGTAGATGGGCCAATCTTCGGTGCCATAGCTCGCTTAGGTGATTTGTATCATGGACCAATGCTAGAAGAGGTCTACCAAAGACTATGTAGAGTCCTTCAAATCTTGATCCTAATGTGAATGCATCCCTCATAGGTGATGCAACAGGCCAAGAAAGAACCTTTCCCTAAATGAAGGCAACCCTCATCCCTTTGTCTTCGAAAGCAGATATTGATACCAAATTCTTCTCCAATCTCGGCACATACATTACACCATGGAGCAAAACAGATTCCCCGGATTCCAAATGAAATTTGACGGACCCAAAGCATTTAACGAGATGAGTGGAGTGGTCTCCAAGAATAATTTTCAAATTTGACTCCCTCTCTACCAAATTAGAGAGAACTTCCTTATACCTAGATAAATGATGAGTGGACCCATTTTCAACCAACCAATTATCCCACAAATCCAAAGGAGAGGAACTAGTGAGTGCAAAAATAATAATAAATTCAGATTGATTTGCAACATTATTTTCATACCTGGAGTATCTTGACTTCTTTTGAGGACAATGATCTTCTTCATGATTACTTGGAGCATGTCTTCTTCTTCCATCTCTTCCACTATGATCATTCCTTCGGTCATCTCTTCTTCTTCGATCATCAAACCTATTGTTGTTGCTTCTAGTGTTGTAGCATGGACCATTGTTCTTCTAAGGGAAATCTCAAGCATAGTGGCATCTCTTATGACAATTGAAGCATTCAATGTGCAATGGTTCCTTGGATCTTCCAATCCTTCTATTTGAATTTCGAAGAGGAGGCTTTCTTGAATTTGATGGACATCCTTTTCCTTTCTTCCTCTTCTTGTCATGAGTGATGAATGCAATGGGCTTTCCTTCTTCATGTTTTTGTATCCTTCCTCTAGAAAACATCATTGATTCTTCTTGAGTGATTTTTCCAACAATCTCATCAAATGACGGGAAACTATTGTTATCAGCTATGATCTCCAACCTGATCTTCCATGCAGCAAAGTTACATGAGTCACCCAACTTCCCATGCTCCTTGAAGAAAGAGAAAGACATCTTGACTTGATTAGATAGGCTTCTTCAACTTTCCAAAGATGATTGTTTCAAATCTTGTCTCCTTTTGGGCTTGTCCTTCACCTTAGCTCTGAAACCATGTTAAATTTCAGACTGCTCTTAGCCCAATTTGATTCTTCAATTAGCAATCTTTTTAGTAACAATTAATCTTTCCAATAATTAACAATAATCGAGGATAGAACAGTAAAAGCAATGACAAAGGAGACAATCAACACATGAACAAGAGACACAGGATTTGGTCAAAGACCAAGGAAAACCCCACTATGTGGAAAACCCTTTGAAAAAATAAATTATTAGATTGTCATAAAATGTTCAGCAGAGAGTACAATGAACCCAATACAAAAACATCCAGCAAAACTAACCCAACAACATTAAGAAATATGCTCTCAGCATCAACATATATCGAAGACAACTTTTTCTGTGTGTGGTCAAATGCGGTCAGATGCCAAATTTAGCCCTAGAGCTCAACCACACGGACGAGTTGTGCATGCAGTTGAGACCTTCCAACCACTCGCTTGAGCCTGCTAGCCAGCAATTATAGCCGAAAACTGCCTTTGACGAGTTTGCAGTCGTAAACCAAAACCCTAAAACACGTGCAAGCTTCGAACCCTGTAATTTCAAACCTGTGTGAACTTCTTTCCTTGACCCAGCCTCAGATCTGTGCGAACCAATCAATGAAGAAGAGAAGAATATGATGCTTGGTGATGTTCAAATGAGCTTGAGGTCACTTGTATTTATAGGCTTCCAAGGGTGACCATTTTCCTGTTAGGGTCGACTTGTCAAAATATGCATATATGGGCTTTTCTTCATAAGTACACTTTCACCTATCCAAATTGAGCGCTTCAAGAGTCAAAATTGGTCCTCTCGAAAGGAGGAATCTATTCCTATGGTTGGAATTTGTCACTAAGCTGCCAAATAATAAAAACAAGCATCTATCAAGGCATTCAGATTCACCCTGGCAACTCCATTTTGGTACTATATCCAAAATCATGAAAGATGGTTGATTGTGAAACCCTCTATGGCCTTGAGCCCAAAAGCCTCCATAAGTTGTGGGAAAGACTTGATTTGTGGAACGAGCTATGTGAGCAGGTAGTCGAGCATGAGAATGAGACTTCTTACTCAATCTCTTTAATAAGAAGAAGATAGACCTCTATAATGTACAACATGAATATGAAGAAAATCCTTCTGATTATCTCTTCTCTGAGCTCATGTATTACACTGGTGGATTCAATTATTTGTGTCATGCAATTAAAGAAAAGCATGGTACCTTGCCCTGAGGATGTTTTCTCCCATTTATATGAGCAAGCAGAGAGGCTCTATGTGATGAAATGTGCATATAACAAAAATCCCTCAGATGATCTCTTTCTAGAAGTATGCTACCAAACTCATGTAGTGGAGACCTTAAATAGTATTCTTCAAAAAAAAAAAAAGACCAAGGGTCCTCCCTGCCTGACAAGAATGATTTTCAGGAAAATCATGTTGACCAAGAAAATGAGGAATCTATGAAACACCCTTGGGGTGCATATTTGGGAATTGGTATTGAAGTCTACAAAGATGAACGTGATGAGGTAGGGCCTCTCATTCGAGAAAGAACATTAGAGGATATGGTGATTGTGGATCCTTGTGATATCAAAATTTCTGAATTCTTCCATATAAACGAGGGAAAATGGGGTATCAACCATCATTTCAGCAATGACCCTATTTATGATACTGATAAGGAAGATGAGGTTGAAATAGATTCCCCTTTTCTCCAAGACATTACTTATAATAATATATCTATTCACACCATTGAATGGGGGGATCATTGTTTTCCCATGCATGAAGAAGGTTTATTGGGAATAGAGGGCCCCATTTATGATACCGATAATGATACTGACAAAAGCCTTACTGTCCCATGCCTTCTCTCGGATCCCAATGACACAGCTGCATTATCCATGACCCCTAGCCTTGCTCGTTCTTATACCATCACTAACATTGATGTTCCTTTTCCCTCTCCTAGGTATGATATTGAGAAAGAGCCATCGATTAGATGTATCCCTTATTCCCCTGCATACCCTCAGGATTGTAAGCACACAATCATTGCCCCTTTCCAATATGATTATCCCATTGAGCAATCGATTTGTTGCACCCCTCCATGTCCCAAGTCCTCTTTTCCTTCTTGTCATGACCTTGGGATAGCCACACAGCATGAAGTTATGAATATTGATTGTGATAGGAAGTTTTGGAGCTTGGTCATTCATTCGTCCATTTTGTGCTTACAAGAAAGGCTTTGAACCTCTTAATTGATGTCTTTTCCCTTATCTAGGACTCCTTTCTAGATCATATGGATGTCGTATTTTTCCTACTCCCACCTGCATCTTCCAACATGTGATTGTTTCTATGTAGGATTTTGGCTATATTGCATGAGTAATCATATAGGCAGACATGATTATACTGATCTAATGATATGTTGGTTGCACTAGCTCTATGATTACACTTACTCTTTGCCTAAGATAACATGCATGTTAGGGTAGGATGCATTGCATATTGATTTTCACATCAGAACTAACATCATATTCTTTATCATGCTAGATTAGATGCATCTAGATTAGAATTGCATTTAGAAAAAAAATTATTCCTTGTTGATTTTTATGCCCTAACTTAAGCATGGGAAATCATAAGATGCTTTAAAAACATCTTGCCCCGTGTGCTTAGTATGTGCATGAAACAAGTCTACGGTCCCAAGAATTTGTTGGTGTTCTCTAGACCTCCCCATTCGAGTACATTCGTGCACTCTACTGAGAGATCATATCCCAGTTGGAGCCAGATGTTACCCACCACCTGTGGGTGATACCCATAGGAGAATATTTTCTCCTAGATAGTCCTCAGTCGAAAGCCAGGAGCCCCTTGCAGCCACCAAATATCTCAATGTGCCATCATCTCCGCCACCTGAGCCAGCCATTATGCTCCCTCACCCATCTGTTATGATTGTATGTTTGAAGGTGGGCCTTCCAACCTAAAGGTATGGCTTTGATTAGGTGGTTGGGTACTTCTACTTATCATGGACACTTTTGGGAATGGACTAGTGGGGGGATTCAGCGGAAAGAATGAGCTTGGTTTGTACTCTTGTCCCCTTGTCCAACTTGTTGGTTAACCTTGTATCTTAGTCCCATAGGATCTCCTTTATGGGCTACTAGCTTTAGGAGTGGCGCTACATTGGAAATCCTGGTTTTGCTTGCGTGGTCCTACTTCCTGACACCACATACATCACCCCCCTCCGCTCATTACAACCTTGTTTTACATATTTCTAATTTGGATCCACATTTGTCCATTGGGTCCACAAGGAGTTAGCCTCCCCCTCCCTTGTCCACACTTTGGATCAGGCCTAGAACGATTCCCTGAAGGTTGATGCAACTAAAAAGAAAGTGAAAAGCATAATTTGGCCACTCTCAACAAGAAATGAACCATAAAATGCAAAAGATGGTCGAGACATACAAATTTAGCACAAGGGCAAAAGCCAACATGAGCTCAATTCCCTATCATTATGGCCATCACCTTGGTTCCTAGGGCCGCCTATATTGCCCCCCTTGCATCACTAAGGAATCCAAGATTGTCCCAACCCCTGGTGGGTGATGAACTGCCCAAACTTAAGGGGGTATTCAATATTATATCATTCACATCACACCCTCATCCCCTAGAACCCCAAGCAGTTTTAAAATAAAAATCAATAAAAGGAAATAGGCATATGAAGAATGGTGGAAAAACAAAAGTCGAGGTAACTCATGTACCATGATTTCTCCCTCCTACATTCATACACCCAAATGTGGGCTTCCCTTATCTTAGCTACCCTTGTACTATGGCATGTGGCTTGGAGACTTCCCCTGATGCCCACTATGTTCCATCATTATATTACATGACACTTGCCACTTGATGGATGTACCATGGACCTGTCATACCCCTAGAGGTTGAAATCACCTAATAGGGTCCTTGATTAACCTCCTTCTTGAACTTGGAGAATCCTATACACTCTAGAGCCCATTATGGAAGGGCATGCCACTACGAAGTGTCCACTTGGTTCCATGGTTTGTAAGCTCGTTTACTCAATTACATGGATGATTCGTTGTATTGGAAGGTGAGGGGACACATTGGATCTTATACAGGATTGCAGGTCGATCTTCATCTTGGGGTTTGATCTCCCTATATGGCGTCTAAGCCCTCCAAAGGGTCGTATTGGCGTTCATAGGGTGTGCATTGAGAGCCATAGGCCTCCACTATAACTGAGAGCAAATAGCCATGCCATGGGATCCTTGAGTACCATTCATTGCTCGCTCGTGTTCCACTTACTGGACGATGATGATGCACTTGGACCACCTTGCCCAATCGGCTACACTCTTGCACCACACACTTGGCAGTTGATCTAGGGCATAGATGGGGTTGTGTATCACCATGGGAGACAAAGGGAGAGCTTGCATCATTGTTCCATCCCTTGCAGATGGGATATAGGCTTGTTCAATCCACTTGGAGACCCATCAGGATGTTTTTGTGCCCCCATAGCCACTTGGGAGCACCACATGTCATTTTCTTGGAGATCAATGGGCCACCCCCTCTATCACTATTTTTGGAGCCCTTCCACTCATTTTGGCACATATTGGACTCCACTAGGCCTTTCAATGGCCTTCCTAGCTACTTATCTATCATTTTGGCCCTCTTGAGGCTTGTTTTTCATGTTATGGAACTATCTTGGTGGGTCTGTCAACAAAGGATGTTATTTTATTATTAGGGGCATAATTAGGCCTAATTAGGGAAATTAAACCCTCAAAGGATCATATATATTGATGAGAGGATCATTTCATTCCTCATCATCACTTGGATTTGTATCTCTCTTTTCGTGAGAATTTCGCTATAGCTATTGATAGCCGAATTGGATGAATATTGATGCATTTCGATGTTTGGTTATCTTTTCTTGGTCTTGGAGCTTCGATTTTGTCTCTCTTTCATGATTCGATATATTTGCTATACTTGTAAGTGCTCTTTCATGGTCTATTTTTCTCTCTCTTATATACATTAATAACGTTTGGAATTTTCTCTCATGAAATCTGAAAATTTTCCCTAGTTGAATGCGAATTTGTCAAATTTTGATCTTGTGAGGATATTTCATATGTTACATGTTTGGGTATAGTGAATGAATGTTCCTAAGGGTAAATTATCTCCATAATTGCCTTGAAAAGTCATCAAATTGTAGTAATAAGAAGTATAAATTCCTTTTGTAATCTAGTAGTTGCCCCTATGGCCATGCGAAGTTGTCATAGGACTCCTTGATTGGGTAAAAAAAACTCCAAAATTGAAAGCACATTGACTCCATTCTCCCAATATGCTAGGCACTGATCTTATCCTTGGTGATCACCTCAAAGAAAATCTTTTCTCACCTTCTATCCTTTTCTCTAAGCCCTAACCCTAGAAGTCTCCTAAGGGATCAAGCAAAATCTTATAAAGCCATCCATTCCAAGAACGAGTTGGGCTACAACTGCGTTGGGATTTTCCTTAAGCCCTCACAAATTTTGAAGGATTTCCCATAGCCAAATTTGGAAATATCTCAAGCCCTAGCTCCAACTTTGTTCTTGACCCTAGGGTTCCTTGGTTAGTGGCTTCGTCAAGGGTCATTGCATTAAAAACTCAAGTAAAACTCAATTTCATTGATCCTTTTCTCCTCCCTTGTTTGGTCTAGATATTTTGTTCGAAGTTTCACCTGAAAACCTAGACCTTGCTTGGGTCCACTTGGGATTTCTTTGTGGCCCCACACCTTCATCATTCATATTTCACAAGACCACTTTAGAACCCCTTTTCCCTTTAAGGATCTTAGGTCTAGGTCACTCCTTATCAAGGAATATCTCTAACCCTTAGGTTTAGGCTTCTTCTTATGCCTTTCTTGGAGAGCCATACACCTTGCTTCTTGAGCAAGAAAGCCTTATCATCTGAGTCTCTCCTATGAATGCGCTATTGAAATCACTATCTCTCCATCATTGATATATCATTCATAGTGATTTCCCTTATACCGGGACTCCTCCCATCGGTGAAAGTCCGTAAAGAGCAGGGGGCATTGACTTAGGTGACAGTGGGTCTTTGTCCCATTGTTGCTACTTGGTCTAGTAGTCGCCCCTTTGGAGTCCCTCCTAGGACCCCTGCTATCTTCAGCGGTCACGGGCTCCATTGTCAATTACCCATATATTTTCATCTCCAAAAGTACCAGAGAGAGCAGAAAAGAGATTCCATTCATAGATCTTCTTTTGAAAATTTGGTCATGGACTTGATGAAGCAATTCTTGATAGTTGCAAGAAGACATCTAAGACTCTTGAGACCTTTCTTTTTGTAGCTTGCCATTGAAGAGGGAGAGAGAACTTCCTTAAAAGAGACTTACAACAAGGGTGCCAACAAAGATGTGATCTTCAGACTGCCTTCCTTCACCTTAGCTCTGATACCATGTTGAGAAATCAATGTAGATGTAGATTAAGATTGATTCCTCTTATTTGATAATTACTTGTGAGAATTTGTTGGTCTTTTATTACTTTTATTATGTCTTCTTCATCAAGAAATTACCAAAACATAGAATGCATGAAGATCACAAGAATACAAAGAACACAAGATATAGGCTCAAAGCCAGGGCAAAACCCTCCAAGGGAAAAACCCAAAAAGATTATCTTCTTATAAAATCTGATCAAAGTGAAATATCCAAGACCCAAAGACCAAGACCTCCTCAATTACCAAGTCAGGCCTTCTTCAAACCCTTCCTTCAACAAGTCAAAGTTCACAAAGTCAACGAAAGTCAAATCTGCTCCTGCTCAAGATTTTGGTCCAACAACTCAGATTTTTGGGCCTTGGAACTCAGATCTGAAACTCGGCCCTGCAATTTTGGTCCTACATTTCGTACAATTTTTCCCCAGAAACTCGCATGTGTGAACTAGGTCAAGTCAAAAATCAGATTTTCCTTTTCTTCTTGGGTTTTCTTCTTTCTTGTCCTTCACTCTTCTTTTCCGCTTTTCTTTCTTGGAGATCGAACTTGATGAACAATTGTGGTAATGAGGACAAAGTCTCCTCTTATATATACTCTTTTAATGTGGTCCAATAGGTCTCTCTAGGCCAACTTCTTCTGGAAGGGCCAACCTCTTCTAGACTCAAAAATAATGTTTTCTTTTGATTACAATTGCCCAAAAGGGACTTTGACTCGGGACAAAATTTCATATAGACTCAAGAAACCCTAGAAGAAGGAAGAACATGCTTATTTAGAAAAGAATAATAATAATAATAATCATAATTTTTCTTTTTCTTCTTTTGCTTTTTACAAGAAATAAATATTGATATAAATACAAAGATAATTATCAAGACTGAACCAAGTTACAAATTTCAACAACAGCTATTGTAAAATTGAGATTTAAGATGGGCATGTACAGGACATTCCAAGATTATTGGGAATTTTATCCCCCAAATTCTTAGTATCACAAATATGACAAGTTCTTTCGTCCCACGGCATTTTAGGAATTGTCCAAGACTTTCTTTCACTATGGAGTTAATGAGAGTTCGTTCTTATTTTAGTAATGTTAAACTTTTTTTAAGTTAGCGATATTAGAGTGATACTTTTGATCCTCTATATTGGGGTTAATGACCACTTTACAGTAACTTATTTCTCTTACCCTCTATCTCTTCATCACAACACAAATTTTTATCTAATGTAGATGTGATAGTATTTATGGTAACAATATCCTGCAAAGTGATCTCCTCCTCTATTCTCCAATGTTTTAGCCAAGACTTGGAATTTTTATGCCAACCCTCCTTAAGCTTGATTCATTGGAAATATTGGAAAAATGCTTTCTTTTTTGGATATCGTCTTCTTTCAAGACTGTGAGAAGAACCTTTAATTATGATTAGAATCCTGTATATCACTCTAATACAGATCTTTATTGCACTATTTATTCCAACTGTCTCAATCACAACTTCAATAAAACACATTTTAATTAACCATAGCCATTTGTTCTCAATACAACTAATTTTAATTTTGATTGAAAATATTACGCGGGTATAGATTTGCAAATGATTTCAAAATTGAATTTTATGAAGGAAACTAGATTCAAAACCTACCAGAACGCATGATTAGGAATATATATTATAAACCACCAACTACTAAAAATTTTATGTATCAGGAAGTTCTTACTTGTAACCTAAAACGGCTCTGCTGACAAGGCCAAGAAGCAAAGATCCCTGAAATAGCAGGCTTGGCACCTGAATTAAGTCTCCTGTGGCTTCAGGATTTGTTGAGAGCAAGAGACCAACACCAAACATGGCAAAAGACAGTGCACCACCAGCCAATGGACCTGCTACTGAAACATCCATCTTTGTTGTTCGATCTGGAAGGACTGACTTAAACTGCAAAAGAAGAAATGAAAGAAGATATGTTAAAGGGAAAAAAGGCAAAGGTATAGGCAAGCTCTTTCTGATCATAGGAAGCATACCAAAAAGATTGACCAGAGAGACTTGCAGATAATTTAATTAGCCGTACTGTCACTTTTGCACTGCTTTATGACCTGATGTAATAGTTCTCACACAGATTTCAGTAGAATATGGTCTTCAGAATTTTCATAGTAATGCTCTATTTAGTATTTACCAAAACGTTTCTTCTGATAGTAACAATATGTTGGCACAATAAGCTCAATATTATACTCTTCATTAACACAGTATCAACTGTACTTGTCCTGACTTGTAGAATAACATATTGGTAGATTATTAGAGTAGATTTGGATCTTGATTAGATACTGCCAAACAGCAAACAAGGCTCATATTTATCTCATAAAACTCAAAGGAGTCTAGAAAAATCTTATACGACGAACAAAGCAACATCACTCAAGAAGTCATGATTTAGAAAGGTTAAACTACCCATGGTCATGTTCAATACAACATCTCCAATCTATGTTAAAGTTTCATGATATATATATGCATAGGCAAATATAAGCTTTCATTCTCTGTAATGTAGATAGAATTGAGATAAGAAAGAGACTGTTACATAAGAAAGACATAAAGATGTAAGGGTCCTACTACAGCTATTTTAGTAGGGTTATTTACCAAAAAAAAAAAAAAATCCACAACAGCAGGACAAATTGGTGAAGTGGCTCTTATAGGTTCCCTATCTGTGCAGGTGTTTATTTCTGTTGTGAATTGTGTGTGGCACTAAACCAGGACTGAATTTAATATACAGTTCAATGCTTAGATCCTTGTAATCCAGAGCCAATTCATCCCTTTGTCTCATTTCACAAGTGAAAGATTGATTAGGTCAAGGTTCATCAAGGGTGAAGGCTGTTCCAGTCAAAATTGACTTCATCACATCCAGTCAAAATTGACTTCATTGAGTGATATTTGATTTGGACTTATAAATACCGGATTTTGAAAAGATGCATGTAATGAAAATATATCTCTCTTTCTACAAATTTAAAAGAAGACAGCAGTTGTACAGCAATACAAGGAGGCGTGCATTGGCAAATTTTAAAGTGGACCTCTTCTCCAATCAATGGAGTTATCAGGTAAATACATGCTGCCACTGCTGATACTTGTGGGATTATGCTACATACAGATTCAGATCAATGGACTGAAGACCAAGATGCAAAGTGCAAAAATGCCAAGGCCAGGTGATGAGGGTGAAAAGCAATAGCAACAAGCTTGGATGAAAATAAAGAAGGTTCCGGTTTCAAAGTGGAATGAAAGGGCATACTTTAGTGCTCGGAAAGTAAAAGCAGAGCACAATTACCTTTGTATGGCTGTGCTGGTTCGAGAAATAATCAATGCAGATTATGCATGTCATTCATACAACCAATCCATTGTAAAGAAACACATCATAAATTTATGCTAACATTTGAAAGGTTTAGGAGAAACATTGGTGGATGTTTACCCTGGTTAAGCAATGAGTTTTGTTACAAACAATGTTGCAAAAGTCAGACTCAGGAATAAATCGGCAAGGTCCAAAAAATGAAAAAGTCGTAAAATTCGGGGGGAAATCAGAAAAATCACCAAAAACTTGGCAAAATAAATAATGGACTGGTTGAAAAACTCGCAAATTGCGGAATTTATCTTGATTTTATCAGGATTTTGGTACTTACAAATAAGATTGCCTTACAGTCTCCCAAGATAGTCAATTATCCAAGTAAGGAGGTAGGTCTCTTCATAAGACAATCAATCATATTACAGTCACACTCAAATGGTGATACCTTGTAAGGCTATGCAGGCAGTAGTCTTTATGACAGTAGATTGGAATGGAGAAGCAATTGGAGATAATATATCTGCAGAAGATGTCAAGTGCCTTGATCTGTCCACAGTACACAACCTTAGTGGTACTATTAAGATTGTAGATGTAGATGGCATGTCTGCAAACCCTGGTGATATTCTTGTGGTTGAAATCTGCAATCTGGGTCCTCTTCCTGGAGATGAGTGGGGACATACAGGGATATTTGACATAAAAAAATTGTGGTGGTCTTTTGACTGGTCACTTTCCTCGTGCAACAGAAGCTATTTGGTACTTGATGGAATATATGCCTACTCTCTTCATATTCCAGGTGTTAGATTCCCAGGCTTAAGTCACCCTGGTCTAATTGGAGCAGCACTGTTGAAGGAACTCCTTGATATATGGAATGCAAGGGAGGAAGCCCTAAAAAAAATGGCTCACATTCTATCAAACTGTGTGACATTCTACATACACAACCCCTTGCAAACAGCAGAAGGTGCTGCCCTCGGAATGGTTAAAAGCTACTGTCAAATGTTCACTTGATGCAATAGCTGAAAAAGGAAAGGGTCAAGGAGCTAGAGGCTGAGCAGGAAGAAGATTATGATCAGAGCTTCATTGCAGGCATTGCTAATCGGGTTGCAGATTAAGTGCTTTACCAAAAACCCACACGGAAGATTCCTCTGCCCTCCTATTCATAGAAAAAACCCAAAGATCCAGATCAGTATGCAGTGGCAGTTGCATTTTTTTTTAGGTTGCTGCAGAGGATTCAGAGCAAACCACAATTTGCAGCTACCTGAATGGGATGTGACCACTTCAAAATTAGCTGTCACAAAATCAGATATTTCCATTCAGGCCTCCACAGCGGCATCGGTTGAGGACAGACTTACGCTTTGGACCAGCCATTGTCTAAGAAGCTTTCGGAAGCAGTGGCATTTGGAACGAGTCATGGAGGCAGTACTGGGTCAGAGTTATTGTGGGTGTTGGAAGGACTTAGCACAGAGGCCACAAGAAGAAACAACGTAGTGACGGAGAACAAGGAGCAAGTAGATCTGAAGGTTGAGCAGCTCAAGGGAGTCAGCCTTCAGGTTCAGGATGGGAGGAGCAGTCAACAGATTCCTCCAAATTCGTCAAGGTGGTCTCTTGATACTAAATGACATTACAAGATGTTCAGGAGCAGGAGGCTTCTAGGAACCAGGCCAAGGAAAGCAAGACGTCAAGGATGTTTCCAGACCAGATGGCAGGGAAGTATTTTAGTTCAGAGGGAGTAGCAATGGTAGCAGATGCAGTTCCAGGATCAAAGTCAGTTCCAGGCGGCAGAAGTACCTCCCTCACTAAGAGCGAGTGTTGATGTTTGTAGCTCAGGCAGGTACTTCTACACAGGCCTAAGTGTCTAGGCGTGCAGAAGTCACCCAAGATCTCCTTAGATACTTGCTCTAGTGTGAGCAAGTTGTTTTTGTAACTTAGCCTAAGTTAGACTTAGAAAAAGCACATAATTATTATGTTGGCTTGTTGAGCTAAAATTAACTTAGGGAAATTAAAGTAAATTACTTTATTGAATATGTTTTAATCTGAGCACATGATCTCAAGTGAGGCCAGATCTAATCTCAATCGTCAATCACTTTAGAGATTAGGGTTAGGGATTTAGCTCAATATAAAGTGATAAAAGCAAGGCTAGAGAGAAGGAGAAGACACCATACAACAGCAGAAGATTGAGAAAGGTATCTTAGTGAGTGTGTTGGCTCTGAGGAAGAGGGTAGCAAGGAGATCCAAATCAACAACGGATGGCTTGATTAGCTGGACCAGATCCAGTGTTGTATGTATTTCCTCAATTGGGCCATTTTCCCAAGAACGGAGCCCAAGTAAGTTTTGAAGAATTTTTAATGAAGAACTCTAATCGGGTAGAATATGTCGTGTCAATTTTGTGATTGATATTGGTAAATTTGCTTCCTCTGACTTTTTTGTGCTAATAAATCTAGTTGTGAATTTGATCAATAGATCATTAATCTACTATGAATTAAGTGTCGTGTGCTACGTTTGCACGAAATCTTACACAATCATGCCAAGAAGGGTAAAGGAAAGGGTTCCAAGCATAATGGTGAAGTATTAAACTCACAGTCAGGGAAGAAGAAAGACTTGAGTTGTTAGTTTGTGTAGCTTGGACAAGTGTTCTAGTCTCAGGTGGTGTCTATGAGGCTAGAAACACAGATGGATTACTCATCTACAATACCCAGAAAAAGTTTCTAAAGAAAATAGTCTTAATTAGATTTAATTAGCCAGTTTAATTATTTTCCTAAGTTTAACTTACGAAAAATGGTTAGTTAATCTGGATTAATTGAAACAAATCTATTTTCCTCTAGTGACTTCTAAAAAAGTTATTTCATGAGGTCAAAATGATCTTATCCATCGATTGGAGATAGATCGTGGTCATTGATAGCTCAACGAGAGATTATAAGAGGAGATCGATGGGGCCTTTGGAGATCATTCGAACAAGCAGAATTGCAATGAGAGCAAGGGCGCAATGATAGTGTGGAGGGTACCAACAACAGGGTTTCAACATGAGAAATTGAGGAAATAATTTCCAGAGAAATTCTTCACAAAGATTCCAATATTTCGAGAGAAGGAAGGAGGTCAAATTATTTCTGTAGAGGGAGGTTGATTTAGCCAGTGCAAATTGCCAGTTTATCTAGTGCGAGATGTTTGAGGCTCATTTTTATTGCCAATTGGCAGATCGATTCTCTAGAGGCAATGCGAGTGGGTTTCCACAGTTGTTGGAGGCAAAGAAATTTGTTGCATTCATTTTCCAGAGGCAATTGGAGCTTCAGGAAGAGCTAATGCACATTTACAGTGGCTAGTGCGAATTGTTGGATGAAGAGTGAGTTGCCTAGTAGAGGTCGAGTTGGTTTGCAGAGGAAAATCATGGATTTCAAGTTTGATTTGGTTAGTGGAGGTGAAGAAGAATTATTTGTCGGAGCTTTGCCAATAAGAGGAAAACAGTTTATGTAATCCTTGATTTGCTAAAGAAAAATATAAACCCTCATCTGCAAAACTGGTTTTTCCCACACGAGGGTTTGTCCAAGGACAATTTGTCCAAAAGTGTCCATTATTTTATGTGAGATATTTTCTTAAGTTCCTATGATTTAATTTTGGTGAAGTTGCAGTTGCCTTTTATTCAATATTTGTCATATATAATTTATAGAAGACAAATAATCTATTGAAGATAGGTGAATAATAATCTATTAACCGCAACAGTATTAAAAATTCCACATGGTATCAAAGCACATTTGAGGGAAGAAGAAGCTCAGCACATGCACAAGAAGAGTAAAAATCAAGGGTTCATAAAACCTAGTTCGACTTCTTCTAATTTATTTGGGTTTTGCTATATTTTCTAAGGGATTTTCATAAATGGCCTAAGCAAAATTGAGAGATCAGGACAAATAATATGGTGCCTCTAATTTTGGTGTCAAGAAAGCCATAATTTCTTTGTTGTTGGAAGAAAACGGTCTCAAGGAATATGCGACCAGTGTTGTGGTTGTACCAGCAGATCCAGCACAACTCACAGCATACAGGAAGGAAGATGCCAAAGCGAGGAGAATAATCCTTAACAATGTTAAGGACCATGTCCAAAAACACATGGGACTGTCAACACATGCTGAAAATAAATATGGACATAAACAGACCAGCAACACATAAAAAATACACAGATTTTTTGTCAACTTAGACCCAGGCAAAACCCCTTCAATATTCTCTGGGGAAAACTTATTAAAGAGCTCTTCAAATTTATTTATCTTTCAAGTTCAGGAAAAATACATTTGCAGAGAAAACAAAACAACAAAATACAACTTATCTCTTCAGCCCAAAACTCCTTGAAAATAGTGCCCACTTTTCCTCGATTTTCGTGCCCACATGAAACTGAAAATGTATTGTACGGTCACGGACTGTACTGTACGGATTTCTGTACCGCTATACGTACTGTACATTTTTTTTTTTGCTCAAAAACTTCTCTCGAACTACATGCAGCTCAGCATTAAATGTTCGTACTGTACCTTCTGTTGTCTTCTATGCCTTGATTTCCGTGCCCAACTTTTCCCAAAAATCACTCCTTCAGCGTGCTGCAACAAATTTCTCTTTCAGAACTTTTCTCCAGCCCTCAGCCTCCTTTCTCCAATCTGCTCATGAAGAATGAATGAATGCATTCTCTCTTTTCTTTTCCCCCTTTTGTTTCCCTAAATGACTTTTGGGCAACCCTAAGATCTAATGGCTCGGATTCATTTAGATCAAGGGATGAGAATAAATGTGCATTTAATTCTCACTTTCTATTTTTTAACTAACCCATTAAATAAAGTACCCACATTGTACTTTATGTCTAAAGTCACTTTTCACTTTATAATTTAACATTGACTTTACCACTTATAAAGTCATTTTCACTTTATAATTTAACATTAACTTTACCACTTATAAAGTCACTTTCACTTTATAAAGTCACACTTAGGAAAAGAATTATTTTGGACACTTTTCCCTAGGTAGAGACTAACCCATGGGAAACCACTTGTCCAAGGTACATTAAAAATCAACACTCCCTCTTACCGAGGAAAGTGTTTCTCACCACACCGATCTTGCCCCTGAAATGGACATGCTTGCCACTTGGCAAGGACTTCATGAGAACATTGACCACCTGCTCATCTGTTGATATATACTCCAGCTTCACTGCCCCCTTCTGAACATAGTCCCTAATGAAATGATATCTGATGTCAATGTGTTTTGACTTGTCATGAAACACTGGATCCTCTGTGAGTTTAACGCAACTCTTATTATCGCAGTGAATAATCTTCGGTCTCAACTCCTAATCAAATAGGCCATACAATAACTTGCGAAGCCAAATGGCCTCACAACTAGCCTGGCTAGCGGCCATATACTTAGCTTTAGAAGAGCTCAAAGCAACTGACTTTTGCTTTCGACTGAACCACGACACAACTGCTGAACCCAATCCAAAGCAACACCCTGAAGTGCTTTTCCTGTCAGAAGCACACCCTACCCAATCTGAATCTGTGTAACCTGCTAACCTCACTCCATCTCCCCGCCTATAGTCCAGACCATAATCGACAATCCCCTGCACGTAGCGAAGAATGTGCTTTGCAGCTACCCAGTGCACCCTCCCGGGCTTAACCATGAACTGGCTAAGTGTGTTCACTGCAAAGCATATATCTGGCCTAATGTTAACCAGATACATCAAGGACCCACTAAGCTACCTATACAATGTGGGATCCACCAAACTAGAATCCGAAGCATGAAGCTTCTTCCAATTGGTGATAATAGGTGTAGACATGGGTCTACAGTCTGCCATGTGAAATCTGCTCAACACATCCATAGCATACTGCCTCTACCCCAGAAAAAGATGCCCCTCCTCCTGCCACACCTCAAGCCCCAAAAAGTAATGCATCAACCCAATGTCCTTCATCTAGAACTCCATAGCAAGATCCTCCTCGCAACCACTAATCAGTCTCTCTGCCCCATTAATGAACAAGTCATCAACATATAGCACAAGAATGAGCGGATCATCCCCTACAACAATGTAGTATAGATTCGAATCTGCATCACTCTTCGTGAAACCCATCTGCTGCAATTAAGTATCAATCCTTGAATACCAAGCTCTCAGAGCTTGTTGTCCGTAGAGTGCTCGCCTCAACCGACATACATGGGTCTCCCGCCCAAGTACCTCAAAACCCTGTGGCTGCTCAACATACACCTCCTCCTCTATAACTCAATTCAGAAATGTGGTCTTCACATCCATATGATGGATCTGCCAACCCATTTCTGCAGCAATAGAAATAAGGGACCAGATAGAAGTGTACCGAGCTATGGGAGCGAAGGTCTCATCATAGTCAACTCCCTTTATCTGTGAGAACCCTCTAGACACAAACCTCACCTTGAACTTCTCAATGCTGCCATCCACAGCATGCTTGATCTTGTAGAGCCACCTGGAAGTCACAACTGACTTGCCCTCAAGCCTAGGCACCACCTCCCAAACATTGTTCTTAATGATAGAGGCATACTCCTCCACCATAGCCTCTCTCCATGCCTCTTGGTTGGCAGCCTCCTCATAGCTAGTAGGCTCAGAGTCAACAATGTTGGTAGCCTTGCATACATAACTGCAAAACCGCTCAGGTGGTACACTCTCCCTATTCACCCTCTTCAGAGGACCAACGGACTCCGCTTCCTTCAAGGTGTCTTGAAGCCACTTGGGCCTCCTCTTCCCTGAAGAAGCTTCCCCATAGGGAACCTCATCCTCTACCCCCCAATCTGGTGAACCTGAAGGTCTGCCAATTGACTTTGGTGTGCCTATACCAGCACCTGTCCTCAAAGAACCTGTGCATGTGTCAGCTAAAGTGCCATGTGAACTTTTGTACCAGTGGACTCCCTAAAGAAGTGCTCGGTGAACTCGCCACCAGTGCCCTAGATATCACTGACACTGAAGTAACTCCTTTACCAGTCGATCCGGACCCCGAGGTCCTGCTCCTTGTAACTGACCTCCCTGCTGAGGAGAAGTCTTTGACTCTCTCTCATCATACTCCCGTGATCTCCAATAGGCCCTCTCCTCCTTGAACTTCACATCCCTCCTAATCACCACTCTCCATTTAGAAGGAATGAAGATCTGATAGGCCTTCAAAGTCTCGTTGTAACCCATAAAGATAACCTTCTCTGCCATGGGTTCTAGCTTCGTCCTCTACTCCTTAGGGATATAAGAATATGCGAGACATCCAAAGATGCGAAGATGTCACACATGAGGCTTCTCTCCAATGAAAGCCTCCTCTAGAGTCATATTCCCCAATACTCTGTGAGGACTCCTGTTCTGAAGATAAACAGCAGTATTGCAGGCCTCAAATCACAAAAACAAAGGCAACCCCTGATCATGAATGATCGATCTAGCAGCTCCAATAATAGCTTTGTTCTTCCTTTCAGACACCCCATTATGTTGGGGGTTGTAAGGAATCGTGAACTCTCTCCTAATGCCCTCCTGTGCATAGAAGTTAGAAAACCCACCATCGGTGTACTCACCACCATTGTTTGACCTCAAGACCTGAATCTCCCTACCTGTCTGCTTTTCCACAAGAGCTTTGAACTCTTTAAAGCGACTGAAGACCTCACCCTTGGTCTTCAAGAAATATATCCAAGTCCTCCTAGAGTAGTCATCAATGAATATAACATAATACTCATAACCACCCAAGGACACATGAGACATACGACCACTAACATCAGTATGAATCAAGTCCAGTATACCTGTAGATCTGTTGTTGCTCACTAGGAATGGTAACTTGGTGTACTTACCCAAAGCACACCCTTTGCAGACCTTATAATGCTCGACACTGAAATCAAGAACCCCAGCAGTGATCTCCCTCAGAACTCTCAAAGCTCCATGATGCATATGCGCCATCCTCTGGTGCCATAACTCGCACAAGTCTCTATTGTTGGTGGTACTAGTGTGAGTGCTACCAGATGTGCTACTCACCAATGCTCCTGTCGACTGAAAATTGAACCTATATAGTTTCCCACAGCAAACTCTAATCACTTTGGCCGAAGTGATGGAAGCTCCCCTAGGATGCATCAATACTTGCCCTCCTAATAAAGTGACGTCAAACCCCTTCTCCTCCATAGCCGACACTGAAATGAAGTTCTTCTTTATCCCCGGAACATACAAAACATCCATGACCTTCAAAGGAGGCAAAGACTCCCTCTCAAAGGTCACAGTCCCGACACCAACAACTCTCACAGAGCAGTCATCTCCTAGTACAATCTCAATATCAAGTGCCCTCTCTGCAAGCTTTGAAAAGAACTCCCGTGCACCTGTCATATGGCAAGAAGCTCCGTTGTCTATGTACCACACATCGGATGATGTACTCCTACTAGATGTATAAGTAATAAATGCAAAGTCATTGTCAAACTGTGAAGCAAACTGCTCCACCTTTGTTGAAGCTGCAGTACCCTTCCTCCCCTTGTTTTTCCTCTCAGGACACGTAGCAGCATAGTGTCCCATCTTCTGACATGCCCAACATTTGTCTTTGGACATATCTGTATCTTTCTTCTTCTTTTTCTCCTTTTCCTTAGCCCCATCTGATGAGGCCGCTTTCTTGGCCTTCCCTTTGTTCTTCCCCCTAGCTGTCAAGGCTACATCCTCCTCATCTGCTATCTTCACCCCACCACTGCCAGTCTTCAGTATCTCATGTTGCACACAATCATCCCAAAATCTATCCCAATTGGGATGATTCTCCCTAGAGGTAACAGTATCTCCAAAGACCTCCCAAGACTTAGGAAGTCCCGCTACGGCTATCCTGACTAACTTTGTGGGTGCAACTACCTCACCAATAGCAGTCAAATCATCATGAACCTGTTTGACCCTACCAAGATAATCAACTACACTTTCAGCCTTTGTCCTCCTGATGTTATTCAATTGTTCTTTGAGTACCATCTCCCTGCTCTCATTGGTACTCTAATAGAGAGTGGTTAGAGTTGTCCACATTTGATATGCATATGTGTTTCCTCTCACCTGAAGAACCACATGATACTTCAGACTGTCCATCAAAATCCTTTTTGTCTTTGCTTTATTTTTTGTGAATTAAGCAAGTTCATTTGCAACAGTAGGAGGTACAAACTCTTGTCGCACTATGTCCCACACTGTTGCCTCCTCAAACACTGTCTAAATTTTGTTCTTCCAAACAGCATAGTTGGATATCTCATTCAGTCTGTCCTCTATCCTTGAGAACATGGCCATGACTGTTGTCCAAAATTTACAAAACCAAGAAATTGGTGAAATGAACTTTACAACACACCTTGATGTCCCAAAAGTTCAGTGTGTGTAAAATTTCACCTTGTTGTCCCAAAAGTTCAGTCTGTGGTCCAAGCTGAGTTTGTTGTCCAAAAATTCAATTTGTTGTCCAAACCACTATTTGCTGTCCCAAACTACTATCTGTTGTTCAAACTGCAATTTTCAGCGTGTAGCTCTGATACCATGTTGAAATTTGATGACTAAAAAGTTTCCTGCAATCCCAACCCAGTTTTAATTTCATCTAATCACTCCCATTCAGTTAAATGTCCTTTCCCATAAGCTTACATTCAACATATAGAATTCTAGAAATGAAATTTTCAGATTAAAACACATGAGACTGTCAACACATGCTGGAAATAAATATGGACATAAACAGACCAGCAACACAAAAAACACACAGATTTTTGGTCAACTTAGACCCAAGCAAAACCCCTTCAATCTTCTCTGGGGAAAACCTGTTAAACAGCGCTTCAAATTTATTTATCTTTCAAGTTCAGGAAAAATACATTTGCAGGCAAAACAAAACAGCAAAATACAACTTATCCCTTCAGCCCAAAACTCCTTTAAAACCGTGCCCACTTTGCCTCGATTTTCGTGCCCAGTTGAACTTGAAAATGTATTGTACGGACGCAGACAGTACAGTATAGATTCCGTACAATCTATACGGATTTTTTTTCAATTTTTTTTGGCTCAAAAAACTTCTCTCGAGCTGCGTGCAGCTCACAGCATTAAATGTTGTTCGTATTGTACCTTTTGTTGTCTTCTATGCCTTGATTTTCTTGCCCAGCTTTGCCCAAAAATCACTCCTTCAATTTGTTGCAACAAATTTCTATTCATAACTTTTCTCCAGCCCTCAACTTCCTTTCTCCAATCTGCTCATGAAGAATGAATGAATGCAGTCTCTCTTTTCTTTTCCCCCTTTTGTTTCCCTAAATGATTTTTGGGCAACCCTAAGATCTAATGGCTTAGATTCATTTAGATCAAGGGATGAAAATAAATGTGCATTTAATTCTCACTTTCTATTTTTTAACTCACCCATTAAATAAAGTACCCACATTGTACTTTATGTCTAAAGTCACTTTTCACTTTATAATTTAACATTGACTTTACCACTTATAAAGTCATTTTCACTTTATAATTTAACATTAACTTTACCTCTTATAAAGTCACTTTCACTTTATAAAGTCACACTTGGGAAAAGAATTATTTTGGACACTTTCCCCTAGGTAGAAGCTAACCCATGAGAAATCACTTGTCCAAGGTACATTAAAAATCAACATCTGACACCGTTATTTTTGGACAAACGTCCCCAGAAAAACCCAATGCGGGAAAACCAGTGCAGCAGATCTAAGGGTTTATATATTATGTAGTAATTTTCTGAATACAATCTGGGATGCCTTTCTGGCTATCCTTGCGGAGAATATGACTGACAAAGAGTAAGTGAGAAAAACCTCACAAAACCCCAGATGGCAAGCCCTCCACTACTTATGCACAGTCTCTGCGTAGTCACTACGCAGTCTTTGCATCACTCTGCGTGGGGACTGTGTGGCTTCTGCATTCTGGCTCTTCTGTTGGCTGGATCTGACCCTATGGCCCCTTCCGGTCTCACACCCCGGCTTTCTAGCACTGGATCTGACTGATCCTCAGCTGAAACTCGAACCTCCTCTAGGCTAATGCATTGCCACTGTTGTCTCTGCGTAGTGGCTACGCTGCCTCTGCTAGTACTACTCTTTTTCTTCTCTGCTATGTATTCTCCGGCTCAGGATAATCTCCAACTGTAATTACTGCCCCTCTCTACGAGAATCCTCTTGATCGATCTTCTCCCTAAGCAATGCTCACTAAAGAATTTTGATCTCTGGATTCTTTCTTCGTCTCGGTGTATTTTACAAATGACCCTCAAGCCTTCCTTTATAGTCTTCTTGTTGAGACTTCAACGGCCAAGATTAGATTGCCAACCGAAATTTCTGCCCCTCTCTGTGAGAATCCTCTCGATCGAGCTTCTCCACAAGCACTGCTCACTAAAGAATTTCGATCTCTGGATTCTTTCTCTATCTCGGTGTATTTTACAAATGACCCTCAAGCCTTCCTTTATAGTTAACAGGGACGGAGAATACGAGATTAGTGACAGTTGGCGACCTCTAATTAGACAAATTTGCTCCTTAGGTTTGTCCTCATCCCAAGTATAATATCGCAGGTTTGCTTCTTCTCCTTATTAGTAAACAGTTTAGGGTCTCGTCAGTACAAAACACTAATTATTTCATTCACTCGTAATAATTATTTTTATTAATTAATTTTTATTCTATTAAATAAAAATTAATTAATTAATAATTATTATCAGTAAATAGAAGTAAATTATAATAAAAATTCAATTTAAATTAATTTATATTTAATAATGATAAAATTTTATTTTAAAAACTTATTAGGATTAAATTAATAAAATATATAAATTAATTTAAATTGAATTTTTATTATAATTTACTTCTATTTGCTGATAATAATTAATTTTATTAATTAATTTTTATTCTATTAATAAAAATTAATTAATTAATAATTATTATCAGCAAATAGAAGTAAATTATAATAAAAATTCAATTTAAATTAATTTATATTTAATAATGATAAAATTTTATTTTAAAAAATTATTAGGATTAAATTCATAAAATATATTTAATAATAAAAATTCATTAGTAGAATTAATAAATACTAATTAATAACATTTATTTATTAACATATATTTAAATAGTTATATTATTATTATTTAGAATAAAATAAACATAGGTATTTTTTATTAATTAAATATTAATTTTAATAATTAAGAATAATTAAAACCATTACTAATACCATCTAGGGTTATATCATATTAATGCTATTCAATTGATTAACCCTTAGATTAATAATTTGATTAGACTATTTTAGGTTAATCTTTTTAGGTAATATTTTAAAAAATTTAGTAGCTCTTAAGGTTTATTTATAAAAATTTTAGACATTAAATTATAAAATATAAAAAACTTTTAATAATTAACAAATTATTAAAATAATATAAAAAATTATTAAAAAAAATTCAAAACTTTTTTAAAATAATTAAAAAATTATGAAATTAAATATAAATTATGAAACTAAATAAAATTTTATATTAGGGTTATTATATTATAATTAAAATTAATTTATTAGAATTTAGTAGCACTTACGGATTTATAATAATTAAAATGTTAAAAAAAATAATTTTTAAAAAATTTTAAAAATAAATTAAATTATGGGATTAATTAGTAATATTATATAAATAATTTTAATAAAATTTTAAATATTTATTATTTAAATTAAAATTAATTTATTAAAAATTTTATAAAGACTAAAATAAAGTTATTTTAAATAAATTAACAAAATCTGTTGTCGGCTCTTCTCATCATCATAATCCTTCACTATTTATACCTTGATCTTTGCGACCTTCTTTCATTCTTCATTCACTTCTCGTCCTGAAAATGGATCCCCGTTGGGATTCGAAATGTCGACCATTGTTTTATGAGACTGTAGATAATCCGGATTCTGCAATACACTCAAACAAGTATACAAACCAGCGTCCACTCCATTGTGATATGGTAACTCGGGTAAGCACAGAGACAATAAGAAACTCGGATCTGAAATAAGGAGCAAAAAGGAAAGATGTATAGAGATGACTATTGTTTGAAGTAATTTTTGGTTGAGTTCTGGACTACTCTTTTATTCGGACCAGAGGAATGTGCATGTCTTTTTCAACCTATTGCAGAGAAATTACAATAGTCTCAGACCTACAAAACATTTTAGACCTGTGGCATATTTCGTCAGATCTGTGAACAAATCTCTTGAAGCCCGGACCTGTGCAGAGACCCTTATCTTCTGTAGCTCGGACCTGTGGCAGAGACCCTTATCTTCTGTAACTCAGACCTGTGGTAGAAACTTTTCTGAAGCTCGGATTTGTAGTAGAAGATGAACTTGGACCTATGACACCTTGCAGACATTTGTTGGAGGCTCAGCTTTGGAATTAATTTACAACCTTGGAAATATCTCAGTAGTAAGCATCTTGTAAACCCGTGGAGCTACTCTTGAAGGGAGCTTACTTGCAGTCACAAGAACAAGATTTGGAATGAATCTTTGGGTTTTTGGTTGACAGACTTGGATCCATTTCGAAAAAAGAATTTGACATCTCTTGTTGCAGCCCCTCCCCCCTCCCCCTTGGAGCATTTTTGAGAAGTACCTTGAAGATTTGAAATAATTTCTCTATGAAGAAACCTTGATCAGTTGAGCATTGTTTCGAAACCCTTATTGAAGGCTTGAATGGCAGTATTGTGGACTCTTGAAGGAATCCACTTGCGTAGAGGATGAAGAGGTCTTTGAAGACCATCTAGCAGATGATCTATTAGCAGATGATAAGACAGGCTTGGAGACACTTTCACAGAACCAGGATAAAAAGGACTCGAGGAGGACATACTGAAGAAATCTTGAAGATTCTTTAAAGATTGCAGACATCTTGGAAAACCTTTGAAGCTGATCTTGTAGATCTCTTGATGATATCTTTGGAACCTTGTTGAAGAAGACTGTTAAAGACTTGCTGAAGATTACATTGGAAGCCTTGAAGTTTGAACCACCATTGAATCCATATTGAAGATCTGAAGCAGCAGGTTGGAGCCTGAACCAGTTGAGAGGGTTGGAGCCCTAGAGGATTGGATTCCTCAAGAAGACCAAGCTGGTGCTTGGCAAAGTACAGGTTGGAGCCTGATGAATTGAAGATTGGTGTCTTCAACTAGGGTTCGAGCCCGGTAAATTGAAGATTGGTGTCTTCACCTAGGGTTGTAGCCCTACAATTTTTCTTTGTTGATTTGGCTTTGAGATTGGAGTCCTTAGGGTTGGAGCCCTAGAACAAACTGTTGTACAAATTGGAGCTTGTGATTTGTTGTAAATAGGATTGGAGTCCTCGGCAATTTCTTATTAATAAAATCATTTATCTTGTTATTGTTCATTTTCCGTTTTATCTAAGTGATCTTAACTAGTAAAGTAACGATTGTAAAAGAAACACTGATTCACTCCTCCCCCCCCCCCCTCAGTATTTCCAACACATCTTGGATTTTTCAAGTCTTGACCACTCTCTCCCAGACACATCAACAATCATCGATGTTGGTCTGAAGCTAATACTCGAAAATACCAAAGAGAGGAGAACCACCTCTGTAAAACTTTCTAAAGGACAAAATATAACTTCATGAAAAAACTAGAGATAACATGTCAACAGTGTCCAAGGTCCAGAAACTAGTACAAGTTCAATCATAGATTCAGACAGCTGAATAGAAAATGTATCACTGAAAAGGCAGGGACTGTCTGAATTAGAAGAGGTATAATTTGTATACAAGGCCACCACAAGTATGTACTATGTACACAAGACAACTCAAAGCTGTACTAGGAACCCTGTATCTTCGGCATGTGCGGCCAACTGATGATATAGATCAAGTCCATCAACCTTGTGGCTGTTTCCCAAATATGATAACAAACGTGAGGAAAATTCACAGTTCAGCAATATAGGCAGTAAGGATCTAATGGAAGTGAATACTTAGTGTTTCAATATATTGAAGAGTGACTAAATGATTAAGCAGCTTGTAGCAGCATATATAAGTCAATAGCCCTTATGTATCACAATTTTTTAAACTCCCTTCTTCAAATAGGCTTCCAGTAGAACTTAATTGATGAGCATGGTCTCTATGTTGAAAGTGAACTTGGACAATGTATTATTATTATTGTAAATTATGTTTTCCATTACAATATTCATATTTCATTGTACATAACTCATAGGGGGCTTGCTCAAACTTGATCACTTATCTATCTACATGTATTTTATTCAATCCTATCTCCTTTATACTTACATGCTTGATCACTCTCTCTGGCTTCCTAATCTTGTAATATACATTGGTGTTGTGTGCCTATACCATTGATAATAGACATCAAGACAAAATTAAAAAGAAGAGTAGCATGCTGCTGGCCAGTCAAAACACTACCAGATCATTTGTCATGCTCTAAGAGCTCTTCAAAAGTAGCACATGTGATTCACTTTCCAGACCAAATAAACATTTTTTTTTTCATCGTATTTCCTGTACATGCAGTTGGTCAGTCCCGAAATGATCTTTGCTAAAGGAAACAATAAGCATTGGAAAACTGAAAGAAGATTTAAAGCCAATATGAATCAGAGAGAGCCTCAACGCTGAATAAAAGAATTTGAAACAAAAGCAACAGAACAAATTACAAATCCCAAAATCCTATATAAAAAGACAGCTATTCAAATTTGTGGCCATCTTATCAGATTACGTTGGATCAAGAAACGGTTCTCCTTCAGTTCTCGTCAAATGGTTCTCCTTCAGTTCTCATCACAGAATCAAATAAAAAGAAATAACAATCGGACCTGTCCATGGTGAATGTATAATCTTTCCTCATGATTAAACCTTTTTCTGTTTCCTTACCTGCCCATTAACATATTTTCTGACGAGAGAGGCCCTTATTTCTAATAATTCATCCAATGTATAGAAAGTAAATAAACTTCTGATGCTATACCTGTGTAATGGCACCAAAGCTCCCAAGGGTGATGTTTGGGATGAAATAAGGAATTCCCAATTTCACTTTTTTTGGAAGCGCAACTAGAAAATGTCCAACCTCCTAATAAGATGACAATTTAAAAATATGTGCAGTAAGTGTTATGAAAATCATATGCTAACTTTTAAGGTAAATCTAAAAATGAAAACAATAAACTCTGCTTAATTTGAACATGGTTAAAACAAATTGTGATCCAACTGTAAAAAGACATCAAGCTCAAAGAACTGCTTTTACAAAATTGTTGAACCCTTAGTTAAACTGAGATGGGGGGTGACTCAGTTTAATGCATTTATGGACTTTTTAAACCATCTTTTAAACTTATTTACAGCTTCATTTCATGATCAACTTAATGTATAATGAAACAGCAATCTTATATGTGAGCAGCAAGTATTAAGGAGATTAAATACAGAACATCAACACATAATCAACATGCACATAGACAACAGATATAAGTGGAAACCCATAAGGGATAAAACCACATCTTATTATTGTTGTGATGCAAAGGCAAGCTCCAACTCCCTCTCACCACTGATTTGCTGTAGGCTCCAACCTACAGGAGGCTACTACCTCAACTTCTGCAAGCTACAACTTACATGAAAGCTCCAACTCCCATCTATTTTCTGCAAGCTACAACCCACAGGAGGCTCCTACCTCAACCAGCTACAACTGGACATCTAACAAGCTACAACATGATAGGGAAGCACCAACTTCCTCACACTACAATAAAATCATATGCCGATTTACCTGGATATCACCTCTGTTTAACTCCTTCTTCACTGCTGTCCTTCCAGCCTTCAAATCTGCCTTATATTAGCTCTGGATCTTCACAACTTCTCTATCTGCTCTTTCTTATTCTTCCACTCTCTAACCTCTTTTTTCACATTACAATAACATCATTTATAGAGATTACTTCATGGCTGTTTGTATTCTATATGGGAATATGAAGTGAACAGGCATGATTCTTGCCTTCCACCCATTCATTTCCTCACTTAGCATATTCAGGATGTTACAACACTAAATACACTCATTTCAGTATTAAACTGGAATTTTGCTTTTGCCTACAGAGACTTGCCTTTGCATCACAAACAATATAAAATAATTAATACATTTATAGTTACAATAATATTCCAATTCAGCCCTTTCAGCTTCTTAGCTTTGTTGTGTGTTTGTCCTCTTCTGCTTGTTGTTCCTTTGTCTCTTCTGTTTCTGTTGGGAAAAATACTGAGGGGGGGGGGGGGGGGTTGAATCAGTATTTATAGCTCACTGTAAACTTTTATTTTTTCTTTACTGATTTCTATACGCGACTTTAATGAACCCAACTAGTGTATACACATGGCTATCTTTACGCAAACTCGCGTATGTTCAGAGATCTTATTATGCAGATAATTCTTTACTTAAATCAGTGCATCATTCATTCATCATATTTTTAGTAAGCAGTAAGCATGTGCAGTAAGAACAAAATAAATCATCAAACATAAGCAACACACATGAACACCAGGATTTAAGATGGAAACCCAATTTGGGAGAAAACCACCATTGCTGTCGTCTCTGTCTTCAATATTTATTATAAAGAAAACTGCTTACAATCTTATACTGACACAGACTCATACCAGCGCACAAGCACCAACCTGCAGAACGCTGCAACCTTCTCTCGTTCTCCAACTTCTACTAGAAGAGAGCTCCAACCCCCTGATCTCGTTTACCAGCTACCACTGGAAGGGAGCTACGACCCCCCGCTTCTCTTTTTCTAGCCACTCCTGGAAGGGAGCTACTACCCCCTGATCTGGTGTACCAGCAACCACTGGAAGGGAGCTACGACCCCCTCACTAAAGGCTTCGACCCTCAACACCACCGTGGACCACGTTTCATCAATTTTCACACTGGATCCAAACAGCTTCAACACAACACAACTTGTAGGCCTCTTTTCATCAAATTTTCAGACTGGACCCACTCCACACATTTAAGCTCAAAGAACATACATCAAACTGAAACTCATACCCTTATCAAATCATTCACTTAATCATCAATTAACCAACTAACAATTGATCTTCAATCATAATCAACTAGCAGCATGATCAGTATTCAAACAACTCAGATCTATATGAAGACATCAATGACAGACAGCAGTAATACAGCAAAACAGATCAGACATTTCCTTCCGCACACTTCAGCGAAACCCTAGATCCAATACGCACTTTTGCTTAACTGAACCTGCGTATATACGCGCTTTTACAAAGACGAACTTGCGTATAGATCTGCAAACATTACAGGACTGTGCAACTCTTCAGAACAAATAATCAGCTCAGATCTTACCCTTCACTTCAACAAACATTCGCCAGATCACAGATCTAAACATTTCATAAACAGATCTAACAAATACATAGTCATTTCAGATTTAGAGATCATGATCCATCATTGTATTCATAGGTGCATTACTACTTCAGAGCTATCAATAAACTGTGGCCCATTCCATGCAGATATACTTCAAAGTGAACTATTCATTCAATACCCAAACACATGCACACTCTCGCACTATGATCTTCTTCTCCTTATATAGATTTAACCTTTACCAATACCATGAGCCAAAACCACACAACTGCCGATGGTATTCTTGGACGGAATCAAATAGACGACACAACGCTCAATACTGTGGGCTAATACCATGGTAATGCCCCTTGGTATCATAATTTTAGAGCGCAAAAAGGTATACGCGACTTGGCTTCTTCATACCCGTGTGTATATGCGACTTCTCTTCATAAAAACTGCATATATACTAATTCTGGATGTATACGCGGGTTGCCTGTATACCAAGTAGCAGGTTGCCTTCATCAAACCTGTGTATACATTGAGAAATATTTTCTGTTTCATTTCTCTGGCACTTACTGAAATTCCTTTCTCTGTCACATCTGAACTGACCTGTTGAAAGTTGAAACATCATTTTTACATCTTTAACAAATAGGTTTCCATCAAGGACAACTTCATCAAGTAGGTTGCCATCAAGGACAACATATTACATCATATTGCCGACAGTTTCTGCAATTATATTTCAACTGTGCTGCATAACCGCCCTTTTGCCCGACTTGACCCATGTTGTTGCACTGTTCTGCACGAGCTCAGGGTCCTTTTTCTTACCCGAGCCTTTTCTTGTTGAGTTCAGACTTTTCTTTTGTTACCCGAGTTTTTTCTTCCACGTTCGGCCTTTTCGTTTGACTCACTGTCGCAACACTGTTCTGCACAAGCTCCTGGTCCTTTGTTATGCGTTCCGGTCTTTTCTTTATGGGTTATGGCCCACATAAACTCCCTTTTAACACGCAACAGAATACAACTTCGGAGTTAATTCTACTTACATACGTTAGCGATCAAACAGCGCATATTTTATATAACAGAACGCACATAACAGACGCAGAATAGGGGGTATTGGGTCCCACAACCCTTGACCAATCACAATACATCGCACCACGCATGCCTGCAACTTTTAACTTTTAGCAATAATGTATCTTCTATCTTGTGCAATATGCGATTGCATCGCATTGCATCCAACTTAAATTACCATGCGAACCTTAAGCATAAAACATGAAATCTGTGATGTGTGCTAATGCGCAGTGCCGACACGTGGCTCCTACCTTTCACCACATCGCATCCAACATAACTTACCATGCGAACCCTAAACCATAAAATCTGCGATGTTCGCTAATGCGCAGTGCCGAACGTGGCTACTCCCTTTCACTGCATCACATCTTTCTAACCTTATCGCATCACAAACTAATTAGCATACCCTGCGAAGCCTTAGCGCTGTCTGCTAACATATGCGATGTGCGAACTCGTGATTTGTCGTCCGTCGTTGATCTGCCATACTATCTAACGGTCCTCACTACTTGCCCTGTCATGCCAACATGTGTCCCTTCTCTACTTCGCATCGCACACAAAATAACTTACCATGCGACGGCTTTAACACTTTAATTGCTAAACTTTGCGATTTTCACTTTCGATCTCCGTCGTTGGTCTTTGTTGGATCCAACGGTGCATACTTGTCTCCTTGTCGCGATGTGTGATATGTTCACGGTTACGATGTGATTGTCATCGTTGATCTGCACCAGATCTACGGTCCTCGTTGTTGCTTGCAAATCCGATTGTCCTTCCCGACTCATCTTGCAGTCTAATCTCATCCGTTCATCTCTCGCCTTCACTTCTGCAATCTAATCCTGACCGTCTGCTCGCCTCCCTTAAAATTCTTCTAAAGTTCTCTGCCTTAGTTCTCTTTGCCTTAGTTGATTTTTCTTCTTTCTGCGACCACTGCTACTCCGCATCTCCGCTATCCTTCCTGAGCTTTATTCAGTTTCTAAACGCGTTGATCTCTCCTGAGCTTGTTCTTCTATTAGTTATTCACTCTAACTTGGGATTATTACTCTTGCTGCACGTCTTTGCTGCTTCTCTGCTACCATTGTTGCTTCTTTGTTGCCTTTGCTGCTCCTCTGTTGCCTTTGTTGCCTCTACTTTACTGCTTCTGTGAATCTCTCCTGAGCTTGTTCTTCTGGTTATTCTTTGTGCATTGTTGCCTGATCTTCTCCTTTGTCTTATTGTTGGTTTTGGTGTTGCTCCTTTGTGCTCCTTTGCCGTCAATGACAATATTTCCAACAATCTCCCCCTTTGGCATTGATGGCAACGCATCCACCAATACTCCAATACTTCCTCTAGGACTTTCTCCCCCTTCCATTCTGAGAAGTGACTTTCTTCCTCTGCTTGCTTTTCCTCCCCCTTTGACATCAATGGCAAGGGGTTGCACATTTCCAAGTGTAGTATCTATCTTTGCACTATTTATCTCTGAGTTGTGCTTAGGCTTTCTTCTTCTGACTTTATAACTTGCTGCTCCAAACTGGTGTACCAGAGTTGTTGGGAGAACACTTTGAAAATTATTGAGATTGCATGGAAGGTTTGTCACCATAGAATGTTTTGTACTTATGTCCCTTACTGCTTGACAGAGGTGATATGTTCTGAACTTTTGATGTACTTTTGTCATGATACTCCGATCTTGAGGACCTGTACCATACCACTGCTCCATAGCTCTAGCTTTTCTGTGACAACTTTTATGGGTTGCTCTCCCCATGGAATAATGCTTCTTGTCTGATACTGACTTATCTACTGCACTATTTATATTCCTTGTATGGTAGTCTTTGCTAGTGTATCATCATTTTTTTTTCTCTGATCGTATCAGAGAGTATCATTTGCAGACACTACCCCTAGTTTGTCTCTTAGATATTCGAATGGTTCTCTAGCAAGAGGTTTGGTCAATATCTCTGTTGTTTGTTCCTTTGTTGGTACATACTCCATCTTTACTATTTCCTCTGCTGCTTTTTCTCTGAGAAAGTGGTACTTTATTGGGATGTGCTTGGTTTTCAAATGAAGTACTGGATTTTTCGATATACTTATTGCACTTGTATTGTCACATTTGATAGAAATGGGTTCATTGATGCTTACCTTCATGTGTTGGAGAGTTTGTTTCATCCACATTACTTGGGTGCAACAAGCTGTTGTTGCTATATATTCCGCTTTTGCTGTAGATCATCCACATTACTTGTGCGCAACAAGCTATTGTTGCTATGTATTCCGCTTCTGCTGTAGATAGAGAGACAGATGTTTGCTTCGCGCTTAACCATCCCACCAGACTTTCTCCCAAATAAAATGCACCTCCACTTGTGCTTTTCCTATCATCCACACAGTTGACCCAATCTGCATCTGTATATGCGGTCAATGTGAAGTCTTTACCTTTCAAATACCACGGGCCATAATGTGCAGTTCCTTGTAGATATCTAAATATCCTCTTGATTGCTAGCAAGTGATTTTGTTTTCGTGTTGCTTGATATCTTGCCATAAGTCCTACTGCCAACATAATGTCTATTCTAGAGGTAGTTAGGTATAGCAGACTTCATATCATAGATCTGTAAAGTCTTTGATCTACATCTGCGGATCCATCCTCAGCACATAGCTTGCATCCAGTGATCATGGGAGTTGACACAAGTTTGCAGTCTTCCATTTGGAACCTTTTCAACATGTCTCTTAAGTATTTTTCTTGTGAAATGAATATTCCTGTGTTCTTTTGTAGAATTTGAAGTCCTAAGTAGAAGGTAAGCTCTCCAATCATAGACATCTCAAATACCGACTTCATCTCTTCTGCAAATCGTTTTGCTAACTCATCTTTGTTGCTACCAAACATGATGTCATCTACATATACTACAACAATTAAGAGTTCATTTTCATCAACCTTTATGTACAGATTGTTGTCAACTCCTCCTTCCTTGAAACCTTGTTTTTGTAAGTATTTGTCCAACCTAGAATACCATGCACATGGAGCTTGTTTGAGACCATATAAGGCTTTCTTTGATCTGCACACATAGTCGTGTTTATTTGTTAAGGAAAATCCTTCAGGTTGTTCCATGTAGACTTCTTCCTTTAAATCTCCATTCAAGAAGGCAGACTTCACATCCATTTGATATACCTCGAAATCATGATAGCATGCAAAAGCCAAAAACATTCTGATTGCTTCCATTCTTGCTACAGGGGCAAAAGTTTCATCATAATCAAGTCCTTTGATTTGAGAGTATCCCTTGCATACAAGTCTAGCTTTATTTTTGATTACCTGACCTTATTCATTCATCTTATTCTTGAATATCCACTTTGTGCCAATGACATTTTTCCCAGTGGGTCTTGGCATTAACTCCCAGGTCTTGTTCTTCTCAATTTGGTCTAGTTCTTCATTCATAACATTTACCCAATTTTTGTTTTTGCTGGCTTCATCGAAATTCTTTGGTTCTATCTGTGACAGCATGGCTAGGTACACTTCCTCGGTCTATTCAACTAGTTGTCTTCTAGTTTGGACTCCTGCACTCTTGTCTCCAATGATTTGATCTTCTAGATGGTTCTTTTGAGTGTGTCTCGAGGGTCCTTTTGAGTTTAATTTAGTATCTTTTGTTGTCTTACTCTGTTCTTCATTTTCTTGATTCTCATCTTCATGATCATCTGGAGGATTGACGCAGTTTGTGCTTCTGGTTATGTTTGGCAGATCTTCGTCGAATCTCACATCAATGCTTTCCACAATTTTATGCAGTCTTTTGTTGTAACACCTGTATCCCTTACTCTTGGATTCATATCCCAAAAAAATTCCTTCATCAGCTCTTGCATCATACTCCCCCAATTTTTCATCATTATTCTTTATGAAACATTTGTTGCCAAAGACTCTAAAGTGCTTGATTGATGTCGGTTTCCCATGCCACAATTCATATGGAGTCTTGTCACTATTTGGTCTAAGATGAGCTTTGTTAAGAATATGAATAGTTGTGTGTACTGCTTCTGCCCAGTAGGTTTGGGGAATGTTACTTTCTTGCACGATGGCCCTGGCAATCTGTTGTACTGACCTGTTTTGCCTCTCTGCCACTCCATTTTGTTGAGGTGTACCTGCAATTGTAAATTGCTGCTTTATCCCACATTCATTGCACAGGTTTGTAAAATCATCGTCTGTGAATTCACCTCCTCTGTCTGATCTGATGCATTTTTGCTTACATCCAGTTTGATTTTTTGCCAGTGTCTTGAATATCTTGAATTTCTCAAACGCTTCAGATTTATATTTGAGAAATGCCACCCATGTCAATCTAGAAAAATCATCTATTATCAGCATGAAATACGATTCTCCACCTGGTGCATTAGTTCTTGAAGGTCTGCACAGGTCCATATGCACAAGCTGAAGAGGCCTACTTGTAGATAGTTGGTCTTTAGCTTTGAATGATGGGCGAGTTTGTTTGCCCAGTTGGCAAGAATTACATATGGTATTTGGAGGCTTCTTTATTGCAGGAAAATCTTTGACAGCTTTCTTCTTGCTTAGTTTGATGATGTGGTCAAAGTTTAGATGTCCCAATCTTCTGTGCCATAACCAAGATTCATCAAGTTTGCTGATGTGGCATGCTTCATTCTCTTCTTCTACTATATAGACGTTACTCTTTGTTCGAACACCTTTGATCAGGGTCTTTCCTGTGGTGATAGACCTTACTTCACAATCTTGGGATCTGAAAAGGACCTCACAGCCTTTATCACACATCTGACTGACACTTAGCAGATTGGCTTTCAGAAAATCCACAAATAGTACATCCTGAGCCTCTCCTTTTCCATTATTCAGGTTGACTGAGCCTTTTCCCTTGATTTTCCCTGCTCTATCATTGCCGAATGTTACATTTCCAGATTTCTTTTCATCAAAAGTTATAAACTTGCTCCAGTCTCCAGTCATATGTTTTGAGCACCCACTGTCCACATACCATTGGCTTTTCTGATCTTGAGCTATTAGAACCAGATCACACTTATTTAGCTTCTTTTTCCATTGCATGCAATTGTTTGTTTGGTAAATTTCCTAAGGAGATGGACCACAGTCTTTGAGAGGACATTTGAGAGACTAGTGTACAATTTTATGGCAGCAAAAACATTTGATTGTATTTATGAATGGATGATGTATTCGAGTGAATCCACCATTGTTCTTAATTCCCCTTGAGTTTCCATACACTAGTCTCTGTATATACGTTCTGCACTCCGTGGCTTTATGACCAAACCCTTTACAATAAAAACAATACCCATGGAAGTAGTATCTGTCTCTCGCAGAGAGAGTTGTTTGAGGTAATCTTTTCGTTTGTTGCATCTTTTGCTGGTTGGACTGGATTTGCTTTGTCTTACAGTATGCTGCAATATGTCTAGGTTTGTGGCAGGCGAAGCAAATGATACTTCTCACAGGAGGAAGGAACCTCCTTTGACATCTTATGAATTTGTTCAATTCATCCTTAGGAGCGCATGAGTCTTTTGCAGTTGACTGTTTCTTCATTTCTTTCTTTGTCACTTGAGATTGCTACTTGTTTTTTATTGTTTTGTTATATATCATGGTCTTGCTGGTTTCTAATTCTGTGGATTCCCCTTTTGCTACTTCATTGTCCTTTACAGCTTTTACAAAAATGATATTTTTGTTATCTTCTACCTTGGATTTGTTGGTTTCTCCTTCATATCCTATCCCAACCTTTATATGAGGAGATCTTTGAGCATTAAGAATTTTTTCCAAATGCTCAGAGCTTTTCATTTGAAAAATATTCATAGTTAATTCAATTTGGACCTTTTCTAATTTCTTCCTCAAGCTTACCACTTCCTCTTCTAGCTTTTCTCGCTCCTAATTTTTCTCCTTTATTTCTCTTTTCAGAATATCCTCTATTTTCCTTGATTCTTCTAGTTCGATCTTCAATTTAATAAGATCTTCTGAATCTGGTTTTGTCTTTGCATATTTTAGAAGAATCTCTTTCTGTTTCTTACTCTTAAGTTTAAGTCTGCTTATTTCCTCCAAGGCACTAATTAGCTCCCCCTCAAGATCTACCTCACCTTCATCTTCAAGTTCCAGGAGATCTTCCTCAAGCTCTTCCTTGGCCATCAAAATGAATTATGATGTTCCTTCTTCATTGGGGGATTCATCTAAACTCTCAGATGCACTGTTGTCTTGCTGAACATAGAATGATCTTCGATTAAATCTGTTCCCTTTCAGCCTATTGCTTAAATTGGTTTTCTCTTTCCCTCTTGACTGATTCTCCATTTTCTTGTGAGACATTTAGATGCATAGTACCCCACTCTTCCACAGTTAAAGCACTTAAATGGAAGTTTACCTTTATACTTACCTGTGCCTTTTTCCAATCTTCTAACAAATTTGGCCTCTTCTTCATCAAAGCATGTGCATGTACCTTCCTTCTCTTCTCTGCACATATCAACCTTAAAGGTTGCCTCCCTCACATTTGACTTCCCTTTTGGAAGTCTCATCTCATAGGCCGTCAAGTTTCCAAGCAATTGATTCATGGTCAATGTTTCCCAGTTTGTTGTTTCTTCTGTTGACACCTAATCCTAAGGGATTGGGTGAGATTGTATATTATTGTAATTTAGTAGATAAGGAAAGCCAACAGACATTGGGAAGTGAATCCCAGTAGCCTCACCTCCATGTATAAATACACACACAATCTCCATCTAATTCATCTTCAGTTTTGCGGAGTTACCTCTTGGTCTGACACGGTATCAGAGCCAGTCCCATTCTTGGCATTCCTGCCTTTGGTGTAACTCCCTTATGTTTTGCATTTTTTGCATTTTTTGCAGACTGTCATTGTGCATTCAGTTTTTTTTTTACTACTCCTGGCATTCAGATTTTGTAACTACTCCTGGCATTCTGCAATTCTGGAATAGTTCTGCATTTTTTTTTGGCAAATTCTGCCTCATTTTTGCACACCACTATGCAATTTCAGCTCAAATTCTGAGCTCAAGTTCTCTACACATTTAATTGTACTGTGCAAAATCCTTTTTTTTACAGTTCCATTCTCACAGTCACTCACCGCACCTCACGCCCTCCCTCACAGTGCTCGGCCCTCCTCATTCCATCACGTCACTCCCTCACAGCCCTCTCCTCCCTCAGCCCCTCGGCCTTCCCTCCCTCACAGCCCGTCCCCTCTCCCTCAACCCCTCAACCTCCCTTCCCATCCCCCTCACCTGCTCACGCACTCCCAACTCGCAGACCCTCTCTTCCCCACCCGCTCACCCCTCCCAACCCACAGACCCTCGCGCTCACCCGCTCCCCTCCCTTCCCCTCCCGCTCACCCGCTCCCTTCCCTTCCCCTCCCGCTCACCCGTCTCCCCGCCCCCCTCGCGTCCACTCACCTCCCCCTCCCCCATCGCTCTCCTCCTCCTCCCCCATCGCTCCCCTCCCCGCTCCCCTTCCTTCCCCACCCCGCTCACCTCACACCCCTCGGCCCTCACCTCACACCCCTCGTCACTCTCCCCATCCCCCTCCCCTCACGTTCACACTCATTCCTCCCCCTCCCCTCCCACGCAAATTTTCTCTCTGCATTTTTTACAATTCGGCCTTTGCATTATTCTGTATTTTTACACAGTTTGGCCTCCCCTAGAAAACGCCTCCCCCTGCCTTGGTAAACACCTCCCCTGGTAAAAACCTTCCCCAGAAAATACCTTCCTCAGATAATACCTATATTTTTCCTCAAAAAAAATTTACAACAAAAAAAAAAGAATTTTCAGAATTTAAACTAGAATTGAGTTTTTACCGTGACAGCAAAGATTTTTTTCTTCAAAAGAATGCATTCTCTCATATCTATTGTAGGAGTTGTTCTCTCCGGCAAGGAGAACTATCCTGAACAGTCTCGGAAAATCAAGCATACTCTCATTTTTAATGAGCTGTGGAGAGGAATTTGTGAAGGAGAAGGAAACCTTCCACCAGCAAAGCCCACTTCAAACAAAGAGCTCGCCATTTGGGAAAACAAGAACTGCAAGGCCTATGCTTTGATTGCAGCTTCCGTAAATGAAGAAGTGAGTCGCCATATTACACCATTTTCAAATGCCTACGAAGCCTTGAGCAAGCTAAAAGAACTCTATGACTCACATTCAGAACTTGAAATTGTTCAATTAATGATTAAGCTGTTCATTCTTGAATTGAAATATGATGACCCTCTTGCCTTAGCTTCAGAAGTAAGATCTATCATGCATGACATTAAGAACACTGGTGTAGAAGTTGATATACCTCTCATAGCATATGTTAAGGCATTGTATCCGACTTACTCACATTATCTTGAGTCATTGCAAGCAAGTGGAAACCTCGTGAAAATCACCTTTGATTCCCTTGAGAAAAAGTTTGCAGAAAGAGAGAAAGCTTTTGGAAAGATGACAGCCCCTCTGTCTTCTAAAGAGGCTGTATGCTTTGCACATAGAGAGAGTCATGCTCAAGATTCTTCCAGAGGAAGAGGTGGCCGAAGAGGAAGAGGAAGAAGAAATTTCAGAGGAAGGGGGGGCAGACAAACTTAAACTGAGAAATTTGATCTTCATTGCATACGCTATAATAAAGACTGGCATGATGCATCTACATGTAAACTGCCTTGGGATAAAATTGAGCAGCAAAGAAATCAAGAAAAAGGTAAAACTCATGACAGAGACAAAGGTAAAGCACCTGAATCTGCTCATTATGTTATAGCACATTGTAACAATGGAGTAACTGGAGACTTGTTTGATGTTTCATTTACTTCTTGGAGAAATGATTGGTTGCTAGATTCAGGAGCAACACGTCACATGACATTTAGAAAAGATTTTTTTGAAGAATTTACTGACAAAGTTGATGGAGCAGTATACTTCGCAGATAAATCCAAACTCAAGCCATCAGAGCTTGGCACAATCAGGCTTAAGTTGCATGGTCTTCCAGATCATCTTCTACATGAGGTTCTATACCTCCCTGAGTTGAGGAGAAACTTGTTGTCCTTGGTCCACATCCACCAGCAAGGACACTCCATTCACATGTTTGATGGCAAGGTTGAGGTCAAAAAAGCATTAGATCGCTCACTTGTCATGGAGGGAATAGAAGAAGGAAGACTCTTGAAGCTGCAAGGTTCCTCTGCTCATGCACAAAACTTTGCATTCAATTCACATCATGATGAAGGTACATTCCCATCAAGTCTTTTATGGCATGCTAGATTTGGACACTTAAACTATGACAGCCTTCGATTGTTGAAGAAAAATGGTGTTAATGGACTGCCTACAATTCCTAGGAAACTTAAGCAATGTGATGCTTGTATTCTAGAAAAGCATAGCAAACAGCGATTTCATGATTCACATTCCAGAGCACATAGAAAACTTGAGCTTATTCATTCAGATTTATGTGGCCCTATGCCTGTTGCTTCTGCAAATGGAAATAAATATATGATGACATTTATTGATGATTACACCAAAATGTGTTGGGTTTACTTATTGAAGAACAAATCTGATGCTTTTCAAACATTCAAGAATTTTCATGCATGGATTGAAAATGATGCACGAAATCATATTGCCTCTTTGTGTACTGATAATGGAAAAGAATACACTTCAAACGAATTTGAAAATTAACTTCGTCAACATGGGATCAAACATCAAATAATTGTGCCCTATAATCCCCAACAGAACGATGTAGCTGAAAGAATGAACAAGACAATTTTAAATATGGTTCGCTCCATGATGTTTTTTAAGAATGTAAAATTGATGTTTTGGGCTGATGCAGTTCTATGTGTTGTATACAAAAAGAATAAGTGTCCTTCAAATTCAATCAGAAACAAAAATCCTTATGAAATGTGGCATGGCCACATTCCTTCGGTAAAGCATTTCAGGGTCTTTGGTTCCACCTGTTATGCTTTGATACCCAAGGTACAAAGGAATAAACTTGGTGCTAGAAGTCGAAAATGAATCTTCTTGGAGTATTCCAATATCTCCAAAGGATATCGTCTCTATGATGAAGTCAATAAGAAGTTTGTAATAGCAAGAGATGTCATATTCCTTGAATCTTCCAAGACTAACAATGTTGTTGAGCGGCAACTTGATCGCCTGGATAGATTCACACATGCAAAGTATTTTCGAGAATTTGATAATCAGATTCCACATCTTGAAGGGGGGATTCCTATACTGAATCAATCTAGGGAATCATTTTCCGAAGCACTCTCTCCCCCACATGAAGAACCAACCAAGGATGACACCTTGAACGATGTGATTGACAAAATTGAGAGATTGAATCTTGATTCAATTCCAACTCAGTTAAATGAGCAACCTAGGCCATCTCAGAAAGGTCCCCCCAAATGGCTGACAAAGACGCTAGAAAAAGTTTGTCCCGATGAGGTTGGAAAGACAGGAACAAGAAGTTCCACTAGACAAAACAAAGGTGATGTAGATAATTTTGATTCACTTGTTGATATGGATATTGCTTATAACTGTGAATTGAGTTTGTCTACAGATCATGAACCAACTTCCTTCAAAGAAGTCGCTTCTCATGTTGAATGGAATGAAGCGATGCAAAAGGAGTATGATGCCTTGATAAAGAATGGCACTTGGACGCTGGTTGATCCTCCTTTGGGAACCAAACCAATTGCCTGTAAGTGGGTCTACAAGAACAAGTACAAAGCAGATGGCTCACTTGACAAGCACAAAGCCAGGCTTGTGGCAAAAGGTTTTGCACAGAAATAAAAGGTCGATTATGAAGAAACTTTTGCCCCCATAGAAAAATGGGCCGCCATCCGGACACTCTTTGCCCTAGCAGCTCAGAAGGGATGGAAATTCCATCAGATGGATGGAAAAACCGCCTTTTTGAATGGAGATCTAAAGGAGAAAGTTTTTATGTCCCAGCCAGAAGGATTTGTTGTGAAGGGCCAAGAACACAAAGTATGCAAACTTATAAAATCCTTGTATGGCCTCAAGCAAGCACCGCGAGCCTGGCATGAGAAATTAACTGAGCATCTTCTGAAACTTGACTTCAAACATTTTGATCTTAATGATGCAACATTGTTTGTTAAGAAAGTTGGAAAAATAGTTGTATATCTTGTGGTGTATGTAGATGATCTTTTGATGACAGGGAACAATGAGAGTTATATTGCATCCATAAAGAAAGAATTGAAGAAAGGTTTTGAAATGACAAATTTGGGTTATGTTCATTACTATCTGGGTATTGAAGTAACTCAACATCCAAAATTTATATTTCTTTCTCAAAACAAGTACATTGGAGATCTTCTGAACAAGTTTGGCATGGATGAATACAATCCCTTAACCACTCCAATGGAACAAAACTTGAAGCTCACATCCATTGAAGGAAAGGAATTCGAGGATGCAACGAAGTATAGACAGCTCGTAGGAAGTCTTATCTACCTGACTACCACCAGACCAGACATCTCATTTGTTGTTGGAATCCTCACTAGGTTTATGCAAAAACCTTGTGAAGGACATTGGTCTGTTGCAAAAAGAGTTCTAAAGTACTTGAAAGGGGCTCGACACTTTGGACTCAAATATACACAAGTAGGCGATTTCAGCTTTGATCGGATACTCTGATTCAGACTTTGATGGGGAAAAAGAAACTAGGGTGTCTACTTCAGGTTATACCATGAGTCTTGGATCAGGAGCTATATCATGGAGATCACGCAAACAGTCAGTTCCAACAGATTCCACAATCGAGGCAGAATATGTGGCAGCAGCTGAAGCAACAAAGGAAATTGTGTGGCTCAGGAAAATCCTAGAAGATTTGCAGATGAAACAAATGCATTCAACACCACTCATGATTGACAACACTTCTGCAATAAAGTTGGCCAAGAACCCGAAGTTCCATGATAGAACAAAGCACATCAATACAAAATACCATCTGATTCGACATCATGTTGAGGCCAAAACCATCCATCTACGTCATTGTTCCACAAATGAGTAGACCGCGGACATCTTCACCAAAGCACTTGGAAGAGAAAAGTTTGAAAAGTTCAGAACGATGCTTGGACTCACCAACATCCCTTCAGATTAAAGGGGGGAATGTTGACACCTAATCCTAAGGGATTGGGTGAGATTGTATATTATTGTAATTTAGTAAATAAGGAAGGCCAAGATACATTGGGAAGTGAATCCCAATAGCCTCACCTCCATGTATAAGTACACACACAATCTCCATCTAATTCATCTTCAGTTTTACGGAGTTACCTACTGGTCTGACATCTTCTATAGCAGAAACCTTAAGGTTAAACCTGGATGGTAAAGATCTCAATATCTTTTGTACAATTACACATTCCTTAATGGTTTCTCCTAGAGCTCTCATGTTATTCACAATTTCAGCAACCTTTAAGAAGAAACTGGCTATATCTTCATCTTCATTTATTTTTACATTTTCAAACTGAGCTCTATAGGCTTGCAGTTTGGCCATCTTCACCTTTTTATCTCCCTCATGGATATTTTCTAATGTATCCCATATTTCTTTGGCTGTCTTACTATCTCATGGATATTTTCTAATGTATCCCATATTTCTTTGGCTGTCTTACTATACATTACTTTGATAAATTCTGACTCACACAGACCACTCAAGAGAGCATTCATTGCTTTTGCATTAGTTATGAAATCTTGTTTGGCTTCTTTCTCTATGTCAGTATCCTTTGGAGCATATCCTATTTCCACAGCAGCCCAAACTTCTATTCCTAGAGACATTATGTATGTCCTCATTCTTATTTTCCAGCAGGCATAGCTTGTGCCAATAAACAAAGGGGTTCTATTTCTTGAGTATCCTTCTAGGCTAGCCATCTTGGGGACCTAGGATCTCCTTCCAGTTGTTAAACTAACATAGAAGGAACTAGCTCCGATACCAAATTGTTGAACCCTTAGTTAAACTGAGAGGGGGGGTGAATCAGTTTAATGCATTTACGGACTTTTGAAACCATCTTTTAAACTTATTTACAACTTCATTTCATGATCAACTTAATGTACAATGAAATAGCAATCTTAATATGTGAGCAGCAAGTATTAAGCAGATTAAATGCAGAACATCAACACATAATCAACATGCACATAGACAACAGATATAAGTGGTAACCCATAAGAGAGAAAACCACATCTTATTATTGTTGTGATGCAAAGGCAAGCTCCAACTCCCTCTCACCACTAATTTTTTGTAGGCTCCAACCTACAGGAGGCTACTACCTCAACTTCTGCAAGCTACAACTTACAAGGAAGTTCCAACTCCCATCTATTTTCTGCAGGCTACAATCCACAGGAGGCTCCTACCTCAACCAGCTACAACTGGACATCTATCAAGCTATAACTTGATATGGAAGCACCAACTTCCTCACACTACAATAAAATCATATGCTGATTTACCTGGATATCAGCTCTGTTTTACTCCTTCTTCATTGTTGTCCTTCCAGCCTTCAAATTTTCCTTATATTAGCTCTAGATCTTCACAGCTTCTCTATCTGCTCTTTCTTATTCTTCCACTCTTTAACCTCTTTTTGCACATTACAATAACATCATTTATAGAGATTACTTCATGGTTGTTTGTATTCTATATGGGAATATGAAGTGAACAGGCATGGTTCTTGCCTTCCACCCATTCATTTCCTCACTCAGCATATTAAGGATGTTACAACAATAAATACACTCATTTCAGTGTTAAAATGGAGTTATGCTTTGCCTACGGAGACTTGCCTTTACATCCCAATCAATATAAAATAATTAATACATTTACAGTTACAATAATATTCCAATTCAGCCCTTTTAGCTTCTTAGCTTTACTGTGTGTTTGTCCTCTTCTGTTTGTTGTTCCTTTGTCTTTTCTGTTTCTGCAGTTATATTTCAACTATACTGCATAACCGCCTTTTTGCCCAACTCGACCCATGTTGTTGCATTGTTCTGCACAAGCTCTGGGTCCTTTTTCTTACCCGAGCCTTTTTTTGCTGAGTTCAAACTTTTCTTTTGTTACCCGAGTCTTTTCTTCCGCGTTCAACCTTTTCGTTTGACTCACTGCCGCAACACCGTTCTGCACGAGCTCTCAGTCCTTTGTTATGCGTTCAGGTCTTTTCTTTGTGACCTGTGGGTTATGGCCCACATAAACTCCCTTTTAACACGCAGCAGAATACAACTTCGGAGTTAATTCCACATACATACGTTAGCGATCAAATAGCGCATAGTTTATATAACAGAACGCACATAACAGATGCAGAACAGGGGGTATCGGGTCCCACAACCCTTGATCAATCACAATACATCGCACCGCGCATGCCCACAACTTTTAACTTTTAGCAATAACGTATCTTCTATCTTGTGCGATATGCGATCGCATCGCATCGCATCCAGCTTAACTTATCGTGTGAAACTTAAGCATAAAACATGAAATCTGCAATGTGCGCTAATGTGCACTTGACACGTGGCTCCTGCCTTTCACCGCATCGCATCAAACATAACTTACCGTGCGAACCTTAAACCATAAAATCTGCAATGTGCGCTAATGCGCAGTGCCGACACGTGACTCCTCCCTTTCACCGCATCGCATCTTTCTAACCTTATCGCATCGCAAACTAATTAACATACCTTGCGAAGCCTTAGCATTGTCCGCTAACATATGCAATGTGCGAACTCGCAATTCACCATCTGTCATTGATCTACCATACGATCTAATAGTCCTCACTTCTTGCCCTGTCGTGCCAACACGTGTCCCTTCTCTAATTCGCATCGCACACAAAATAATTTACCCTGCGACGACTTTAACACTTTAAGTGCTAAACTTTGCGATTTGCGCTTTCGATCTCCATCGTTGGTCTTCGTTGGATCCAACGGTCCATGCTCGTCTCCTTGCCGCGATGTGCGATATGTTCACGGTTGCGATGTGATTGTCACCGTTGATCTGCACCAGATCTACGGTCCTCGTCGCTGATTGCAAATCCGATTGTCCTTCCCGACTCATCTTTCGGTGTAATCTCATCTGTTCATCTCTCGCCTTCACTTCTGCGATCTAATCCTGACCGTCCGCTCGCCTCCATTGGAATTCTTCTAACAGTTCTTTGCCTTAGTTGATTTTTCTTCTTTCTGCGACCACCGCTACTCTACATCTCCGCTATCCTTCCTGAGCTTTATTCAGTTTCTAAACGTGTTGATTTCTCCTGAGCTTTATTCAGTTTCTAAACATGTTGATCTCTCCTGAGCTTGTTCTTATATTCGTTATTCACTCCGAATTGGGTTTATTACTCTTGTTGCACGCCTTTGCTGCTTCTTTGCTGCCTCCACTGCTCCCCTGCTGCCTTTGCTGCTTTGCTGCCTTTGCTTCTTTGCTGCTTCTTCGAATCTCTTCTGAGCTTGTTCTTCTGGTTATTCTTTGTGCATCGTTGCCTGATCTGCTCCTTTGTCTTATTGTTGATTCTGGTGCTGCTCCTATGTGCTCTTTTGCCATCAATGACAATATTTCCAACAAAAATATCTATCATAGTGTAAATGCATAACAAGTTATCACTATTAACTAATACAAAAGCAGGCTCCTATAAAACCATGGTCCTCAAGTAAGTCCATCTAAGACCCTCCAATTCTATCCAAGATGAAAGAAACCAAAGATGAATCCAAAGGGACCATCCACGGCTCAACCAATCACAAGGCCTAGGATACCTAATACAGAGCTCCACATGGTTGTTACAAGGATTTTGACTTATGACCTTGGGCTTACAATGGTGGTGAAATATGTTGCAAATATATATGTTTACCCCGACTGACATGAGGGGTAACAGGTCCTCTTCCACACAATTGTAGCTCTAGGCTGCATTAGCCCTTGATTGAGAAAGGCACTAGTCTTATCTCTTGTTTCAATCCATAAAATAATAAAAATAAAAACTCTAAATTTTCATTTTTTATGTTTTCTAGGGTAAATTAGGGTTAGGCTACAGCCAAATCTGCAATTTTAGGCATTATTTACCTTAGACCTTATAGTGTTAGTGTTAGACTTCGCATGCATCCATTTGGAAAAGTAAAAATATTATTTAGATGCATTTTTCAGCCATTAATTAGGGCCTAATGTCTAGGGTTTTATTGTTGATTTATGCACTTTCAACAACTAAAATTGTTGGAATTCTTCTCTTATTTATTCATTGAATAGCCCTAATTTCCCACATATTTATCATACATTCTACAGTGCTTTTCTCTTTGTTGTTATAAAAAAATTGTATGTTGTAAAATTGTTCATTAAAAACCTAGTTTTAAGTTTATAACAGCAAAGCATAATTTCTAAAATGCATGTGTTTGGGTGCCTATCTGAGCCTCTTTAGGTCTAACTAAGCCCTTTATATTTAACCATAAGGACCTTTGAACTTGCTCTCTTGAAAACACACCTTAAAATCACCTAAAACCTTAATATTGCATACTTGTCCTTGGATGAATCTCATAATAGAATCCTTATGGGGTATTTAGCCTAAAATCATTTAGGTTAATCCCTAAGATCTACTAGGGAAGCCTCTATTGATTTCCAGTAGCATCGGATGTGCTCTAGGCCTTAAAATTTGCACAGAGGCTAAGCCACGTGCATCCTCCAAGACCCAGAAATCGTTTTGGGAAATTCCACCCAGAGGCAGTTTTATTAAAATAATTAATTATTTTTAATGGATGCCTATGTCTAAACTTAGGAAATTAATATAATTAAAGGGTATTAATAAAATTGGGTGTGAATCTTCTAGGAAGAGACGGAGATCGAATCAAGATGATCTGAGCCATTGATTAAAATCTAATCTAGGTCGTTGATTGATCAACGAGAAGATTATAAGGAGGACTTCGATGAGCACTTGGAAGACACATCGAGTGGAGATCAAGAGATCGATTTCTCAAGAGAGCAGCGTAGCAGTTGCCGGAGAAGTCATCGAGGAGATTTCTTGCACTGAGGGGCAGGGATAGTTTTCTGGTTGGAGGTTTCCTGATCCGGGAATACATTGCAGAGAAGGCAGAGAGAGATCCAGAGAGGCAGTGTAGAGCCTATGAGAAGATCCGCAAATTTGTTGAGAAGATCAGATCCAGTGCTAGGAGCTGGGGTGTGAGACCGGAGGGCTAGAGGATCAAGCATCCAGCTAGCAAATCAATCAACCAGAGGGAGTGACACAATCCCTATCAGTTACGCAGAGGCAAATTGGGGCTAGCCATTCAGAGGTTGGATCAGTGTTGGATCGCCAGTGATAGTGTGAGGTATTTCTCACTAATTTTCTGCCAGTCAGATTCTCTATATAGGATATCCAGTAAGGCATCCAAAGATTGTATTCAGAAACTACTGCATAATATACAAAACCTCAATTGTTGTATTGGTTTTCCCACATTGGGTTTTTTTGGGACATTTGTCCAAAAATAATGGTGTCAACTGTGTGTGTGCTATTTCTTTCTTGCTCGATATTTGTTTCCGCATAATTAATTATGTTGTGAAGGTTGCAGTTGTATTTATTTCGATGTTTATAGTGTAACACAATAAATAACTTGTATGAGAATTAACAAGTAGGAGAAATAACATTAGATTGTTGCAGTAGGGATTTGGGTCTTCAAATTTTCACAACCTCCCTATTGGACATTGTATCCAACAATAAAAAGCAAGGGAGTAGTTGCTAAGTTGACAGAGGTAACTTTCTTGTTGTTGTTCTCAATCTAGGTTGCTTATTAAGGCTTTGCACTAGGGTGCTAGATTTTGCAATAACTTAGACCATGGGATGCATCAGTGCTAGGCTAAGTTAGCCATGAACAATATCTAGCAATGTGAAGGATCATCTCATAACCATCAACCATAGCCTCAATGAAACCACAAACTCCTAAGGCTCCATCGACCAAGATATGCAACCATGAAGAAGAAACCAAACCATGACAATCCTATTGAGATTTTGGGTAGAATCGGATGTGCTCTAGCTCTGAAACTTTGTGGAGGGGCTAGAACAAATGAGATCTCCAAGACCCAGAAATCGTTTGGAGAAATTCCACCTGGAGCCTAAGTTATTCCAATAGTTAATTATTTTAATGGAGACCCTAAGTCTAACTTAGGGAAATTAAATAATTAAAGGGAATTAATTTAAACATGTGGGTGAGAATGTTCTAAGTGACGAGGATCAAGTCTTTTCTAATCTTAGCCATCGATTAGATATTAGATCACGATCGTTGATTGTTCAACGAGAAAATTATTAAAGAAAGGCTTGGGATTAGTTGGAGAAGATACACAGAGTGGCAGCACTTGAGCTAAGTCGAAATTTTGGGGCGCAGTTTGCTGACAATTTTCGAGTGAGCTTGTAGTGCAGTGAGAGGCAGTTCGGCAGTGAGATTTCAGACCTGAGGCTGAGAATACATTGGCAGAGAGGCAGATCCATACTAGAGCAGAGCAGAGACCCAACAAGGGTGACGCAGTCCAGCGAGGCTCACGCAGAGGCAGCGCAAAGCCTCACGCAATCCAGAGAGGGTGACGCAAAGGCAACATAGGCCCAGCAAGGGTGACGCAGGCCCAGGCAAAGCAGCGCAGAGGCTCACACAGGGCTGGAGGGCTGACGCAGAGCTGGGAAAGGCAGCGTTGGGGTTCCAATGGGCCAGAAAGGTCTCATTTTCAGCAGATCCAAAAGGTGTGAAGCAGCCACACTGAAGGGTGATGCAGTGATTGCGTAGGCAACTATGGGGTTCTTCATCCTCAGCTGAATCAGCCATATTTTCTGTCTCCGAGAGATAGAGGTACAACTGTCGAGATTTTCTCTATTTGGGCAAACCATGTCGGGTGCCCTTGAATGTATTCAAAATTCTGCATAATAATAAAACCCTCTAAGAGTTGTTGCACCGGTTTTCCTGCATTGGGTTTTTCCAAGGACACTTGTCCGAAAAATATTGTGTGTCCTTTGCCATGTGTGCTTATTTCTTCAGTACCTCATCTATATGTATGTGTAGATCTGCAGTGTGTTTACTTCGTTGTTTTTTGAATATTTCTGAAAATAACTTGTAAATGTAAAAACACAAGTAGGAGAAGTAAACTAGATTTCTGCAGTATAAATTTCTGTTAAGTAGTTTCAAGAATTTTCACATGGTATCAGAGCTATTGCAGATCAGGGGGAGCTGAAGCCATCAACAAAGGGACGAAGTTTTTGCTACAGGAAGGCAGCAGAAACAACACAGATCCAGAAAGAGGCAGCGCGGCACCTGAGGGACAGTGCAAACCCAACAGGGGTGACGCGGAGCTTATCTAGCTCACGCAGAGGCTGAGGCAGACCCAGAAGGGTGACTCAGAGCCTGTCTATCTGACGCAGAAGCTGACGCAAGCCCAAGAGGGTGACGTAGTCTGAGAGGGGGTGATATTGTGTCAGTTGTCGTGGCTGGAGGTGTAGTTTTTGATCTTCGAAGTCGCTGGTGGGGCATTATTTCTGTCGGTGCAGAACAATGTCTAGTAGGGTTGACAAAGTAAGGGGAAACAGTTCCTCGGCAGACTTTCTAGCCAAGAAGTCTAAGAACCGATCAACGGAGTGATTGGAGAGGGTTGATTCGACAGAATTGGTGGAGGATTTTCGGGAAGGAAATCAGTGGTCAGAGGGAGCACGTATTCTCTAGAGGGTTTCTATCGCCAAGAAACCCAGATCCAGTCTCTTGCTGAGAGCAGGAGCAGAAGAAGGGAGAAGAGCATCTATTTCGACATCGTTGAGTAGAGATGGCCTCTCATGGATCGAGGGATCAAGACAGGTTAGATGGAGCATCTAAATTCGTCATTTGGAAGGCCAGAATCTTGTCAGTCCTTGACGAATATCGCATCAAAGATTATGCCGAGACGGTTGTAGCTATTCCTGTTGACGCTGATCCGTTGAAGAAGTATGAGGAAGTGCAAGCAAGGGCCAAGCACTTGATAATGGACGGGGTAAAGGATCATGTGGTCCCACACATTGCCAAGAAGAATATGACATATGAGATGTGGACCACCTTGACCACATTGTATCAAGGTACTTCTGTCCAGAGGAAGATGCTTCTGGAGAATCAGCTGCGACTATTTCAGATGCACAAGGGAGAGGAAATAGATCCCTTCCTCATTCGATTGAAGGTAATTCGAGATCAGTTGGTTGCTATGGGGGCAACTCCTAATGATGGTCTCATGGTGAGGACTGGCCTGAATGCAATCACCAAAGATTGGGAGACCTTTGTCCAAAGTATTTTGGGCAAAGCACAACTTCCAAATTGGGAGGACATGTGGGCAACTCTTCGTCAAGAGGAGATCAGGAGAATGTCCAAGATGGGCAGCAACAGCGGAGGAGCCAAGATCAAGAAGGAGGAGTAGGAAGATGCGGCTCTCACATCTAAGGGACAGCGGCAGCAGCAAGGGAAGAAGAAGAAGGACCTCTCAAAGGTTCGATACTTTAGATGTGGCGAATTAGGACATTTCACCAATACTTGTCCTCAGAAGAAGAAGGGCAAGGAATATTCAGATTCCAAGGTTGTAGCAGCTAAAGGGGATGATGGCAGCGATGATGATGCGGCTATGAGTGCTCAAGTGCCTCGAGAGAAGTGGTGGGGCGACATTGATCTGTAGTTCTCTTGAACTGCAGATGAAGGGCAAGATCCTTGAGGTGCCCAAACTTTTGGATCACATACGAGCTACGGGAACCCTTAAAGACAGTAGCAGGATGACTGGCGTCAGTTGGTGCAGAGGATTATAGAGGCACATTGGCAGTACTAGGACGCAAAGGAGAGGCAACAGCAGCGTGGAAGCTGCAAGGCAAAGCAAGTGCTTACGTAGTGCAGAGCAGCAGACAGCGCAAAGCTTCAAAGGGTCAGCGCAGAGCAACAACAGAGGATGCCTCACTATCGAGATGCAGCCAAACTGACTTGTCTGTCAGTATTTTGGGTGATGTCCTTCATTTGCTTACTTCTTAGCAACTGAGTTGCAATGCCGCAATTAGCAATGGCAGTGCTATGGGCAGCATGATGCATCATTTGAGAGGGAGTTGCAGTACAGATGAGGTTGTGAATGTGGCAAATTCATGGGCAGCAGTACAGAAGGCAGCAGCGCAATGGATGAGGGCCAGCAGACCGAGGATTAATAGCACAGGGGACCGATGCCATGGATCATAGTAACTCTTCTGGGTTGAAGTGTCACTAGAGCACATACCTCGCTAAGAGGGAGTATTGAGATTTTGGATAGCATCGGATGTGCTCTAGCTCCAAAACTTTGTGGAGGGGCTAAAACACATGAGATCTCCAAGACCCAAAAATTCCACCCGGAGCCTAAGTTATTCCAATAATTAATTATTTTAATGGAGACCCTAAGTCTAAGTTGGGGAAATTAAATAATTAAAGGGAATTAATTTAAACATGTGGGTGAGAATGTTCTAAGTGACGAGGATCAAGTCTTTTCTAATCTTAGCCGTCGATTAGAGATTAGATCGCGGTCGTTGATTGTTCAATAAGAAAAGTATTAAAGGAAGGCTTGGGGTCAGTTGGAGAAGATACATAGAGTGGAAGCACTTGAGCTAAGTTGAAATTCTAGTGCGCGGTTTGCTGAGAATTTTCGAGTGAGCTTGTAGTGCAGTGAGGGGCAGATCGACAGTGGGATTTCAGATCCGAGGCCGAGAATACATTGGCAGAGAGGCAAATTCGTACCAGAGGAGCGCAAAGCCTCACGTAGTCCAAAGAGGGTGACGCAGAGGCAGTTAGGCCCAACAGGGGTGGCGCAGGCCTAGCCAAAGCAGCGCAGAGGCTCACGCAGGGCTGGAGGGCTGACGCAGAGGTGGGAAAGGCAACGTTGGGGTTCTAGTGGGACAAAAAGGGCTCGTTTTCAGCAGATCCAAAAGGTGTGAAGCAGCCACACTGAAGGGTGACGCAGTGACTGCGGCACTTGTGGGGTTCTTCATCCTCAGCTGAATCAGCCATATTTTTAGTCTCTGAGAGATAGAGGTACATCTGCCAATATTTTCTCTGTTTGGACAAACCATGTCTAGTGCCCTTGAATGTATTCAGAATTCTGCATAATAATAAAACCCTCTAAGAGTTGTTGCATCGGTTTTCCCGCATTAGGTTTTTCCAGGGACATTTGTCAGAAAAATCTTGTGTTTCCATTGTCACGTGTGCTTAATTCTTCAGTACCTGATCTGTATGTACTATGTATGTGTAAATATGCAATGTGTTTACTTCGTTGTTTTCTGAATATTTCTGAAAATAACTTGTAAATGTAAAAACACAAGTAGGAGAAGTAAACCAAATTTCTGCAATAGAAATTTTCGTTAAGTAGTTTCAGGAATTTTCACAAATCCACCACACAAGCGGCAAGCACAACCACCATCCAACCTAATAGAATTGAGACTCTCCAAACAAAAGATCTCCATGGTGTACAACTGAAGAAGCTTTCTACCAACATACAAGCCTTTTGAAGGCTAGGATCATCATGCCATACTCCAAAAGAGTTAGATCATCACATGTGCATCCCTATGCAATATAGGTGGCAATAGGTACCTTCCCTTGGTTCCTTGGAGTATCAGCATCTTGCCCAAACAAAAGGGCATGTTTCATATTAGTCTTCAAGGAGCAATTTAGTTTGCTAAATGGATTGTCCATTGTCTTGGTGGTGACAAACATGGAAAGTACTAGTTAGGCATATAATTCTCCATAAGAGAAAAAGTCAAGGATTCAAGGATCACCTTAGATTCTTGATATGATTAGCACACAAAATGACTTTAGGATTTGGGGTTCTCCCATTCTCCAAAAGATTTTGGAAGGATGAAAAAGAGTTGCACCAAGTCTTTCCTAGCAATGGTCTAGGCATAGAAGAGGCATTGACCATACCAACCATTCAAATTGCACTTGGAAGATCCATAATTTAGCTACATCGTGTTGAAGTTTTGTAGCTAAGATCAGTCTTCATAATTTGTCTTAGCCCTCCAAAATGACAAATATGAATTGTACTTTAAGTCGGCTTTAAAAGAAGAAAATTTGATAAAATTGTTTATCCCCCCCCCCCCCCCCGGCAAAAAAAACACAAGGTCAGATTCAAGTTGGCCCCAGTGAAGGGAGACACCAATTCGGCACATTCGACCACTATTTATTGGCATTTGTCCTCTCCATTCAGGCATCCAAAAAAAATTCAGATCATCATCTGAGGCTAATTCGGATTATTTGACGTTGAATTTCAAGGCTTACTAAAGAATGAATTTGAGTTTCTTGAAGGATGAATATGAGGATTATTAAAGGATGAATCTGAGGTTCTTGAAGGACGAACCTGAAGCTCTTGAACTTTGAAGGACAAACCTGAAGCTCTTGAAGGACAAATCTATGGGAAGATTAGAAGGACGAAATTCGAGGCAAACCTAATTCTATGAGGAAAGCCGAAATTTTTGAGGCACAATAGATTGAATTTTTGAGGCTATTAAGGATTGTTTGACCAGGTTCGACCTTGGTTTTGTTACTCGTCAGTTTGATTAGATTTGATTGGAAAATTCAGATTGTATTCCTCGTTGAATTGGAAAATTTTCTCTAAGAAAAGGTTGTTTGGGGTTTTCCCAGGATAACCTTTTTTTTAATGGTGTTGTCATTAATGCCAACATTGGATCTTGAACACTCTTAATATTTCTCTGGTTTGCATTAATTGAAGCTCCATATGACTGGAAAACCCTAAAATCCCTTGAAGCTCCAAATAGCCCCACACTTGTTGAAGATTTTTTAGGACAAAGATTGGTGAATTTGCCTTCGTAACCATCGTCAATTGATGCTCCTCGTCACACGGATTCCAATGGTATATGGCTTGCCTTGAGACTCCACATGGTTTGAGAGCTATGTCAAGTCAAAGTTAATGCCCCCTTCACCTGCTCAAAAGCCCCAAACAATGTATGATGTGGCAGTCTATCATTGGCCAAAGATCCTCACTAAAAGTTAAATAAAGTAATGTTTTGGAAAAAAATTGTTTGTGAAGGTTTTCAAATTTTATTTTAAAATTAAAGGCACGTGAGGTGTTTTGGCTCCAAAATTTAAGTTAATTGAAAATTCAAATCTCAAGGTCGGTTCTCTTACTATAAGCCTCTACGGCCTCTATAAAAAGGAGATTCATGAGCTCTACAAGATATGCTTCTAACGCAAATCTAAATACAAATCAAGTTCTGAGTTTTTCAATGGCCTTGTGGAGTAATTGAAGATCCTATGGAAGTCGAGGGTTTCTAGGTTATGATATCATGGCAGATACCAAGCTAAAACAACACCTTGATGTGCTCTTCTTGTCAACAACATTCCCAACCCAGTCAACATCAATGTATCCATGTAGCCTCACATCTCCGGCAAAATATCTCAGTCCAAGATTAATCGTCCCATGTAAATATCTCAGCACATGTTTAACAGCAACCTAGTGTGCATGAAGAGGCTCAATCATAAATTGACTCGGAGTGTTAACTGCAAAACATATGTCTGGTCAGGTGTTCACAAGGAACATCAGTGCCCCAATCAACTGTCGATACTCAGAGGGATTTTCCAAATCAGGTCCTGCGGCTTCTCCACGTAGCTTTTTGAAGTTCATCTCCATCAGTGTGGCCATGGACTTGCATTCTACCATTCCAAATATTTCCAACAGTTTGACCACATATTTCCCTTGTGAAGGAAAATTTTACCAAGTATCTATCATACCCTCTAAGCCTAGGAAGTAGTGTATCAATCCAAGGTCTTTCATGTCAAGTTCAAAGGTCATCTCCCTCTTGCACTCGAGAATCAAAGGCTCTCCACCTGTCAAGAATAAGTCATCAACATATAAAACCAAAATCAGGGGCATATCTTGTACAACTTTGAATTAGAGGTTCACATCGACATTGTTTCTTGTAAAACCAAGCTTCATCAAGTAGCTATCATTACAGGCATACCAAGCCCTAAGGGCTTGCTTCAATCCATAGAGAGCCTTCTTCAGCCTACATACATGAGGCTTTCGGTCTTGTATTTCAAATCCCTATGGTTGCTCAACATATACTTCTTCCTGGAGTATGCCATGAAGAAATGTGCTCTTCACATCCATTTGGTGAAGAGTCCATCTTTCAATAGCAGCAAGGTCAACAATAGATCGAATAGTAGTGTAGTGGGAAAACGGTGAAAAGTTGTCATCATAATCTTCTCCCTCTTTCTTGTTAGTTTTTGTAGCATCGGATGGTGTTCTAGTCTCGAGACTTTGTGGAGAGGCTAAAACACATGAGTTCTCCAAAACCCAGAAATCGTTTCTAGAAATTCCACCTAGAGATGGCTCAATTAAATTAATTGACCATAATTACAAATTACCTAAGTCTAACTTAGGAAAAGTGGTTAATTAATAGTATTTAAGGTAAGAATTCTCTAAAAACTCACACAAATCGACTTGGAGATGATCTCAGCAATCGATTAAGTTTTAATCTTGGTCGTTGGAGTCCCAACTGGAGATTATAACTAGAGGTCGATGGGTAGATGGAGAACACACCAGTGCAAATACTCAGTTGCCCAGGCAATTCGAATTCCTAGTTGCAGGAGTGATCCAGCAGTGGAGATCGAGCCAGGAGGTGAAGGTGGCAGGAGAGGTCAATAGTGATATGAAGGAAGTTTTCTAGTTCCATAGAGTCAAAAAGACGAGGCCAAATTTTTTCTCCAGGAAGGAACAGAGGGACTGCGCAGTTGCTTTAGCAGAGCAATTCAATTTGGCTGAATGGGAGGACGTTTTCAGTTCCAGAAGCAGGGAAGATTTTCCAGAGGGTCAAAGAAGCATTTTCCCAGTCAGCAGCAAGCAGGACAGCTTGATTTGCAGGTGTTCCGAGCTGAGCATGAGAGGTTCTGTGCTTGGGTGACGCAAGGCCTGCACAGAGCAAGGTGGACGGCTTGCTTTTCAAAGGCAGTCAGGTGTCGGGATTGTTCGAGAGGGTAAAATCCCTCAGCATATTTTTGCCAATATTTCTCTTGGGTAGAATCACCAGTTTGGCGACATTTTTATTGTACTCAAACTTTCTGCTGCAAATAATAATATAAACCCTCAGTTGTTGCAACTAGTTTTCTCACATTAGGTTTTTTCAAGGACATTTGTCCAAAAATAATAGTGTCATTTTTATGAGTGTGCTAGCATTTCTCAGTTTCCAGTGCTTTTATTTCCGCAATATTTTATTTGTGAAGATTGCAGTGTGATTAATTCGTTGTTGTCCTAGCAATAAACAACATAATTAATTTTACAATTAGAAGAATTAATTCCAATTGCTGCAATAGAAGTTTCTTAGAAATTTACACATTTCTGGAAGAAGCCTCTAGCCACAAACCTCACCTTATATTTCTATACTTCCATCTGCTCCATGCTTGATCTTGTACAACCATTTAGAAGTCACAACATACTTCCCTTTAAGCCTCAAAACTACTTCCCACACATCATTCTTCATTATAGATTCATATTCTTTAGACATAACATCCTTCCAACCCTGCTCTTTCACTGCTTCTTCGAAGGTGGGAGGCTCAACCTATATGATGGTGCTCATAGCTACAACATAACCATGGTATCGTCATGGCTTCTTACTTTCTCTCAAGGTTCCTCTAGTAGCAACATGTCTTTCAGCATCTTGTAAGGTATCACGAAGCCATAATGGTCTCTTCCTCGCAAGAGGATCACATGGAGGAGGATCCAAGGGATCCATGGGTTCCAAAGGATCATCATCAACATCAGTCTCAGATTCAAGCACAGAGGTACCTTTTAGTAGGTCCATGTCATCATCCTTCTTCCCAACAGAGGGAGGAGGAGGAGGAGTCTCCCTTGCTTTTCCAAGGACAACATCTTCATCGAAAGTCACATCCCTACTAAACTCGATACTCCTTTGACAGGGCACATATATTCTAAAAGCTTTAGAATTTTCAAAATATCCAACAAACGTACCTTTCTTCCCTGAAGCTTCTAGCTTGCTCCTCTTATCTTTCGACACATGAAAGTACAAGGTAGCCAAAGATCCTCAAGTACCCAACATCGGGCTTTACACCTGTGAACACTTCTTCACAGGTCATGTCACCCAAGGCTTGATGCAGAGTCCTATTTTGAACATAGACCGCAGTGTTTATAGTTTCACACCACAAAAACTTCAACAACTTTTGATCATGTAGCATGCCTCGTGCAACTTCCATGATGGTCACGTTCTTTCTTTAAGCCACTCCATTTTGTTGAGGATTGTAAGGTACAATAGTCTCCTCCTTAATCCCAGCTTTCTTGCAAAAGTCAATGAACTCGTTTGAAGTGAATTCTCCACCATTATCAGACCTGAAGACTTTGATTCTCTTCCCTAAATGATTTTCTATTAGAGCCTTGAAGTCCTTGAAGTACTTTAATTTTTAGCATTACCATGAAATGACTCAAGATGTTTAAGAGTGGTTTCGACCTCATTAGATTTCATATGGAGAAACTAGAGTTTTAGATCTCACTCAAAATCCAATAGACTTGATGGTTTTCAGGATTTCGGATTTAGGGGATTGTAATGTTTCCATTTGATTATTTCATGTGTGAGGGTATGAGATTGGCACTTGATCAAAAGCATGAAGCCCTTTAAGTACCATGATGTTGGTAGTGACATAGATTTGGGGGATTGTAATGTTTCCATTTGATTATGTCATGTGTAAGGGTATGAGATTGGCACTTGATCAAAAGCATGACGCCCTTTAAGTACCATGATGTTGGTGGTGACATAGATTGTTGAACTTCGTTGATGTTGGTGGTGGCATTGATTGTTGAACTTCATTGATGTTGGTGGTATTGTTTATTGAACTTCTCTACCATGGCCTTAACAAAAATGTACCCTTCACTCAAAGGAAAATAAATGGTGAGACATGCTAAGATTTTTCTACCATATTACAAGGTTGAGGAGATGAGCCCTTCACTCAAACCAAAATCATTGGTTAGGCATGTTACACTTTTTCAAATTCTACCATGCTATAAGGTTTGACAATCCATGTTTGAAGACTTTGAGCTAGATGATGTAGTTGATGATCACATTTCTAGTAGTGTTGAATCAATGATCAGTTTGATGATTGATCATGTTGATTAGTGATTTGTAGTTTTGATGTCCAGTTTTGTTGCTACTATTACTACTAAGGTTGTAGAGGACTCTGAGGAGTCTTCAAAGTCTAAGCCAGATGGTGTTTATGTAGCTCCTGTTGATGATCCCATGTCTAGTAGTGGTGATAAGTTTGATCATGACGAGGAGTGATCATCTTGATCATTGATATGTAGAATTGTAGTAGGCCAGTGGCCGCATAGCTTGTAGCATAGCTTTTGGACTCTATAGGCCATTTACAGCCTCATCGATTATGTATTTTTTTGTTGATATGTATTGTACTAGGTGCCATTTAGAGCCTCGTTGATTATGTATTTTGTTGTTGATATGTACTATACTAGGTGTACCTTACATATTTTGTCCCTAATGATTTGGAATCATGGTTTTAAATCTTAAAAATAGTCTTTTTCATTCAAAATTAATTATTTCATGTATTTTTTAAAAGACCGATTCATTGAGATCTAACTAGTCTGGTTTTTCCGGTTCCAGTTCAAAAATTGGTTTGATAGGTGGATCCGTCCAGTCATCAGTTCTAGTTTTGAATACTATGGGTTAAGCATCCCTTTTAACAAGGTCAAAGTGGCCCCCTCTGGGAAAGCACCCTCCATGGAATGTGGCATTAAAGCCCAAGTTTTCGTTAAAAAAAAAATTCTAAGAAGATGTTGAGCATGGGAGGTACTTTTGAATTTATCAAGGTGTATTTTAAGGATGGAAGAGTATCTTGCATAATTATGTTTGGATGTCCCATGTAATAAGGAATTTTTTGAGGAAATCATTCCACATTTCAGAAGTTAGTTCAGTCAAAGAAGAATCCTTCAAGAGATAGTCCAACTTTTAAGAATCGGTTATCCATTGGAGGATGACCCATTTACTTTCAGTAAATGCTCAGCATGATGACGTAGCACCAAGGCAGGTTTAGAAACTATTTCATGGAGAAGGAACATCTAGCCTTCAAGGGGTCTTTTCAACTCCCTAAATTATGGATCTGAAATAGCTTATTATATTTCTATATCTTGGAGTAAAATGTGGATCTAGAATCCATCATTTGTTAGAATATTGCAGATGAGTTGATGATATGGTTTTTAAAATTGTTTTTCTTGGAGAAAAGCATGGACATAAAACTGCCAAGCCTATTTTAATATTATTCTTGATGACGTTAGTGGATCTTCATATAGGAAAAAGTGGATCTAGAATCCACTAATATTATTTTATTTTAAGAAGTTGAGCTAGAGACTCTAATTAACGAGTAGCTCCCTCATTTGTTTCTCAAGAATGGATTTGTGGAAGAGCTCCTCAATTGAGCTTTATTACCCACCACCCATGGGTAGTGTATAGAGAACATTTTCTCCTAGATGGTCCTCAGTCGGCAACCAGCAACACCTTGCAGCCACCAGATAATTCAATGTGCCATTGTCTCCGCCACCTGAGCCAGCCATGTGGTCCCTCGACCACTTGTCATGAATGTATGTTTGAACGTGGACCTCCCGACCCCAAAGGGATGGCTTTTCATTCGTATAGTTGAGTAATTTTCCTTACTTGTCATAGGCACTTTTGGGCATGGATTGGTGGGGGGATTCGGCAGAAAGAGTGGGCTAGGCTTGTATTCTTGTATCCATTGCCCGATTTCGTGGTTACCCTTGTATCCTAGTCCTGTGGGATCTCTTTTACTGGTCATTAGCTTTAGGGATGGCACTACATGAGAAATCCCTATTTTGGTTGCGTGGTCTCGCTTCGTGATACCACCTGCATCACTCCCCTTCCACTCGTTTTAGCCCCATTCGCCTATTTTCCCATCCAGGTCCACATAGGGTTAGCATCCCCCTCCCCTTGTCCACACCTTGGGTTGATGCAGCGAAAAAGAACAGAAAAAGCATATTTTGGCCACTCTCAACATGAAATGTACCACAAAATGCAAAAGATTGTCGGGGCATACAAATTTAGCACGTGGGCAAAAGCCAAACATTAGCTCTACCCGTTATCCGTGACCATCACCTTAGTTACTATGGGCCCTAGATGAGCCCCCTCCATCATTAAGGAACCCATAATTGACCCAACCCCAGGTGGGAGATGAACAACCCCACCTTAAGGGGGTATCCACTACCATATACTACACAGCATGCTCTCATCCCTTGAAGCCCCGAGCAATTACATAGAAAAATCAATCAAAAGAAAAACACATATGAACAAGGGTGGATAAACAAAGACCAAGGTAACTCATGTACCACGATGTTCTCCCTCCTGAACTCATATACCCAGGAGTGGGCTTCCCTTACTATAGCTACCCTTGCACCTTGACATGTGGTCTGGATGATTCCCCTGATCCCCACTCCATTCCATTATTGTATCATTTACCACCTACCACTTGACGGATGTACCATGCACATGTCACCCCCATTAGAGGTTCAAACCACCTAATAGGGTCCTTGGTTAACCCCCTATTGAGCTTGGAGACACTTGTACATGCCAAATCCCACTATGGAAGGGCATGCCACCATGAAATTCCCCATTGATCCCATGACTTGTAAGCTTTATTACTTGATTATTCTAATGCTTGTTGTATTAGAGGGAAAGGGGACGCATTGGATCTTATGCAGGATTGCAAGTAGGTCTTTATTTGGGGCTAAGTCCCCCTATACGGGGTCCTAGCCCTCTAGAGGGCCACATGGCCACTTGTAGGGTGAGTATTGAGAGCCATCGGCCTCCAACATAACAGAGATTACTTCATGGATCCCCAACAGCGCTCATTGATTGCTCGTGTTCCACCTTTTGGATGAAGATGATGCACCTGGTTCACCATGCCCAACCAGCTCCACACTTGCACCATACACTTGGCAGATGTTCCAAGGTCCAAAGGATATCTCCGGTTGCAAAAGGAGGAATTATTTCATCATTCTAGCCCTTACAGGTGGTCTTCGGGCATTTTCGATCCATTTGGAGACACATGAGGATGTCCTTGTGCCCCCACACCCACTTGGGAGCACCACAGGTTTTGAATTGGAAAACAAGGCGCCAACCCCTTGTCCACTATATTTGGAGTCCATTTCTACATCATGGCACCCATTGCACTTCATTATGCCTCCTCAAAGGCCCAACGAATCACTTTGTTAATCATTTGACCCCCTTGAGAGGCTTATCTTTACATTATAGAGCTATTTGGTGGGCCTGTCACCAAAAGTATTTTTATTATGCACATTATTTTATTTTAGGGGCTAAATTAGGCCAATTTAGCTAAATTGAATTCATTAGAGAGTGTATAAATAGAAGTGAGATTATTCATTTTCATCATCATCACTTGGATTGGGTTGTTTTCTCTTGTGAGATTTTCGCTATTCCTTTTGGAGGACGAATTTGGATGACATGAATGAATTTTGATGTTTGGATCTTCTATCTCTTATCTTGGAGCTTCACTATTAGTAATGGGATAATATGATGGTTGGATATGCTCTTTTACACATGTAAGGATCTTTTCATGCATATTCTTGACATCTACTTTAATACATAAATGTTGTTGGGATTTTCGCTATACTAGGTCTAAAATTTACTGCTTTCCTTATGTGAAATTATGCAAATATTATATAGTTTTGCAGCATTTTATGTATCATGTGTGACGGGGCGAATGTTCCTAGAGATTGTTTCTATTGAACATATCTTGATAAATTATCAATTAATGCACATCGAAGTATAAACTCTTCTAGCAGTTGCTCTCATTCCCTTATTGCCATGCGAAGTTGTCTACGAGGCTCCTTGATTGGGTATAGTTCCTCTAAATCACAAATTTCATATTGACTCCATATTCCACCAAGGATTAGGCATTGATCCTTCATTGGTGATCACTCAAAAAGAATATTTTTCGCACCTCTTTCTCTTTCTTTCTAAGCCTAGCCTCCATAGGCGACCTAGGGCATTAATTTTCTCATGATTCATCCATCAAAAAACTTCGATCTCTTGCCCCCTACTGCATTGTTGTGTCTTCTAGAGGCCCTCCAAATTTGAAGCAATTCTGACGGTGGGAGCTCGAGATATTTCAAGCCATAGCTCTGAGATCGATTCTTGCTCTTTGTTTTCCTTGTCAAGCACACCCCTGGTTGATCAATTCCCTCCCCTTGACCTACTTTTGGGTCCACTTGGTCTCGTGTGGTCCCACAACTTATTGAACTTAATTTACCAAAGACCACTTGGAAATCAAGTTTTCACAGAGATTTCTAGGACTAGGTATCTTCCTTACAAGTCTTATCCTCAAACCCTAGCCCTTGAAATCCCCTTAGCCCTTCCTAGGGAGCCTTATACCTTGCTTATCAAGCAAGCAAACCATACAATTGAGTCTCTCTTGTGAATAGGTCTTAGAAATCACTCCTCGTCCTTTCATTGACTCATTCATCTACATCTAGTGATTCCCTTTATACTGGGTCTCCTCCCATCGGTGAAAGTTTGTAAACAGCAAGGAGTCTTAGCTTAGGTGACAGTGGGTTATCGCTCCATTATTTCCATTGACCTAGATGCCCTAGTAATTGCCCTTTTAGGATCCCCTCCTAGGACCCCTGCTAGTTTGAGCAACAACATTTTGGCGTTGTTGTCGGGGACACTAGACGTGTGTCTTGTCCCTCATACGATATTATTGACATATCATTTTGGCAACTCCATTGGAAGAACGAAGCCCTAGTTCATTAAACACTAAAATCAATGCTTGTAGGGTGAAGCAAGCATTTGTTCAGGCAATTTTAAGTTCACCCTGTCCACTCCCATGCTATCAATATATAAAGATCAATGTCTTTCAAAAGACTTCATGAGTGGTTTCCTGCTTTGGAAGTTCATGTGAAATATGCCACAATTTGAGGGTGATCCATCCACAACAATTGACCACGTAGCAAAACTTATCAAGCATGCTTCTGAGCTTAATGTGGTTCATCTAGACATCCTCATGGAGTTATTTATTGCCTCTATTGAATACAAGAACTGAGGTTGGCTTCACTCTCGTGAGTCTGAAAGCATTTCAACTTTTATCAAGTTGATTAACAAATTTGTGAAGTATAACAAACTGAAATTCAAATCTAATGAAGTTTCCTGTGAGAGCCTAGAGGCATCCCTCTAAAGGGAAGGTCTCAATAGTCAAGATGAAGAGGTTGGAGATAACCTCGAGATCTAAGTGATGAGCAGGAAGATGAGTCTTTGTTGTGTCCATATGATGAAAAGGATGATTTTGAGAACACATGTGTTGGGAAGGATGAGTCTATGGAAAGTGATGTTGAGACTAACCTTATCTTTCTCAATAATATTACCCCTGATTATTCTCCTTTTGAGAACCTTGAGGAAGGTGATCCCATTAGCCCCTTGGAAGATGACATTGGAGATTACTTCCGCATTGAAAAGGAGAAATGCAAAATTGTTGGTCCTCAATTTGATTGTGCTCCCATTTATGACACCGACAAGGAGGATGAGGTTGAGACTGGTCTTCCCTTCTTCTTGAGCATTATTTATGATGACATACCCATCGACACCCTTGGGAAGGAGAATTATTATTTTCCCTTGCATGAAGAGAGGCAGTTGGAAGTAATCGATTCTCCTTTTAGGGGAGACTCAATCTTTGATACTAATAATGATGAAATCGATAAGGCTCCCACCTAGGACCCCCTCCTAGGACCCCTGCTAGTTTGAGCAGTAACATTTTGGCGTCGTTGCTGGGGACACGAGACGTGTGTCTCGTTCCTCATACGACATTATTGACGTATCATTTTGGCGACTCCACTGGAAGAACAAAGCCCTAGTTCTTCATTAGACCCTAAATTCAATGCTTGTAGGGTGAAGCAAGCATTTGTTAAGGCAATTTTAAGTTCACCTTGACGACTCCCATGATATCAATATATAAAGATTAATGTCTTTTAAAAGGCTTTATGAGTGGTTTCCTACTTTGGATATCACATGGGTTCTAGCATACCAAAATGGCCTGGATTGGAAGTTCTTGCGAAATATGCCACAATTTGAGGGTGATCCATCCACAACAATTGACCACATAGAAAAACTTATCAAGCATGCTTCCAGCTTAATATGGTTCATCTAGACAGCCTCATGGAGTTATTTATTGCCTCAATTGAATACAAGCACCGAGGTTGGCTTGACTCGTGTGAGCCTGAGAGCATTTCATCTTTTATCAAATTGATCAACAAATCCGTGAAATATAAGGGACTGAATATCGAATCTAATGAAGCTGCATGTGAGAGCCTAGAGGAAGCCCTCCGAATTGAAGGTCTCATTATTCAAGATGAAGAAGTTGCAGATAACATTGAGGAACTAAGTAAAGAGCAAGAAGATGAGTCCTCATTGGGTCCACATGATGAAAAGGATGATTTGAGAACACATGTGTTGGGAAGGATGAGTCTATGTAAAGTGAAGTTGAGACTAACCTTACCTTTCTCAAGGATATTATTCTCGATGATTCTCCTTTTGAGAACCTTGAGGAAGTTGATCCCATTAGCCCCTTGGAAGATGACATTGGAGATTACTTCCGCATTGAAAAGAAGAAATGGGAAATTGTTGGTCCTCAATTTGATTGTGCTCCCATTTATGACACCAACAATGAGGATGAGGTTGAGATTGGTCTTCCCTTTTTCTCGAGCATTATTTATGATGACATACCCATCGACACTATTGGGAAGGAGAATTATTATTTTCCCTTGCATGAAGAGGGGCAATTGGAAGTAATCGATTCTCCTTTTAGGGGAGACTCAATCTTTGATACTAATAATGATGAAATTGATAAGGCTCCCACCTATCCTCCTTATGACTCTATATTCAAATCACTTGAGCCTTTAGATTATGATTTTAAGGAGGAAAAACCCATTGAATATAATACTTCACCCTACACTTTTCCTTTTTCTCTTGTTCATCATCTTAAGTATTCCACAAGTGATTCCCTCACCCATTTTCGTATGATCTCAAGTGACCATGAGCCCTTTTTCCCTTCTGAGTATAGTGTCAAGAAAGAGCCCCTCATTGAATATACTTTATCTCCTTCGACACACCCTCAGGATTATGATCACTCCATAACCTCCCCTCTCCAACATGACCACCATCGTGAGCAACCTATTTGTTGCACACCATCCTCCCCTCGCCCTTTGTTCCCCTCCCATCATGACCTTGTGGCATCCACAAAGCATAATATTAGGAGGAATGATTGTGATAGGGAGTTCTTGAGAGTGGTTATTCATTCCACCAATGTGTACTTAGAGGGAAAGACCCGCACTTCTAGATTGACTTATTTTCCTTCTCCTAAGACTTCATTTTACCTAGAATGGAGATCACAGTGTCCCACCTCCCACCGGCTTCATCCTCAATGTGATTGTGCCCGCATTGGCTTTGGGATTTGTTATACGAGTAATCGTATACGCCGACATATTTATATTGATTTCATCATGTGTTGGTTGCACTAGTTGTTTGATTACACTTAGCATTCTGAAATGTGGCCATGCATGACAGGGTACGATGCATTGCATGTTGATTTCCTCATTAGAACTAACATCATATGATATTCTCATGTAGGTTAGTTGCTTTTAGATTAAATTTTCACTTTCATTTCTTGTTGATTTTTATGGCCTAACACCACGAAAACATGTTGCCTCGTGTGCTTGGTTTTTGATATGTGCAAGTAACAATTCTACGGTACCAAGAGATTGTTGATGTTCTCATGACATCCCATTCCAATAAATTCGTGCACTTTCCAGAGAGCTAATGTCCGAGTTGGAGACAGATGTTGCCCACCACTTGTGGGTAGTGTATATAGGAGAAATTTTTTCTCCTAGATGGTCCTCAGTCGACAGCCAGCAACCCCTTGCAACCACCAGATAGCTCAATGGGCCATTGTCTCCGCCACTTGATCCAGCCATGTGGTCCCTCGACCACTTGTCATGAATGTATGTTTGAAGGTGGGCCTCTTGACCCCAAAGGTATGGCTTTTCATTGGTAAAGTTGACTAACTTTCCTTGTCATGGGCACTTTTGGGCATGGATTTGTGGGGGGATTTGGCGGAAAGAGTGGGTTAGGCTTGTATTCTTGTATCCATTTCCTGATTTCATGGTTACCCTTGTATCCTAGTCTCGTGGGATCTCCTTTACTGACCATTAGCTTTAGGGATGGCACTACATGAGAAATCTTGATTTTGGTTGCTTGGTCCCGCTTCCCGATACCACCTACATCACTCCCCTTCCACTTATTTTTGTCCCATTCACCTATTTCCCCATCCGAGTCCACATGTGTCTACTGGGACCACATAGGGTTAGCCTACCCCTCCCCTTGTCCACACCTTGGGTCGGGCCTGGAACGATGCCTCGGAGATTGATGCAGCAAAAAAGAAAAGAAAAAGCATATTTTGGCCGCTCTCAATAGGAAATGTACCACAAAATGCAAAAGATGGTCGGGGCATACAAATTTAGCACGTGGGCAAAAGCCAAACATGAGCTCTACCCGTTATCCACGACCATAACCCTGGTTCCTATGGGCCCTAGATGCCCCCTACATCATTAAGGAACCCATGATTGTCCCAACCCCTAGTGGGCGATAACTTTCCCACGTTAAGGGGGTATCCACTGCTATATGCTACACATCATGCTCTCATTCCCCAGAGCCCCTAGCAGTTACGAAGAAAAATCACTCAAAAGCAAAAGGCATATGAAGAAGGGTGGATAAACAAAGGTCAGGGTAACTCATGTACCATGATTTTTCTCCCTCCTACACTCATATAGCCAGGTGTGGACTTCCATTGCTATAGCTACCCTTGCACCTTGACATGTGGTCTGGATAATTCCCCTGATCCCCACTCCATTCCATTATTATCTCATTTTCCACCTACCACTTGAGGGATGTATCATGGACATGTCACCCCCTTTAGCGGTTGAAACTACCTAATAGGGTCCTTGGTTAACCCCATATTGAGTTTGGAGACACTTGTACATGCCAAAGCCCACTACAAAAGGGCATGCCACCATGAAGTGCCTCATTGATCCCATGACTTGTAAGCTTTATTACTTGATTATTCTAATGACTTGCATTGGAGGGATAGGAGATGCATTGGATTTTATGCAGGATTGCAAGTGGGTCTCCATTTGGGGCTTGGTCTCCCTATACAAGGTCCTAGCCCTCTGGAGGGCCACATGGGCACTTATACGGTGAGCATTCATAGCCATGGGCCTCCAACATAGCAGAGATTACTTCATGGATCCCCGCAGCACTCATTGATAGCTCATGTTCCACCTTTTGGATGAGGATGATGCACCTGGTTCACCATGTCTGGTCGGCTCCACACTTGCACCATAGACTTGGCAGATGTTCCAGGGTCCAAAGGAAGTCTCTCGCTGCAGAGGGAGGGCTTATGTCATCATTCTAGCCCTTACAAATAGTCTATAGGCATTTTCGATCCATTTGAAGACCCATGAGAATGTCCTTGTGCCCCAAAACCCACTTGGTGTTGAGAAATCTAAAGGGTAATAATTAGAGTGATTTCTCTTTCTTTGATAACTTATTGTGATGTATTTTTACTTATCTTACTTATTAGCATCACTTATTATTATTATGTTTGTGCATCATCAAACAGCTACCAAAAACAAGAAGAACGAGAACACAGAATATAGGTTGCAAGCCAGGGCCAAAACCTCTCCACTTGAGAGGAAAACCCGCAAATCTCTTATCTTCATTGTAGATTCTTCAATTAACAAATTCCAAGACCTTTAAACCAAGACCAAGTCCAATCTTTCTGGATGATGTGATTTCCTTGTTCAAATCAAAACCAATCAAATCTCTTCCAGTAGCACAACTTCGACCTTGAGTTGCAGAATTTCGGCCTCCACTGCAGACCTGAAATTTTCGGCCCTCCCACTGTTCCTGCTACAACCTGCCACACGTGTGAGCTTCTTTTGGCCTCCCAACACTTCCTTAGACCTTCGCTTGGCTTTCTTTGAGTTTTGGAGCTTGAGAATGGCTTCTTGTGACCTTCGTTTAACCTTCTTGCCTTCTCTTCCTCAAGATCAAACTTGTAGAGGAAAACCCTACATCTGTTGTTGAAACCCTAGCCTTCCTTCACACGTGTGGGAGAGAATTAGCTCAAAACCAAGTCTTCTTCATCCTCTTCCTTCTTTGTTGCCTTCTTCCTCTTCTTCCTTTGCTTGAATGAGTGAGATGAATGTGCTCCAAGGAGGTCAAGTTTCCTCCTTTATAAAGGCTCCTCAAATTAGTTCGACTTACTAGCTGCTAGGCCGACTTGATCTTCGAGGGTACGTCAACACTTTTAAGGACAAAAACAATTTTCTTTACAAGTTGCAATGTCTCTGAAGGGGTCTTCAACTTATGACAATGACTCTTTTGACTTCTTGACCTAGGACAAATCCTAGAAGCACTCAATGGGTGCTTAACCTATAAAATAAAATACCTTGAGCATGAAACCCATGCTCCAAAAATAATAAAAATAATTTTCTCTCATTTTAAAATTTACAAGAATCAAAAGTAAATATCATATTTATGAAGACCAAACCTAATTACGCATTTTTCAAAACTTACGAGCACCACAAGTTCTAACTTCGAAAACAAGGGGCCAACCCCTTGTCCACTATGTTTAGAGTCAATTTCTACATCATGGCACCCCTTGGACTTCATTAGGTCTCCTCAAAGGCCCAAAGACTCACTTTGTTGATCATTTGACCCCCTTAAGAGGCTTATCTTTACATTATTGAGCTATTTGGTGGGCTTGTCACCAAAAGTATTTTTACTATGCACATTATTTTATTTTAAGGGCTAAAATAGGCCAATTTAGCTAAATTGAATTCATTAGAGCATATAAATAGAAGTGAGAGGATTCATTTTCATCATCACTTGGATTGGGTTGTTCTCTCTTGTGAGATTTTCGTTATTCCTTTTGGAGGACGAATTTGCATGACATGAATGAATTTTGATGTTTGGATCTTCTATCTCTTATCTTGGAGCTTCACTATTGGCATAATATGATGGTTGGATATACTCTTTTACACTTGTAAGTGATCTTTTCATGCATATTCTTGTCATCTACTTTAATACATAAATGTGGTTGGGATTTTCGTTATACTAGGTCTAAAATTTACTGTTTTTCTTATGCAAAATTGTGGAAATATTGGTCTTTTATAGCTTTGCAACATTTTATGTATCATGTGTGAATGGGCAAATATTCCTAGAGATTGTCTCTATTGAACATATCTTGATAAATCATCAATTATTGCACATTGAAGTATAAACTCTCCTGGTGGCTGCTCTCATGCCATTATTGCCATACGACATTGTCTAGGAGGCTCCTTGATTGGGTATAGTTCCTCTAAATCACAAATTTCATATTGACTCCATATTCACCCAAGGATACGCACTGATCCTTCATTGGTGATCTCTCAAAAAACATATTTTTCTCACATATTTCTCTTTCTTTGTATGTCTAGCCTCCATAGGTGAACTATGGCATCAATTTTCTCATGATTAATCCATCAAAAACGTTCGATCTCTTGCCCACCATTGCGTCATTGTGTCTTCTAGAGGCCCTCCAAATTTGAAGCAATTCTGACGGTGTGATCTCGAAATATATCAAGCCTAGCTCCGAGATCGATTCTTGCCCTTGCTTTCCCTTGGCTAGTGACCTCATTGGGATCATTGCATCAAAATTATCGAAAATTTCCCCTTTGATCCCCTTCTCCCCCTCAATTAGGTCAAGCACACCCCTGGTTGATCAATTCCATCCCCTTGACCTACTTTTGGGTCCACTTGGTCCCATGTCATCCCACAACCTATTGAAGTTAATTTCACAAAGACCACTTGGAAATCGAGTTTTCACAGAGATTTCTAGTACTAGGTATCTTAAATACAAGTCTTATCCTCAAACCCTAGCCCTTGAAATCCCCTTGGCCCTTCCTAGGGAGACTTATACCTTGCTTATCAAGCAAGAAAACCATAAAATTAAGTCTCTCTTTTGAATAGGACTTAGAAATCACTCCTCATCCTTTCATTGACTCATTCATCTAGTGATTCCCTTTATATTGAGTCTCCTAACATCGGTGAAAGTCTCTAAAGAGCAAGGAGCCTTAGCTTAGGTGACAGTGGGTTATCGCTCCATTGTTGCCCTTGACCTAGTAGTTGCCCTTTTAGGATCCCCTCCTCGGACCCCTACTAGTTTGAGCGGTAACATTTTGGCATCGTTGCTAGGGACACGAGATGTGTGTCTTGTTCCTCATACGACATTATTGACATATCATTTTGGCGACTCCACTGGAAGAACAAAGCCCTAGTTCTTCATTAAACCCTAAATTCAATGCTTGTAGGGTGAAGCAAGCATTTGTTAAGGTAATTTTAGGTTCACCACGACAACACCCATTATATCAATATATAAAGATTAATGTCTTTTAAAAGGCTTGATGAGTGGTTTCCTACTTTGGATATCACATGGGTTCTAGGATACCCAAATGAACTGGATTGGAAGTTCATGGAAACTATGCCACAATTTGAGGGTGATCCATCCACAACAATTGACCACATAGAAAAACTTATCAAGCATGCTTCCAGCGTAATATGGTTCATCTAGACAGCCTCATGGAGTTATTTATTGCCTCAATTGAATACAAGCACCGAAGTTGGCTTGACTCGTGTGAGCCTGAGAGCATTTCATCTTTTATCAAATTGATCAACAAATCCGTGAAATATAAGGGGCCGAATATCGAATCTAATGAAGCTGCTTGTGAGAGCCTAGAGGAAGCCCTCCGAAGGGAAGGTCTCATTAGTCAAGATGAAGAGGTTGGAGATAACGTTGAGGAACTAAGTGAAGAGCAAGAAGATGAGTCCTCGTTGGGTCCACATGATGAAAAGGATGATTTTGAGAACACATGTGTTGGGAAGGATGAGTCTATGGAAAGTGAAGTTGAGACTAACCTTACCTTTCTCAAGGATATTATTCTCGATGATTCGCCTTTTGAGAACCTTGAGGAAGGTGATCCCATTAGCCCCTTGGAAGATGACATTGGAGATTACTTTTGCATTGAAAAGAAGAAATGGGAAATTGTTGGTCCTCAATTTGATTGTACTCCCATTTATGACACCGACAATGAGGATGAGGTTGAGATTGGTCTTCCCTTTTTCTCAAGCATTATTTATGATGACATACCCATCGACACCGTTGGAAAGCGAAATTATTTTTTTTCCCTTGCATGAAGAGGGGCAGTTGGAAGTAATCAATTATCCTTTTAGGGGAGACTCAATTTTTTATACTAATAATGATGAAATCGATAAGGCTCCCACCTATCTTCCTTATGGTTCTATATTCAAATCACTTGAGCCTTTCGATTATGATTTTGAGGAGGAAAAACCCATTTAATATAATACTTCACCCTTGTTGAAAACTGTAACTAGGATCAGTCTTCATATTGACTATGTAATTATGTATTTATGTAAAGAAGAAGACAAAGATAATAAAAAGTATTTTTTGGTGTACTTGCTTCATGGGTTTCATGAGCAAGATTTTCATTATAGGTCAATAGACTTCTTCTTGATGTCTATTAGGATTTGTCTTCTAGCTATAAATGTATTCAAGAGTCATATATATGAAGAGTCTAGTCAAAAGGTATGTTCCAAGACCTTGTCACATATCTGCAGTGTTATAGTCGACCTCCTAACATATGATAGGTCGGCTTATTATCTGGCAGGAACAACTATATATGCCCCTACATGTGTTGCGCAGAAGACACAAAAAAACGAATTGGTTAAGTCTGAAATTTACGGATAAGGTGTAGACAGATATCACTGCGTTGAAATGCAAGTTACGGTTGCGTTCAAAGGACAATGAAGCGAGGAAGAAATTTTATGCGAAGAAAGGGACCAGCTTTTTTGTTTAGTGCGGATCTCAGGTGCAGACTTGAAGGACTGTAATATAAGTGCAATTAAGAAGAGACAGAGCTGCGGATTGAAGATGCTAGAAGGAATTAAGAAGAGATAGAGTTGCAGATTGAAAATTTTAGAAGGATGTTGTATATGTACAGCGTATAAGCTAAGGTTTGGGCATATTATTTTGTTGTATATGCTAACTTACAGTGCAATATCATGACTGTAATGTGATGCGTAGGAAGTCTGGTTAAAAGGGGACTGTGTTATAGTATGAGAACAGAACCATATATAAAGGTATCATTATGATATGATAAAAGGTGGACAAGGTCAAAGAAGGAAGAATACGAATAGAGATCGAGCTCTCTAGTTATGGTGTAGAAAGGTGCAAGTTGGTGCAGATTGGTGGTGAAGAGAAGAAACAATTTAAGGAGTCAGACAAAAAAGCAATGACAAGGTCTTCGAGGCATTCCTAGGTCAAGGGTTTGAGTTTTGGTCATGGTAGTTGTCATTTGAAGATCTATAAGAAGAATTCCTTACCGGTTTTCCTCTCCAAGAGGGAGAGGTTTTGCCCTGGCTCGAAGAGCCTAAATTTTTGTATCTTGTATTTTGGTAACTAACTTGATGAAAGGATAAATAAACTAAGAAGAGAAGACATAAGTAAAGCAAGTAAGCTCAATTATCAAGAAGAGAATTTGAATTAATCCTAGCCCTACTGAATTCTGAACATGGTATCAGAGCTAAGGGGCTGAACGCAAGGGCTACTTGTCAAGAAGACACTCCAGGAAGCAAAGATCAAAGTTTACATTGAAAAGTCAAATCAGTTTACAAGGAAGATTCTTAAGCTATCTCATTCAAAGGATCAACTCATTCAAGAAAATAATCTTTGCCATCAAAGATTTACATTCAAGACATTGTGGAAGAAACATCATCTTTTGAAGATATCCTTCATCATCAAGGAAGTTGCGAGTCACTCTACTCAAGTAAGTATCTATGACCTTACTTAAATATGTCGAAATGACTTATTGTAAAGAGAGCAACAAATTGATTGGGTCATCAAACTTTAGTGCATGGAAAAAGAGGACAGATTTGAATCTAATCGAAGACGAAGTTATGGACTACATCGAAGGATCTACAATTCAACCCTCTAAAGAAGATGCTCCAACTCATGCCAAGTACATGAAGGGAGAAATCAAAGCCTAGAAGATCTCATAGAATCCATTAAGGACTCACTCATTCTCTATGTATCAAAAGTAAATAAATATATGAGAAACTGGTGGAGCTATTCTCTGTGAGTACTGCAAGAGAAGCAATCTCTCTGAGACAAGAAATTTATAAAGTGAAAATGTCAAGAGAAGAAGGAATCAATTCATACTTTATGAGGACTTCTGAAATAAGAGACCAACTGCAGGAACTGGGAGAAGTAATGTCTGACACTGAGATAACTACAGTGGTGCTAAATGCTCTACCAGAAGAATGGGGAAACTTCACTTCAAGTTTATACGTGAAGAACTAAGCCACACCATTCCATGATTTATGGTCTCTATGTAAAATAGACGAAACAAGATTGAAAGCCAAAGCTGATACAGGATCAAGTGAAGGGAATCAAGCCTTTGCAGCCATATCCAGGAAGAAAGGAAGATTCAGAAAATTTGGTCCTCGGAATAAAAGAAGAAATATGGACAAAGTATGATGCTTTGGATACAATGAACTTGGGCATTATAAAAGAGATTGCCCTAAATCTGGAAAGGACAAGAGGAAAAAGGAAGAAGCCTATGTCACAGATATGAGGGAAGAACCTAATGCAAAGAAATCTAAGAAAGAAGAAGCGAGAGATCTCTATTATGATTGAGATCATCTTCCTCTTTAAGTGATTTTTGTTGGTTGTAAAATAGTATGATAGGAAGCAATGTATATTCATAGCATCATGATCGAAGCATGGTAGGAGCTCTTGGTGAAACAGCTCCTAGAAAACCTCATTGATAAAAATACTAATGGAAGGCAGTCATCAAGATCAAGGGTCATCATGGAAACAGGTGCTAACAGTTTTTAATGGAATTCTCTATGAATTCACTAGTTAGAAAGAAAGCAAAAAGGTTTCATCAAAGAATTCAATGCTACAGAATTATGGGATTAGGATGTGATGACATATTGATGAAGCAGGTCAATGGAATGAAGTTCCTCATTCTAGTAAAATTGCTACAGGATGACTCAAAGGAAAACGGTATGAGGTATATATATATATTTATATGCTGACACTGGATGTTGTGTAGTCATGTCATATGATTGCAGGCAATGAACTTTAGAAGTATGATCTCTCACAGTGCACAGACAGATGAAATCAACATAGTATATCCTCATATGGAATATGAGATGGTTGTATATGAATAGGGAACTGGAAATTGGAAGTTCTTGGGAATGAAGATGTGCAGAAAGGAAGAGATCATGAAGTGCAACCATGTCAAGAGGCAATCATCATCCGGAAGCCAAGAAGATGTAACTAGAAGATCTCCTGGGAGGATATGTAGACTCTGATAGAAGTCTGGTAAAGAAGAAGACCCTTGACAAAACATATCATTAGGAGATGTGTCAATCTGAATAGAGGATGTCAATGCCTACAGGAAGATGTCATGGTGAAAGATCATCACTGAGGTAACTTTTGTTTTTAAAAGTTCATATGTATATGTTTATCTAGATAAATTTGTGCAGGGTTGCCAATCATGTGAAGAGGATGTAAGATCCTTAGAGATGGTTCAAAAGAAAGCAGCATGGCATAAAAGTGGACCAGATAAGGAAGTCTGATGAATCACTTTCATGATAGCTGACATGACTCATGAATGAAAGTGATGGATGAGTTGTGCCCTATGAAGCTAGAGTTGAAGATTCCTCAATATCAAAATCCATGACATCGAGGGCAGGAATTCTTCATGAGCAGTTGGGTGTCTCACCATAGTTGTTGTGGGTCCCTGGTTAAGAGGGAGCCTGGTGGTAAGTTTCTTACTTGGAAGAATCTTGGCAATTCCTAAGAATGAGCTTAAGTACATTCCTTGTATAGGAATGAGTACATTCCCTTGTGGAATAGGTCCTCCCTCGCTGAGAGGGAGAGATAGACACATCATTATGGTCTTCACTTGGGAAGACAGAATGGAGGATTGGGTAATCATCTGGAATTCGATACTCTTTGATAATTTGATAGGGCATTCAAGTTAAAAGTCGTCGGGGACCGATTCATTGAGGGATAACTACCCAAGGGAAGAATAGTCCAAGAAGGTCATACTTTGGAAAACCTGAGTGGAGTTAGTACCTTGCAGAGACAATGAATATGGTGTATATAAGTCATGTGTCTGGCCAGCATTGTAGCCCATTGTCTTGTTGAGAGATGGGGTTGTTAGTCAAGGCCTTGCACTAGGACAACGCTGGTTGATGTGATGCTATACAAATGTGATTATCAATCCGACTCTTCTTGTGAGATTCTTCAGTTTGAAAGTGACCATGTACCTATATGAATACCTCCCTATTTAAGAGGGAGTGTTGAAAAGTGTAACTAGGATCGGTCTTCATATTGACTATGTAATTATGTATTTATGTAAAGAAGAAGACAAATATAATAACATGTATTTTTTGGTGTACTTGCTTCATGGGTTTTATGAGCAGGATTTTTATTATAGGTCAATAGACTTCTTCTTGATGTCTATTAGGATTTGTCTTCTAACTATAAATGTATTCAAGAGTGATATATATGAAGTGTCTAGTCAAAAGGTATGCTCCAAGACCTTGTCACATATCTGCAAAGGAATGGATCAAGACAACCTCAGTAATGCTGGAAAATTAGCCTTCCAAGTCGGCCTACAAGCAGTGTTATAGTCGGCCTCCTAACATATGATAGGTCTTCTTATTATCTGGCAAGAACAACTATATATACCCCTACATGTGTTGCGCAGAAGACACAGAAAAACGAATTGGTTAAGTCTGAAATTTGCAGAGAAGGTGTAGATAAATATGACTACGTTGAAGTGCGAGTTAAGGTTGCATTCGAAGGACAGGGCAGCGAGGAAGTAATTTTATGCGAAGAAAGAGACCAGCTTTTTTGTTTAGTGCAGATCTCAGGTGCAGACTTCAGGACTATAAGTGCAATTAAGAGATGACAGAGCTACGGATTGAAGATGCTAGAAGGAATTAAGAAGAGACAGAGCTACGGATTGAAGATGTTAGAAGGATGTTATATATGTACAACGTATAAGCTAAGGTTTGGGCATATGATTCTGTGGTATATGCTAACTTACAGTGCAAGCTCATGACTGTAATGTGATGCGTAGGAAGTCTGGTTAAAAGGGGACTATGTTATAGTATGAGAAGAAAACCATACATAAAGTTATCATTATGATATGATAAAAAGTGGACAAGGTCAAAGAAGGAAGAATACGAATAGTGATCGAGCTCTCTAGTTATGGTGTAGAAAGGTGCAAGTCAGTGTAGATTGGTGGTGAAGAGAAGAAACAATTTAAGGAGTCAGACAAAGAAGCAATGACAAGGTCTTGGAGGCAATCCTAAGTCAAGGGTCTGAGTTTTGGTCATGGTACTTGTCATTTGAAGATCTATAAGAAGAATTTCTTATGGGTTTTCCTCCCAAAGAGGGAGAGGTTTTGCCCTGGCTCGAAGAGCCTAACTTTGTGTATCTTGTATTTTGGCAATTGACTTGATGAAAGACTAAATAAACTAAGAAGAGAAGACGTAAGTAAATCAAGTAAGCTCACAAGTAATTATCAAGAAGAGAATTTCAATTAATTCTAGCCCTACTGAATTTTGAACAACCCTCCCCTTTGCCTTTTTCTCTTGTTCGTCATCTTAAGTCTTCCACAGGTGATTCCCTCACCCCTTTTCGTATGACCTCAAGTGACCATGATCCCTTTCCCCCTACTAAGTATAGTGTCAAGGAAGAGCCCCTCAATGAATATACTTTATCTCCTTCGACACACCCTCAGGATTATGATCACTCCATAACCTCCCCTCTCCAACGTGACCATCACCGTGAGCAACCTATTTGTTGCACTCCTTCCTCCCCTCAACCTCTATTCCCCTCCCATCATGATCTTGTGGCATCCACAAAGCATAATATTAGGAGCAATGATTGTGATAGGGAGTTCTTGAGAGTGATTATTCATTCCACCATTGTGTAATTAGAGGGAAAGCCCTGCACTTCTAGATTGACTTATTTTCCTTCTCCTACGGCTTCCTTGTTAATTTTGGGCAACTAGGTCCAAACTCCATGTTGCACTGCTCATATGACAATGGTCATATTTTTGTTGGATTCCTCTTTTGGAGAGGCGCAAAATTGATCTAAAGATCATCTTGATCGGATGAGCAGAACACTGATTTTGAATTTATTTTCCACATGTGCAAGGTTGGCCAGATTTATCCAACATGCCTAAGAGATGTGTCACACACCCTCATTGATGAATATAAATTGGAGACTTGGAGGTCATTTTCTCATCATCTCATCACACATTCTCTCTTTGTGATTTGATTGGTTCGATAGCCTTTGGAGGCCTTTTTTTTCTCACACGTGAAGCGAAGCTGCTATTTTCTCTACATTGATCTATTTAGGGTTTGATGTTGTTTTCTGCGTTGATTTGTTTAGGACTTTTCTGCTACAGCGTTGACCAGCTTTGACCATGGTCAACCGTCGGTCATTTGACCTCAATCTTCTACAGAAATTTTGATTTTAGGAGGTCGTACAGCTGGGCACTAAAATCGAGGAATTCCAGGTTGTTTGACCAAAACCCTAGTTTGTTGCGTTGACTTTTCGAAAGCTGCCTCCATTAACTTTTCTGCGCTGTCCCTGGTTTGACTTGCGTTGACTTGTGATGAGCTGTCTTTGAAGTTTGTGGGTGTGACACATGAAAGTGTTTGCTGGCCGTGAAAGACTTTGTTGGTTGAAGAATCCTATTGACCACTGTAATGCAACAATATCTCATATCTTTGCTGGACATAAGGAATTGTAAATCTGATCTATATTTGGCTTGTCTTCTATTGATCTATTATTGTGTTCTATCATCATTTTACTTTCAAGATTATATTATTGTTATTTTGTATTGGGCCTAAGAAAGATTGAAGTAAAAGTGCATCAAGCATAGAACACCATTGTTATCTAAATTTAACATGGTATCAGAGCTGAGGTGAAGACAAAGGCCAAGAGTCCAAGCTGGTGTTAGAAGTTATCTCTAAAGGAAGAAATCCTATGAAGCACAAATGGCCTCCTCAACCTACAAGGGTTTCAAGGCTGATGATAAATTGACTGATAAGTCTAATTATCATGCATGGAAGATGCCCTTGAATTTGGCACTAGAAAATCAAGATGTCATGGACTATGTACAGGGGAATATTCAAGAGCCTCCATCAAATGCAGTTGTTGCCACGAAGACGAAGTATAGAAAAGGGGAAATCAAAGCAAAGATGATTATCTAGAATTCTATTCATAAGCACTTGGTTGCTTACATTTCTGAGTTGAAGACATCTAAGGAGATGTATGATAAGCTAGTGAGCATGTTCAGGGCTAGCAATACTAATCAAATCTTCTTCTTCAAGAATCAATTGAAGAATATCAAGAAGGGTAAGGATGAATCTATTCAATCCTATTTTATGAGGCTCGCTAAAATCAAGAATAACCTCCTAGCTATTGGGGAAGCAATATCTAATCGAGAGATGGTTCTTATTGCACTTGGAGGTATCCCCCGTGATTGGCATGTATTCAATACCACTATTCTCAATAATAATCTGATTCCTAATTTTGATGAAATATTGATGAGATGCACTCAAGAGGAAACAAGAAAGATGGAGTATGCCTCTAATGGCAATGAAAGTGACCCTCCTGCCTTCGCCGCTCATGCAAAGAAGAAGAACCATGGTGGCCCGAGAAATCAAAACCATGGTAGAGCGGGGCCCAAAGGAAGGAAGGGAAGATGTTACACTTGTAACAAGACTAGTCGCTATGCAAGAGAGTGCCCTAATAGAAGGGACTCTCCCAGGGATGATGACAACAACAACTCGAGAAGGAATGGCAGGAACACCAAGTTCCAAGGAAAAAGGAAGGCTCCCTCTGATTGTAATGGAAAAAGGCAATCTTTCAAGAGTTCAAGAAATTCCATGTACGACGAGTCTAATGTTGTTGATAATAAGAGAAATGATTTTATTCTTGTATCTGCCCTCTCTGCTGCATCTCCACCCGACACCCTGGATGTCTGGTTAATTGATACTGGTGCTTCAAGGCACCTCATTGGTTATGAAGAAGCCCTTTCTGATTTGGTTGAGAAGGATGCTAATCTGGAAATTATCCTTGGAGATAATGCCACCTATCTCGTGAAAGGGACAGGAACTGTGACCCTCCATTTATCTCAAGGTTAAGTCATCCGATTACAAGATGTGTTGTATGTACCTAATTTGAAGAACAACCTTGTGTCCATTTAGGCAATGGAAGACAAAGGGTTCAAGGTGGCATTCGTCGATGGAAAGGTACTTATCTGAAAAAAGAACTTCAAGGAAGCTCTTTCTATTGGTTTTAGAGTTGATACACTCTACCATGTTGGACGAAGTCCATTGGGGGCTATGACATGTGATACAACTCTTCAAACAGAGTTATGGCACCGAAGGTTTGCACACTTTCATTACAAAGCCCTTCCCGAAGCAAGGAAGGTGGTGACAATGATGCCTGAATTTAGAGATGATCATGAAGGTATCTATCAGGGTTGTGCCGAAGGGAAGTATACAAGGGGACCATTCCCCTCAAGTGTCACAAAGACAACTGATATCTTTCAGTTGATACATTCTGACTTATCTGGTATGATACCTATGACATCCTTGGGAGGATGTTCCTATTTCATGACTTTTATAGATGACTTCTCCCACAAGACTTGGATATAATTTTTGAAGAAGAAAGATGAAGCATTCAAATGGCTCCGTACCTTCAAGGCCTTCGTGGAAAATCAAACCGAGAAGAAAATCAAAGTTTTGAGCACTGACAATGGGACCGAGTATGACTCAAATGAGTTTAATGACTTTTGTAGAGAAGTTGGCATCAAGAGGGAGACCACAAATGCGTACACTCCTAAGCAAAATGGTGTTACTGAAAGAAAAAACAGGAACATTGTGAAAGTTGCCCGCGCCATGCTATGTGACCAAGGTCTTCTGAAGTTTCTATGGGGAGAAGTTGCGAAGACTGTTGTGCATGTTCAAAATAGATGCCCACATTCCTCTATGGACTCCAAAACTCCCGAAGAAGTCTTCTCTAGTAAGAAACCTGATGTTTCTCATTTTAGAGTTTTTGGTTGTCCTGTTTACTTTCATGTGCCGAAAGAAAAGAGAAGCAAGTTGGATGCTTCTGGAAAGAAGGGAATGTTTGTGGGCTACAGTGAAACTTTGAAGGCATATAGAATCTATGTGCCTGGTCAAAGAGAAGTGGAGATATGCCACGATGTTACCTTCGATGAAGATGCTGCCCTCAAGAAAGTAAGAAATCTTCCTAGCTCCAAGGAAGACAAAGAAGATGAAGAAGCAGGGAAGCTGGAAGAGCCGAAGGATGACCTAATGCCCAATGTTGAAAGACCTATGGATCCCACTGATCCACCTCCTTCAAATAAGAGAAGACCCTCATGGCTTAGGGATACTCTCGAAGATACCGAGCGACATATTGCCCCAAGGTGGACATTCCGTGAAAGCAAGAAGCTGAAGAGATACCAAGGGTATCTAGCAGGCATGAGTACGATAATACAATCTGAGCCTGGAACATTTGAAGAAGTTGTAAAGCATCAAGTTTGGAAGGATGCTATGCAAGAAGAATATGAGTCCACTATGAAAAATGATGTCTGGGAAGTAGTCCCGAGACCGGAGGACAAATCTGTTGTCACCTCGAAATGGCTCTATAAGATCAAGCATGGATCTGATGGAAGTGCTAAAAAGTACAAGTCAAGATTTGTTGCCCGAGGCTTCTCTCAAAAAGAAGGCTTAGATTATGATAATATATTTGCACCTGTGGCCCGCTATACCACCATCCGATCTATTATTGCCCTTGCTACTACACAAGGATGGAGTCTACATCAGATGCATGTGAAGACCACTTTTCTGCATGGATCTATAAAGGAAAAGGTGTATGTGGAGCAACCTCTGGAGTTCGAAGTCCGAGATAGAGACACCCATGTATGCAGGTTGAAGAAAGCCCTCTATGGGTTGAGCGATAGCTACTTGATGACGTTGGGATTCACTCGAAGTAATGTTGATTCGAACCTTTAGTTTAAGGTTGATAGAGAAAGGCCACTCATTTTGGTTCTCTATGTGGACAATCTCCTCCTGACAGATGCTGACCCTCTCATTCTTCAGTGTAAGAAGGAGCTAGCTTTCGAGTTTGAGATGAAAGACCTAGGACTAATGCACTACTTCCTAGGATTGGAGGTCTAGCAGAGGCCAGGCGAGATTTTCCTTTCTCAAGGAAAATATGTTGTGAAGCTGCTGGAGAGATTTGGTATGGTGGACTGTAAGTCTTTGTCGACATCGATGGAACTCAACTTTGAGAAGTTTGGTGGAAACGTTGTTGGGCCTGTGCTAGCAAATCCTACCGAGTATCAACAACTCATGGGGGCCCTGATGTTCTTAGTGAACTCTCGTCCGGACGTATGTTTACCAGTGAACACTTTGAGTCAACATATGGTTGATCCTCGTCACATTCACTGAATTGGTGCCAAGAATCTGTTGAGATATCTTCGGGGCACAATCAACCATGGGTTGAGATACACTGTCAGGAGTTTGAGACTTCATGGATATACTGATGTCGATTGGGCTGACAATGTGGTGGATCGCAAGAGCACATCTGGATGTTGCTTCATCTTGGGGTCTGCTTCGATATCTTGGATGAGTAGGAAGCAGAAGTTGGTGGCTTTGAGCACCGCTGAGATCGAATACATTGCAGCGAGTATGGCTTGTTGTGAAGTTGTTTGGTTGCGAAAGCTCTTCAATGAGTTGTTCGGGCATGTGCTACATACCACCGTTATCCTTTGCGATAACCAGAGTGGGCTACATCTTTCTGAAAATCCCGTGTTCCACGATCGATCAAAGCATATTGATATCAAGTACCACTTTATCCAGGATTTGGTACAGCGAGGCGTCGTAAGGCTCGATCATATAGGAACTGATGAGCAAGTCGCAGATATTCTCACGAAGCCCCTAGGGAAGGTCATGTTCCTAACCTTCCGTGAGAATCTTGGAATCATGGAAAGACCCTATTCTGAGGGTCCTGCTTGAGTTGGACGATGAGCTCTGGGAGCTCCATGGGGCTTGGGGATAGCTTCTTGGAGCTATAAGCACATACGGGGCTAGGCTTGCTGAACCTTGTTGTGCTTCTTCCCCACCGTTATGATATTGAGTTGGTTCACCTCTCTCTGATATGTGCCCCACACACATCCTACCCATGGAGTTTCAGACTCATGGGAAGTACCTCTCATTTGGCCAATGAGGTGGGAAATGTGGACAGAGACCATAGCAAGACCGATGGATGCATCGGAGATTGTCGTACTCCATATGTCTAAGATGGTACGTGTCCAACACCTTGATCTGGGATCAAGTATGATGAGGTTTTATCCTCTAAGCTAACTTCGGGTCAGTAAACTAACTTCGGGTTAGTATGAGTTGAGTCCGATAGAGGTTTTTACCTCTAAGCTGACTTTGGGTCAGCCGTGTGTGATGTCTTTGTGACTCACCTTTTGTTCTGAAATAAAGAGCCAGCAAAGCAAGTTACGACAGGATGACGCACGATGTTTGGTTTGGTACATGATGGATGGCACTTGTGGACAGATGGAGTTCTCCCTAGTTGAGAGCGAGTGTTAATTTTGGGCAACTAGGTCCAAACTCCATGTTTCACTGCTCATATGACGATGGTCATATTTTTGTTGGATTCCTCTTTCGGAGAGGTGCAAGATTGATCTAAAGATCATCTTGATCGGATGAGCAGAACATTTATTTTGAATTTATTTTCCACATGTTCAAGGTCGGCCAAATTTATCCCACATGCCTCAGAGATGTGTCACACACCCTCATTGATGAATATAAATTGGAGAGACTTGGAGGTCATTTTCTCATCATCTCATCACACATTCTCTCTTTGTGATCTGATTAGTTCGATAGCCTTTGCAGGCCTTTTTCTTCTCACACGTGTCGAGCGAAGCTGCTGTTTTTCTACGCTGATCTGTTTAGGGCTTGTTGTTGTTTTCTGCACTGATCTGTTTAAGGCTTTAATGCTGCAGCGTTGACTAGCGTTGACTGTGGTCAACCCTTGGTCATTTGACCTCAATCTTCTGCAGAAATTCCGATTTTAGGAGTTCGTACAACTAGGTACTAAAGTCGAGGAACTCTAGGTTGTTTCATCGAAGCCCTAGTTTGTTGCGTTGAATTTTCTAAAGTTGTCTGCATTGACTTTTCTGAAGCTACTTGCATTGACTTTTCTGCGATGTCCCTGGTTTGACTTGTGATGAGTTGTCTTTGAGGGTTATGGGTGTGACACATGAAAGTGTTGGCTGACCGAGAAAGACTTTGTTGGTTGAAGCATCCTGCTCACCGTCGTAACGCAACAATATCTCATATCTTTGTTGGACATAAGGAACTGTAAATCTGATCTATATTTGGCTTGTCTTCTATTGATCTATTATTGTGTTCTATCAGCATTTTACTTTCAATGTTATCTAAATTTAACATTCCTTTTACCTCGAATGGGGATCACATTGTCCCACCTCCCATCGACTTCATCCTCCATGTGATTGTGTCTACATTTGTTTTGGGATTTGCCATATAAGTAATCATATAGGTTGGCATATTTATATTGATTTGATCATGTGTTGGTTGCACTTGCTATTTGATTACACTTAGCATTCTGAAATGTGGCCATGCATGTTAGGTCAGATGCATTGCATATTGATTTCCTAATTAGAACTAACATCATATGGTATTCTCATGTAGGTTAGTTGCATTTAGATTAAATTTTCACTTTAATTTCTTGTTGATTTGTATGGCCTAATACTAAGCATGGGTGACCATAAGACACCACGAAAACATGTTGCCGGTTGAAGAATGTAATTGTACTTGAGTCATAATAAAATACATTTATCAAAAGAAAGAAAATGAAATTTTACTATTATATAAATTGACTTATTAAAGCATGGGTTTCATGCTTGGGTCAATTCCTTTTAGGTCAAGGTCTTCATTGTAGACATTTAGGATTTATGTCAAGTGTCCTTGTCCATGTCATATTGTAAAGAACCCTTCTTGGGAATTATTTGTCAAAGAAGAAAAATATTTTATTTTAAAATAGGTCATTTAGGCCTCCTCCACCAAGTCGTCCTAAAGAAGATCAAGTCGGCCTCAAATAGGGTAATTCGACCTCACCAGAAGGCTATATACTAGAGTAACTCGACCTCATTTGACACACTCCCTCATCAAGTTCGATTTGCAGTAAAAAGTGCAGTAAATCGGTTGCAAAAAAGAGTGTGAAGTTGTTGGAGAAGAAGGAGAGAAGTTGGAAGAAGAAAAACAAGTTTTTGGGCTATCTTTCTCTCACACATGCGAAGTTATTGAGCAGAAGATGTGACTGGAATTCTATCTCTGTTGCAAGGTCGAAGTTTTGAAGCTAGGGTTCGAAAGTCTGCAGTTGATGAGAGAACGAAATTTATGCAGTAGTTTCAGTAACTGAGATCAAAGCTTATGGGATGTTGTTGGGTTGAAGCTGTTGAACAAGAAGAGAAGATTGAAGGTTGTTGCATCATAGAAGGCTGACTTGGTGGAGGAGAAGGTTTGTTGGTCTAGGGTCTTGGTTGTCTCACTGTCATATGAAACTACTGAAGAAAGTGTTGATGACTGGCTTTTCCCCTATATAGGGGTTTTTTCCCCAGTTGTCCAACTACATCTGGTGTCCCTGATCTTCATGTTTTTTATTTGATAATTGCTTGATGAAACAAAGATAAAAGAAGACCATAAGAAAGTTAATAAGAACACAAGAATATCACAAGTAATTATCATCATAAGAAAATATTTTTGCCTTTCTGATTTTCCAACAATGCCTCATGTGTTTGGTCTTTGATATGTGCAGGAAACAAGTCTATGGTACCAAGAGATTGTTGGTGTTCTCATAACCTCCCGTTCAAATAAATTCATGCACTTTCCCAAGAGCTCATGTCCCAATTGGAGCCAGATGTTACCCACCACCTGTGGGTAGTGTATATAGGAGAAAATTTTTCTCCTAGATGGTCCTCAGCCGACAGCAGGCAGCCACCAGATAGCTCAATGTGCCATTGTCTCTGCCGCCTGAGCCAGCCATGTGGTCCCTCTACCACTTGTCATGAATGTATGTTTGAAGGTGGGCCTCGCAACCCCAAAGGTATGGCTTTTCATTGGTATAGTTGAGTAATTTGCCTTACTTGTCATGGGCATTTTTGGGCATGGATTGGTGGGGGGATTCGGAGGACAGTGGGGGGATTCGGAGGACAGTGTGGGTTAGGCTTGTATTCTTGTATCCATTGCTTGATTTCGCGATTACCCTTGTACCCTAGTCCCGTGGGATCTCCTTTACTGGCCATTAACTTTAGGGATGGCACTACATGAGAAATCCCAATTTTGGTTGCGTGGTCCCACTTCTCGATACCACCTCACTCCCCTTCCACTCATTTTAGCCCCATTCATCTATATTCTCATTCGAGTCCACATGTGGGTTAGCCTCCCCCTCCCCTTGTCTACACCTTGGGTCGAGCCTAGAATGATGCCCCGGAGGTTGATGCAGCAAAAAAGAAAAGAAAATCATAATTTGGCCACTCTCAACAGGAAATGTACCACAAAATGCAAAAGATGGTCGAGATATACAAATTTAGCATGTGGGAAAAAGCCAAACATGAGCTCTACCCCTTATTTGCGGCTATCACCCTTGTTTCTATGGGCCCTAGATGAGCCCCCTCCATTAAGGAACCCATGACTGTCCCAACCCCAGGTGGGCAATGAACTGCCCTACCTTAAGGGGGTATCCACAGTTATATATTACACATCATGTTCTCATCCCCTGGAGCCTCGAGCAATTACGAAGAAAAATCAATCAAAAGTAAAAGGCATATGAAGTAGGGGGGATAAACAAAGGTCGTGTTAACTCATGTACCATGATTTTCTCCCTCCTACACTCATATACCCAAGTGTGGGCTTCCCCTACTATAGCTACCCTTGCACCTTGACATGTGGTCTGGCTGATACCCCTGATCCCCACTCCATTCCATTATTATATTATTTTCCACCTACCCCATGAGGGATGTACCATGGACATGTCACCCCCTTTAGAGGTTGAAACTTGAAACCACCTAATAGGATCCTTGGTTAACCCCCTAGTGATCTTGGAGACACTTGTACATACCAATGCTCAATATGGAAGGGCATGCCACCATGAAGTGCCCCATTGATCCCATGACTTGTAAGCTTTATTACTTGATTATTCTAATGACTTGTTGTATTGGAGGGAAAACAAACGAATTGGACCTTATGTAGGATTGCAGGTGGGTCTCGATTTGCAGCTTGGTCTCCCTATACAGGGCCCTAGCCCTTTAGAGGGCCACATGGGCACTTGTAGGATGAGTATTGACAACCATGGGCCTCCAACATAGCAAAGATTAGTTCACGGATCCCCAACAGTGCTCATTGATTGTTCGTGTTCCACATTTTGGATGAGGATGATGCACCTGGTTCACCATGGCCAGTCAGCTCCACACTTGCACCATACACTTGGCAGATGTTCCAGAGTCCAGAGGATGTCTCCTGCTACAAAGGAAGAGCTTATGTCATCATTCTAGTTGTTACAAATGGTATACAGGCATTTTCGATCCATTTGCAGACCCATAAGGATGTGCTTGTGCCCCCACACCCACTTGGGAGCACCACAGGTTCTGACTTGGAAAACAAGGGGCCAACCCCTTGTCCGCTATGTTTGGAGTCCATTTCTACATGATGACACTCCTTGGACTTCATTAGGCCTCCTCAAAGGCCCAACGTCTCACTTTGTTGATCATTTGACCCCCTTGAGAGGTTTATATTTACATTATTGAGCTATTTGGTGGGTTTGTCGCCAAATGTATTTTTATTATGCACATTATTTTATTTTAGGGGCTAAATTAGGCCAATTTAGCTAAATCGAATTCATTAGAGAGTGTATAAATAGAAGTGAGATGAATCATTTTCATCATCATCACTTGGATTGGGTTGTTCTCTCTTGTGAGATTTTCGTTATTCCTTTTGGAGGACAAATTTGGATTACATGAATGAATTTTGATGTCAGGTCTTTTATCTCTTATCTTGGAGATCCACTATTGGCATAATATGATGGTGGACATACTCTTTTACACATGTAAGTATTATTTTCTTGCATATTCTTTTCATCTACTTTAATACATAAATGTTGTTGGGATTTTTGCTATACTAGGTCTGAAATTTATTGCTTTTCTTATGCGAAAAAAGTGGAAATATTGGTCTTGCATAGCTTTGCAGCATTTTATGTATCATGTGCGACTGGGCAAATGTTCTTAGAGATTGTTTCTATTGAACATATCTTGAAAAATCATCAATTATTGCGTATTGAAATATAAACTCTCCTAGCAACTGCTCTCATGCCCTTATTGCCATGCAAAGTTGTCTAGGAGGCTTCTTGATTGGGTATAGTTCCTCTAAATCACAAATTTCATATTGACTCCATATCCCCCAAGGATTATGCATTGATCCTCATTGGTGATCACTCAAAAAGAATATTTGTGTCACCTCTTTCTCTTTCTTTCTAGGCCTAGCCTCCATAGGTGACCTAGGGCATGAATTTTCTCACGATTCATCTGTCAAAAAAGTTCGATCTCTTGCCCACTACTGCATTGTTGTGTCTCTTCTAGAGGCCCTCCAAATTTGAAGCAATTCTGACAGTGGGATCTCAAGATATTTCAAGTCCTAGCTCCAAGATTGATTCTTGCCCTTGGTTTCCCTTGGCTAGTGACCTCATTGGTATCATTGCATCAAAATTATCGAAAATTTCCCCTTTGATCCGCTTCTCCCCCTCAATTAGGTCAAGCACACCCCTGGTTGATCAATTCCATCCCCTTGACCTACTTTTGGGTCCACTTGGTCCCATGTCATCCCACAACCTATTGAAGTTAATTTCACAAAGACCACTTGGAAATCGAGTTTTCACAGAGATTTCTAGTACTAGGTATCTTAAACCTATTGAAGCGGATCCCGTGTGATTCCACAACCTATTGAAGTTAATTTCACGAAGACTACTTGGAAATCAAGTTTTCACAGAGATTTCTAGGACTAAGTATCTTCCTTACAAGTCTTATCCTCAAGGAGCCTTATACTAAGGAGCCTTATACTTTGGTTATCAAGCAAGCAAACGATATAATTGAGTTTCTCTTGTGAATAGGTCTTAGAAATCACTCCTCATCTTTTCATTGACTCATTCATCTAGTGATTTCCTTTATACTGGGTCTCATCCCATTGATGAAAGTTTGTAAAGAGAAGGGAGTCTTAGCTGAGGGTGACAATGGGGTATCACTCCATTGTTGCCCTTGACCTAGTAGTTGCCCTTTTAGGATCCCCTCCTAGGACCCCTGCTAGTTTGAGCGGTAACAAGCCTCATTAGATATCTTTTGAAGGTTAATGGAAATTTGTGGTTTCTAATCATGTGTGGCTTCATTCTTCATTCATGTTATTGATTTATCCTTGCTGGAAATTACTTCTAATTCTGCTCCAATGAAGGCTCCATAGTAGTGCAGCTAACAATATAGAGAAGGTTGGATGACGTGCTTCCTATCCATCATCTTGCTGTTTTTATCTACGAGTTTGGACCATTGATGTTATGTCATTTCATTGAACAATTGTATAATGTTTTCATGCAAGGAGGAAGATCAACCCTTGCTTCCTTTACATGTTCATAAGTAGGACACCATTGTATCGGCTTACATTTTGTCTTTTCCAGCAATACAATGATGCATTCAAAGGTGACATTTTGTATGCCAAAACAGCACCTCTCATCGTCCCTCACTCATCTACTTTTCAGCCCTCTTTGATTCCTTTGTTGACTCCATTATCCCACTTTGGATAGGCACTAGTCTTAGTCATCCGTCACCTTATTTTACTATGCTACAACTTATGTTTTGTTAGAGCTGACTCTTCATTTCATCTTGAGCCACCATTACTTAGCTTTAGCAATCTTAATCTACGGGTACCCACTTGTGTCGAAGGAGAGCCAGTCTAAACTCCAAAGTGCAAAGAGGGTTGTGTGGTGACATTGGCATCCCGCTTGAGTTGCCCTTTGACAAGAACTAATCTTGGAATTTGATCCCATACGCTGATCGAATCAGTAACACTTCTTATAGTTGTAATTTATTAGCCGTATTATGCTCCTTCTTATATTAATATAAGTAGCATTTTTCCAAAAATGTAGAACCTGCCTAGATCCATCTTAACTCCAAATCTACAAAGCGCCAAGAAGGATCAAATCTCCTTTCACTCTAAAAGATGTTTGCATATTAAGAGATCTGATCTCTCTCGGTGCTTGGTAGATCCAAAGTTAAGATGGATCTAGGTTGGTTTTAATATTAATTATAATTATAATTATAATTATTAATTTTATAAATTATATTATTTTTAATTTTAGTTTTATTTTTATGTAATTTGTCAAGTCAAAATGTTTTACTGATATTTATCATTATTATTTTTTTAGTTTTAATTTTAAATTTTATTTTATTTTGACCGAGTCAAAATGTTTACAGGACATTACAAAATCTCTACATACTGGACTAGAGAGCGCCTCTAGGCAATTACTTTTAACCTTTTATTATTTTTTAATTGAGCTACATGTAAATGTTTACAACCATTACACCACTACAACATCTCCCCATGGCTTTTTGTTGTTATATTTAATTTTAAAAATGTTATAAAATTAAATTAAAATAAATATCTATAAAATATTTTGATTTTGAAATGAGTTATGATTTTTGGGCAAGTGGTATTGATAAGTCATGGTATTGGCCCATGGTATTGTAACAAAGCCTATTTAAAAGTTAATAATATCCATGGTAAAACGGGATGAATATCCATGGTTATGAACCTTGTGATATCTTTATTGTAAGTATAAGTTTTAATTTAAATTTTTTTATAAAATTAAATTAAAATAAAATATTTATAATTTTTTTTTTCAAAATGAGTTATTGTTTTTGGGTATGTGGTATTGATAAGCCATGGTATTGGCCCATGGTATTGTAAGAAAGCCTATTTAGAAGTTATTAATATCCATGGTAAAATGGGTGAATATTCATGGTTAAGAAACTTGTTATATTGTAAATATTAAATTTTTATGTGCTGATTCATTAAGTTTAAATATGGCTACAGAATCATTGTTTTAATGTGTATATTATGATTTTCTTTTATCTAAAAAATTCTTTGTAATTTTATTAATAAAAACAAAATTACAACACAAAAAAATTGAAGTTAAAAAATATTTATGTCTAACGTCTAACATCTAACGCCTACACATCTACCCTATAGTGAGTTGTAGAGTGCCTCCCGGCGCAATAAAAAAGATAACGAGGCTAACCCCAAACCCTAATCAAGCAATCCCCTCATTTTGTTTCATGGAAATAATACCTCATAGGATGGCACAATGAAACATGAATCGTCAATCACTGGCGAGTACTAGAGATTCTGACTCTGATCGACAGCCAAATGAGCATATCTAAGTCTCCACAAGTCAAACTTGCGTTCACCAAGTTTGACTTGCGACTCAGCGATTTCGGCGATTTGCAGACGTCTCAACGATCCACTCGAATTGTTAGGTTAAAATTCAGCGGGATTTTATTTTGTGGTTTTGCATTTTGCCTTCACTTCTTGTCGTTGTCACCCTTGGAGTTCGATTGTTCGCTTTCTCTTGTCGTCGTCACGCTTGGAGACTAGAGCTTGTTCGCTTTCACCTCTCTTACTTCCCGCCTATCCTAAGACGTCATGGATCAACGACACCATTGTCACGTTCACGCTGCACGGTTCTTCCCCCACTACATGTACTTCGGCTTTTGTAATTCCCTTTCTCTAACTCCTAGTAATAAGTCAAGGTCGCAATGGATTTTGGCATTTTAACAGTGATAGTAAGTCGAAGTTTCGAACATAAATTTGATTGTAAGAATGTGCTCTCTCTATGCTACCTATAATATCCCCAATTTCCTACATATTAAGGAAGGTCTCCAATTTTGATTAATTTTTGTCGTTAGCATACATTTTTGGAGGTTCAACTTGGGAGATGAGGAAAATTAAAGTTATGGTGGATGTGGGGGGCACTTACAAGGAATACGCACCACCCCCTTAAGGAGTACGCACTTGGGAGAGAGAGAAAATGGAGGGAAATTTGAGCTAGTGGAGTTTGGTTCCCAGCAAGGGTAAATTTAGGCAACAAGCTTAAATAGAAGGTGAGGAACATTGTTTGGGGCTTTTGTCCAGCTAGGTGAATAAGTGTTGCTTAGCACAAAGAGATTTACAGGCAGGAATCTCAACTCTTACTTGTTGTTTTTCCACGATCTTGGTGTCTGGGATAGAATCTTAAAATCTCTGACGCTACCAAACCAAGAGTCACAATGAAACTACTTTGCACAGTGGAATATAAACAACAGTAAATCTACTAGTACACAAAATATGGACAACTTTTTACAATTTTCAACCCAACTTCATTATATTAATCAACATATAATACAACAGTCTAGGGCTACCCACAAAAATCCACTAGTACAAGAATACAAAATTGGGACTTGGTGTCAGTCCATCAACAACCAATCTACTCTCAACAAGACACTCTGACCATCTGGATGATGTAGTCGACTCTCTCAACTCCTCTTGGTCATACCCTGTACCTTCCCGGTCCTTGGGCTCCCGATCTGCAGCTCTTTCCTCTATCAATGCTCCAAGTCCATCTGGCCACTGAACATCTGTTGTCAATCTTCTCTCTAGTTGTGCCTTAGTCCATCAAGGGCACAACACATCGAGACTCCTGTTGAATCGTTCATAGCTCGACTTGTGAACAACTCTCACCTGCCCACTGTTGCTCCTCAGCTACTCAAGGACTTTAGACCACTATGGTCTTACTACGTTGCTCCAATGAAGACCAACATAGGGCACGGAGGGTTGCCACCTATCACTGCAAGATGTCCATCTCCCACAATGAACACGAGCTAGGAGGATTTCCCATCATCTGTTGTAGATGTCCTTCTCCACACACAAGTCTAGGGCTACTGAAACTGCTCCTAGTTGATTAGAACCTTGAGCTCAACAACTACCACTCTAGCAACCATCTAAGTCCATGAAGATGGTGCACACCAGGGTCCAACTTGGACACTATCACGATGTCCTCCAGCAAACCATAAATGCCCAATCCAAGTTCACACTTGGTCCACTCTCACGCTGCCCTCCAATAGTCAACAAGTGACCAATGTTGTTGTAGCATATGCTCCTAGTTATGGCATCCAATAATCTATGGAGACCCTTCCACATAGCTGCTAACAGAGTCCATCAAATTTGCCTCTCCAACGACACCATCCATCTGCAAGTTACATCAACTCAAGAGGACTAATGTACCTTTGCTCTGCAACCTCCCACTGCTCACTACTGTTGATGAACTTGCCATAGGATGATCACAAAACTGTCCTAGACACCCATCTATACAAACAGGTCCAAAACTCGACCCAACACAAGGAAAAACTAGAGAAATAACATACCTTTCAATTATTGTTCATGGACAGAAGTCTGGTCACTGGTTAGGGCATCTTTGCAGCCCATAACAACCTACCATCTATGATCAAAACCTCCACAAAAGACTGCGGCCTCCTTATATCTATAATCCTTTGCCACTCGTTGTCTTGATAAGCACCTTCAACACCTGAATTAGGCTTGTTTGTCCCTCCAAACAGCCACCAGAGGTCTGTGGCATAGTCTCCATGGGTTTGAGATCTCCTCGGCCTATTCTAGTAAGAGAAATCACGTCAAACTAGCCCAGAATAGATCCTAACAACTGCGGCTTGCCTCCTTTGAAGTGTTGCTCATATACGTTGAAGAATGGGCTTGGTACCAACCATTAATCAATCCTCATGGCTCCTTATCCTCACTTTACAGGACAACGGCCTCTCTTCCATAAGCCTGCTAGCATAACACTCCAAAACCAAGCCAAAACCGACCACAAACATACCTCAGCTACTCGGCCCTGCTGCTAGACTAAATCAGCTTCCAGACGGTCTTGGAAGAGGCACCAAATCACGTCCTTTCCTTATTCATATGGTTGTTCCTGGTCTGTGGCCAAAATAGAGGTCTTTCTCCTCTCTTCAACAAGCTTCCTTGTTGCCTTATGTTGCTCCTTGGATGTGTATTATGCCTCACACTCGCCTTGTATTTACACTAAACACAAGGGCTACACATGTGGGCTTGACAACTGTCATTAGGCCTCCTAATAGCTAGGTCGACCTAAACTTTGTGCCAACATGCCCACACATAACTTTAAAAAATTCATAACTCCATTTCTATAGCTCAAACTTACATGATTTTCGATGCGTCGGATTCGTCTCGACGAGCACTGCCATCCTCATCCATCACATGTTGAAACCTCTCCATGGTTTTGTCCCCAACATCGATGGGTGCAAAAGCCCAAGCTTGGGTTTCAAGCCCTCAAGGTCACTTATGGAGCTCCTTCCTCCAAACCCTCGATCCCCAAGGCTTGGAGTACCTCCCAAGCTACGAAAATTAACATTACTTCGATGGACCTATAGTGCCACCCTAGGGGAGTCATTTGTCAATTTGGGAGCCATTCCAGAGCAGGGGATGAAGGTTGTTCTCACTACTGCGCAGAACAACGACGCTGGAGAAGAAGTTCGTGCCACTTGTGCAATTCATCTGAGAGAAGCTTCCTTGCTGGGAATTTTTAGATTGACTTGGTGTATCAATTGCAGGCTATTTGGGGTGGTTTGGTGGTCAGATATTGAGGGAGCTTTCTGGACAAATTTCTGGCTTTCTAGGGCCTACGCAGTTCTTTGGCAGAGGCACTCGTGGGAAATAGGAGCAGCACTATTTTGTGGGCTTGGTGGATGGAGAAATTTATGGGAGAAATTGTGGGCAATAAGGGCAAATTTTGGGAATTTCCCTAAAGGATTGGAGGAGCTGCAACAACTTATTTCAAGGTTGTGTGTTTAGCCAATGGAACTGGAAATTCGCACTTTTTGTGGGTATTCTGGTGGAAGGGTTTGGGACCAATTCATTTCTAGGTCTTGTGAGGAAAATTAAGAGGAGGCTACAACGGCATTTTCAGAGCATTCCGAGCATTGGGGTGGCAAAAAACCTCATTTCTATCCCGTAACAGTGACAGTGAATTTCCTGGGCTAGCGCAGAATTTGTGGGCATCTTCCTTGGAGTTGGAATCAACATTTTACCACCTGGGTTTTGCACTAACTTGTTGAGGAAAATCGAGGTTCATTTCTCTCTATCTACATTGTACTCTTGTGCCCAAATTCTTAATAAAAAGCTAATTTTTGGTGCTTCTAATTGTGTGACTGCCTATACATGTGTGAAATTGTTGCTTCATTTACTGTTTGCTTTTGTTATTTATTGTTGATTCCAATTAAGAATACTACAGCGGTATCAAAGCATGTTCTTGGCCAGTGTGGGGAGATAAGAGCAAGTGATGCCACCCAGGTACCAAGGAGTTGTTTTTCAAAGAGGTCGGGGAAGAGGAAAAGGTAGAGGCCACGACAGAGAGGGACCACAAGACCCATTTTCTAACATAGAGTTGGAGAATTTCAGAGGGCACATGGAGAACCAAGAGGATCTGGAGCATCCTACACAGGAAGGACAGAACCAGATTCTAGAGGAGTTACTGAGGACCAACTAGCAGATGTTGAGGCAAGGTCAACTTATGATGGACATGATGCAGAGGGTGATGAGCTTACATGTGAATGATAGACCAGGGGCAGAACCCCAAGATGATCGAGGTTCAACAGCAGGGGGAGGAATTCATACGTACTAGCCACCTCACACCCCTCTACGTGGCTAAACAGGCCGCCCTATGATGCCCCATTTTATGGATGAGCTTGAGCAGGAGAAGGAACCTGACCCTTATGCGTGGCCAAATAGGTCGCCCTACGATGCCCCATTTTATGGATGAGCCTGAGCATGAGAGGGAACCTAACCCTATTGCAGATCTGGTGAACTCATTAACCTCAGGTATTGATGAGTATGAGGGGTTAGACCCCAGGATCATGAGGGTGATATCCTTTGGGAATACCTCCACCTCAAGGAGAGGCGTGCCACAGGAGCTGGGGCTCATTTCAGAGGAGGGTCGCCCAGTCAGGAGGTGCAGAAGATCGTCGAGACTCGGGAAAGTTACACTCCCCAACTATGATGGATCAACTAAAAATTCAGCGAGAGCATGGGTCCAGAAGCTAGATACTTACTTTCACCTGAAACCCATGCGAGAGACGAAATCTATTCGGTTTGCTACGCTGCATCTAGAGGGGGGTGCATGAGAGTGGTGGTACCACGGCCTGATCACACTAGGGTACATTCATATAACTTCTTATACTGAGTTCACCAGGCGGTTGATTGAGAAATTCGAAAGGAAGGACCCCGAGCTACATTTCAGGGAGTTGGCCCACCTGAGGCAGCCAGGCAATGCAAAGGTCTACATCTCAGAGTTCCAAAGGCTGGTCATGATGGTATCAGATATTTCAGAGGCTCGGTTGATTATGTTGTTTGTGGAGGGGTTAGTTGAACCCTTGAATGGATGGGTGAGGGCCCACAAGCCCACGTCATTGATGGACGCTATCTCCAAGACCCAAGACATGATTGACACAGTGCCCAAGACCCGAGCCCCTGTACCCACCAGACCAATGATTCCTCAAGGGAGGAGAGACACTCACCAACCTCAAAGGGAGGTTGGGCGTGGCCAATTGGATGATGAGACGAGGAGGGACCTCCGAAGGAGGAAGCTATGCTTCATATGCCGGGAGCCTTGGGCACCAAAGCACAAGTGCACCAAGGGCAAGGCCCATTACATTGAGGTATACTCAGATAGTGAGCCAGAGGAGGAGACTGAGCTACAGCCAGGCCACAGAGATGAGGGGCCACAGCCTGTAGAAAGAGCCCCACCACAACCTCAGGGAGGAGGAACATTTGCTCCATCTAAGGGCGTTCTAGCTTCACTTTGGGGAGTTCTGAAGTACTTGACACTAAAGATCCAAGGCACAGTACAGGGGCAGCATGTGTCAGTTTTAGTCGACAATGGGGCTACCCACAACTTTATTGATGCCCAAATGGTGGAGCAAAGGGACATATGCAGAGAGACATTTGAGGGGTTCACGGTGTTGGTGTCGGGAGACTGGACGATGCAGTGCACGAAGTATGTCCCCATCCTAACACTGACGATGGGAACTACTCTGTCGCTGACCATTTCTTTGTAGTCAATGTTCTGGACAACAACGTGGTGTTGGGTTTCCAATGGTTGTACTTGTTGGGGAGAGTCACCACTGATTGGTAGAAGTTGGAGACAAAGTTCATGGGCCTAGATGGGAAGTCAGTAGTGCTGAGGGGTATGCAGTCCTACCCGCCCTAGACAGTGTTCGCACATCGGATGGAGGCAGACTTGCGACATGGGGATATAGAGTGGACAGTGGAGCTCAGGATTTCAGAGACAGGGACACAGGCACAACCAGTGCATCCAGACATACTAGCATTGTTAGAGAGACATTAGGGGCTTTTTGGGGAGATTCCTCCAGGCAGGCCACCAAATCGGGGGTTTGAGCACACCATGGAGTTGGAGGAGGGGGTTCACACTGTGATCACTAACCCGTATAGGCACCCCAAGGCCTACAAGGACGAGATCGAGAGGGCCATTCAGGAGTTGTTGGCATTGGGGCATATCAGGCCGAGTACTAGCCCTTTTGCTCATCAGTTGTACTAATGAAGAAAAAGGATGGGTATCTTCGTATGTGCACTGAATATCGGGCATTGAACAAGAGGACATTGGAGAACCGGTACCCCATAACCCGGATAGACGAGCTAATGGATGAGCTTAGAGGAGCCAAGTAATTCTCTAAGATAGATTTACGCCTGGGGTACCATCAAATCAGGGTCTGTGAGCAAGATATTCCGAAGACGGCATTTATATGCCATTATGGGCATTTCGAGTTCCTGGTGATGCCTTTTGGACTCACCAATGCCCCCGCCACATTCTAGTCTTGCATGAACCATGTGTTCCACAAGCACCTGCGCAAATTTGTTTTAGTGTTGTTCGATGATATACTCATTTACAGTAGGACTTCGTATGAACACCTACAACACTTGGAGCAAGTCTTGAGCATCTTCCAGGAGCAACAGCTTTATGCCAAGATGTCCAAGTGCAAGCTTGGGCTAACTGAGATGTTATACTTGGGGCATGTGATAGGAGAGAATGGAGTCAGGGTCCACCAAGAGAAGAACCACGCCATCATTTATTGGCCCACACCCAGGAACGTTACAGAGTTGAGGGGGTTCTTGGGCATATGCACATATTACAGGTGCTTTCCAAGGGGATTTTCACAATTGGCCACACCCCTCACAGACCTCACGAAGAAGGGGGCGTTCAACTGGACAGATGTAGCGCAGGAGACCTTTGAGCATCTCAAGGTGGTCATGAGCACTTGCCTAGTTCTGGCATTACCGCATCTTACTCAGCGCTTTGTATTGGAGTGTGACGCATCAAGGGAAGGCATTGGAGCAGTGTTGATGCAGGGGAACCATCCCATAGCTTATGAGAGTCGTAAGTTATGGGACTATGAGCGATTGTACTTTATCTATGACAAGGAGATGCTAGCCATAATGCATGCGCTAGCCAATTCTAGGCAGTACCCAGTAGGTAACAGGTTCAAAGTGAAGACTGTCCACAACAGTGTTCACTTTTTCCTAGAGCAGAAGGAGCTATAGAAGGGACAACAAAAGTAGGTCAACAAGATCCAAGCATATGACTTCGAGATAGAATACGTTAAGGGCAAGTACAACATAGTGGCAGATGCACTATCTAGGAGGGCTGCGACACTATCTCTGATGGACATCACTCAGGATTGGAAGGGTCAGCTTTTGGTTGAGTATTCGAAGGATAAGCAGGCCTATGAGACACCGGATGGCAGATTAGATGACAACCGATACAGGGTGATGGGCAATGTGATATATTATATGGATAGGATCTACTTGGTTCCAGGGTCTCAGCTCAAAGAGAGGATTATGCAGGCAACTCATGATTCGTCTGTAACAGGACACCTCGGATTCCTTAAGACATACAGGGCCATCATAGAGCTTTTCTTGTCGAAGGGTCTCAAGGGAGACAAATTGAGGCACGTGCAGGAGTGTGTGGCTTCTCAAAGAAACAAGGGGGAGTCATCACACCCTACAGGTCTACTTCAGTCACTTCCCATCCCAGAGAGGAAATGGGAGAGCATGTCTATGGATTTCTTCAAGGGCCTTCCGGTTGCACAAGGGGAAGATTGCATTTATGTAGTGGTGGATAGGTTAAACAAATTTGCCCATTTCTTCGCCATCCTATCGAGATCTTCAGCCTCTCAGGTAGCAGAGTTGTTCTTTAGATAGGTATTATGGTTGCATGGTCTCCCAAAGACCATAGTCAATGATCATGACAGCAGACTCATGGGAACGTTTTCGCAGGAGTTGTTTAGGTTGGTGGGGACAGAGCTTACGCCCAGTACTATCACCCTCAGACGGACGAGCGAACGGAGGTTGTGAATAAGTGGCTGGAGGGGTACCTACGTAATTATGTGATCGAGCAAACAGAGATTGTGAATAAGTGGTTGGAGGGGTACCTACGTAATTATGTGACCGGACAGCAGAGAGCGTGGGTGAAGTGGTTATACCTTGGAGAGTTCTACTACAACACCACCTACCATATGTCGATCAGTATGTCACCCTATCGAGTCCTCTATGGTTATGATGCACTTTCGTTTTCTAACATGATTTTTGGAGATAACAAGGCCCAAGGGCAAAGGAATGGGTCCACGAGAGCCAAAAGATTCTCAAGGCTCTCAAGAAAAATTTTCAAGTGGCACAAAATCAGCAAAAAATGTATGATGATAGGCGCAGGGTTGAGAGACAATTTGAGGTGGGGGGTATGGTCTACTTGCGTCTCCAACCATACCGACAGTATTCACTGAAACAGAAGGGGGTCGAAAAACTTAAGCCCCAATTCTACGGGCCATACCGGGTGACAAGACGAGTTGGGGAGGTAGCCTATGAGTTGGAGCTCCCGCCAGGGAGCAAAGTGCATAACATTTTCCATGTTTCATGCCTGAAGAAGGCACTTGGGGGACTCACAGTCACCACAAAGCTTCCACCATTGGATGATGAGAGGCATCTAGAGTTGGTGCCAGAGGCCATCTTGGAGACAAGGGAAAGGAAACTCAAGAAAAGAACCATAAGAGAATTTTTGGTCAAGTGGAGGGACCTTCCTGAGGAGGATGCTACATGGGAAGGTGAGCAGCAGTTGCAACATCCAGCGCTGAAATTGCTTGAGGACAAGCAAAGTTTGGTAGGGGCGACTATAATATCCCCAATTTCCTAAGTATTAAGGAGGGTCACCAATTTTGATTAATTTTTGGAGTTAGCATACCTTTTTGGAGGTTTGACATAGGAGATGAGGAAAATTAAAGTTTTGGTGGATGTGGGGGCCACTCACAAGGAATACACACCCCCTTGTGGAGTAAGCACTTGGGAGAGAGAGAAAATGGAGGGAAATTCGGGCCAGTGGAGATTGAGCCCCACCAAGGGAAAATTGAGGCAACAAGCTTAAACATAAGGTGAGGGCCATTGTTTGGGGCTTTTGTCAATTTTACCTCTGAACTTAGTTGTTTATTTCAGCTGTTCAACTAGGTAAACAAGTGTTGCTTAGCGCAAAGAGATTTTTGGGCAACTCTTAATTCGATGGATGTAGAGTGCCACCCTAGGGGAGTCATTTGTCAATTTGGGAGCCATTCCAAAGTAGGGGATCGAAGGTTGTTCTCACTACTACGTAGAACAGTGATGTTGGAGGAGAAATTTGTGACACTTGTGGAATTCATCTCAGAGCAGCGTCCTTGCTAGCAATTTTGGGGTTGACTTGGTGCACAATTGCAAGCTATTTGGGGTGGTTTGGTGGTTGGATATTGAGGAAGTTCCTGGGAAAATTTCTGGCATTCTAGGGCCTGCGCAGTTCATTAGTAGAGGCACTCGTGGGAAATAGGAGAAGCACTATTTTTTGGGCATGGTGGTTGGCTAAGTCACTTGATACAGGGATTCAGGATTCGATGGATATGGGGATTCGAGAATTGGATTCGGGATACGGTGACCCCCGAAACAGGACACGTCCGGGATACGTTATATATTATTTTATTAAAATATATATATATATATATATATATATATTAAAAATTAGATATTTTTTACACAAATTCATACAAATTCATTGATTCAAACATCGATTTAAGATCTTAGATACTCATACATGATACATTGATACATTGAAGTTGGTTTTCCCTACACATTTGAAGCTGTTGTTGCAGCCCCACTTCCAATAGATGGAATACTTGCAGACCCTAATGAAATAGGGACAGGAGGGGCATCTCCAATGGGGACATTCTTCCTCTTTCTTTGCCCCTGTCTTGTTGCCCTTGATTGAGCCATGAATACTGTAAAAAATAAACAAAAATGACCAAATATATAAAACATATGCACATGCAAACACTAATAGCAAACTAAATGCAAAAACATAGAGGGACAGTGCACTTACCAAATGCTTGAATCTCTTTGAAAAAACTCCCTTTCTCCTTGCTAACCCTTGCTCCTAGCTCACTTCACAAACAAATAGCTGTGAGAAATAATGAGAGCAATCGGACTTTTATAACTCAAAATTGCATTTTTTCGCTGGTTGAATCCGACTGTACGGGATTCGATCGTATCCGTACAGGATATGATCGGGATTCGACGTATCCTGTACGGAAACGATCAAATCCTGTGATTTGGGTACGAATCAGTACGTATCGTATCCGATACAACGGATTTGGGATTCATGGGCCCCACTCAACGAATCGGGTTTCTTAGGTGGTTGGTGAAATTTACTGGAGAAATTGTTGGAAATAGAAGGAAAATTTTGGGAGTTTCCCTATAGGATTGGAGAAGCTGCAACAACTTATTTCCAAGTAGTGCGTTTAGCCAATGGAGCTGGAAATTCGCACTTTTTGTTGGTTTTTTGGTGGGAGGGTTTGGGACCTGTTACCCACCACCTGTGGTTAGTATGTATAGGAGAAATTTTTTCTCCTAGATGGTCTTCAGCCGACCACCAATAGCTTCTTGCAGTCCCCAGATAGCTCGATATTACACTTTCTCCGCCACCTAAGCCACCAATGTGGTCCCCCACCCATCTGTTATGAATGTATGTTTGAAGGTGGGCCTCCCGACCCCAAAGGTATGGCTTTTCATTGATATAGTTGAGTAATTCCTTATATGTCATGGGCACTTTGGGGCATGAATTGGTGGGGGGATTCAGTGGAAAGAGTGGGTTAGGCTTGTATTCTTGTCAACACTGCCCGATTTCATGGTTACCCTTGTATCCTAGTCCCATGGAATCTTCTTTACTGACCATTTGGCTTTTGGGTTGGCACTACATGGGAAATCCCAATTTTGGTTGCATGGTCCCACTTCCCGATACCAACTATAGCACTCTCGTTACATTCATTTTAGCCCCATTCATCTATTTTCCCATCCAGTTCCACATGTGTCCACTGGTTCTACATAAGGTTAGCCTCCCCCTCCCCTTGTCCACACCTTTGATCAAGCCTCGAACGATGCCCCAGAGGTTGATGCAGCTAAAAAGGAAATAAAAAGCATAATTTGGCCACTCTCAACAGGAAATGTACCACAAAATGTAAAAGATGATCAGGACATACAAATTTAGCGCTTGGGCGAAAGCCAAACATGAGCTCTACCCCTTATCCATGGCCATCACCTTGGTTCCTATGGGCCCTAGATGAGCCCCCTCTATCATTAAGGAACCCATGATTGTCCCAACCCCTAGTGGGTGATGAACCGCCCCACCTTAAGGGGGTATCCACTGCTACATATTACACATCATGCTCTCATCTCTTGGAGCCCCGAGCAGTTATGAAGAAAAATCAATAGAAGGCAAAAGGCATATGAAGAAGGGTGGAAAAACAAAGGTCGGGGTAACTCATGTACCACAATTTGCTCCCTCCTACACTCACATACCCAGGTGTGGGCTTCCCTTATTATAGCTAACCATGAACCTTGACATGTGGTCTAGATGATTCCCCTGATCCCTACTCCATTCCATTATTACATCGTTTGCCACCTACCACTTAAAGGATGTACCATGGACATGTCACCCCCTTTAGAGGTTGAAACCACCTAATAGGGTCCTTGGTTAACCCCATATTGAGCTTGGAGACACTTATACATGCCAAAGTCCACTATGGAAGAGCATGCCACCATGAAGTGCCCCATTGATCCCATAACTTGTAAGCTTTATTACTTGAGTATTCTAATGACTTGTTGTATTGGAGGGAAAGGGGACGCATTGGATCTTATGTAGGATTGCAGGTGGGTCTTCATTTGGGGCTTGGTCTCCCTATACGGGGTCCTAGACCTCTAGAGGGCCACATTGGCAGTAGTAGGGTGAGTGTTGAGAACCATGGGCCTCCACCATAGCAGATATTACTTCATAGATCCACAGAACATATCATTGATTGCTCGTGTTCCACCTTTTTGGATGAGGATGATGCACCTGTTTCACCATGCCCAACCGGCTCCACACTTGCACCATACACTTGGCAGATGTTCTAGGGTATAGAGGATGTATCCCGCTATAGAGGGAGGTTTTACATCACCATTCTAGCTCTTACAGATGGTCTACAGGCATTTTCGATCCCCTTGGAGACCCATGAGGATGTCCTTGTGCCTCCACACCCACTTGAGAGCACCACAAGTTCTTGCTTGGAAAACAAGGGGCCAACCCCTTGTCCACTATATTGGGAATCCATTTCTACATCATGGCACCCCTTGGACTTCATTAGGCCTCCTCAAAGGCCCAACGACTAATTTTATTGATCATTTGGCCCTCTTGAGAGGCTTATTCATGTATTATTGAGCTATTTGGTGGGCTTTTCACCAAAGGTACTATTATTATGCACATTATTTTATTTTAGGGGCTCAATTGGGCCAAATTAGCTAAATTGAATTCATTAGAGAGTGTATAAATAGAAGTGAGATGATTCATTTTGATCATCATCACTTGGATTGGGTTATCTCCTCTTGTGAGAATTTCGTTATCCTTCTTGGAGGACAATTTTGGATGAATGGATGAATTTTGATGTTTGGATCTCTTTCATTTTGTCTTGGAGCTTCTCTATTGGCATATCTTGATGATTGGATATACTCTTTCTTACATGTAAGTGCTCTTTTAATGCTATTCTTGTTATTTATTTTTGTCACGTCCATTTTGCTGGGATTTTCGTTATAATGGGCTGAAATTTATTGCTTTTCTTATGCGAAATTGTAGAAATTTGACCTTTTATAGTGTTGCATCATGTCATGGGCCATGCATGAATGAGTGAATGTTCCTAAAGATAATTTGTGTCAAAATTTATCTTGATAAGTCATCAAATATTGCAAATCGAAGTGTAAAGACCTTGAAGTTGCTTCTCTTATGCCCTAATGCCATGTGAAGTTGTTTTCAAGGCTTCCTTCACCAAGTGAATCTATTCCAAACTACAAATTTTACTTGACTCCATCTCTCCCAAAGGACAAGGCACTAATCCCCCATTGGTGATCATTTTCAACGCTTATTCCTTTCACCTCCCTCTTTTTCTAGGCCTAGCCTACATAGGTCACCTAGGGCATCAATTATCTCAGAATGTAGCCATCCAAACACTTCGATTTTTGGTCCAAAACTGTGATGATGTTTGTTGTAGAGGCCCTCCAAATTTGAAGCAAATCCGACAGTGGAATCTTGAGATATAGCAAGCCCTAGCTCAAGGACAAATTCTTGCCCTTGGTTTCCCTTGGCTAGTGACTTCATTGGGATCATTGCATCAAAATTACTAAAAATTTACCCTTTGATCCCTTCTCCCCATCAATTAGGTCAAGCACGCCCTTGATTGATCAACTCCACCCCCTAGACCTAATTTTGGGTCCACTTGGTCCGGTGTGGTCCCACAACTTATTGAAGCTAATTTCACAAAGACCACTTGGAAACCAAGTTTTCACAAGGATTTCTAGGACTAGGTATCTCCTTTACAAGTCTTATCCACAAACCCTAGCCCTTGAAATCCCCCTGTGTGGTCCCACAACTTATTGAAGCTAATTTCACAAAGACCACTTGGAAACCAAGTTTTCACAAGGATTTCTAGGACTAGGTATCTCCTTTACAAGTCTTATCCACAAACCCTAGCCCTTGAAATCACTATGGCCCTTCCTAGAGAGCCTTACACCTTCCTTCTCAAGCAAACAAACCATACAATTGAGTCTCTCTTGTGAATAGGCCTTAAGAATCACTCCTTATCCTTTTATTGACTCATTCATCTATTGATTCCCTTTATACCGGGTCTCCTCCCATTGGTGAAAGTTCGTAAAGAGCAGAGAGCCTTAGCTAAAGTGACAGTGGATTATCACTCCATTGTTTCCCTTGACCTAGTAGTTGCCCTTTTAGGATCCTCTCCTGGACCCCTGCTAGTTTAAGTGGTAACAAGACCAACTCCTTTTTGGTTCCTGTGGGGAAAATTAAGATGAGGTTGCAACAACATTTCGGAGCATTCTGAGCATTGGGGTGGTAGAAATTTGAAAACCTCAATTCTATCTTGCAGTAATGACCGTGAATTTCCTGGCTAGCACAGAATTTGTGGGCATCTTCCTTGGCGTTGGAATCAACATTTTAACACCTGTGTTTTGCTCTAGCTTGTTGAGGCAAGCCCGGGTTCACTTCTCTCTATCTACATTGTTTTCTTGTGCCCAAATTCTTAGTAAAAAAGCAATTTTTTGGTGTTGCTAATTGTGTGACTGCCTGTACATACGTGAAATTGTTGCTTCATTTACTGTTTCAACTTGCATGCTTCTCTTATTTACTATTAATTCCAATTAGGAATACTACAACTACTTTAACTTCAGTTTATTTAGTGGAGATTTGGATGACCTATTCTGGACATCGCCGAAACATTCTAGGTACTTGCTAGGTGCCCCAAAATATTGCTTACACAATGAAAACAAATAGAAATCATTGAATTAAACATATGGTAGAATTATTCTTCCATTTAGAGCAGCATTCTATATCTAATAAAAAAGTTGGGTATACTTTATGGTTTGAGAACTATTGCCACTCAAACCAGCAGGGGGCCTTAGAGGGGTTCCTATGAGGGCAACTGCTAGGTCAAGGGTAATGATGGAGACTTAGCCCACTATCACCACAGCTAAGGCTCCCTACTCTTTATGGACTTTCACTGATGGGAGACCCAATGTTTTTATGGGAAACCAAGAAAGACACACAAAATCAGCAACCTCTCACTGATTGGGCAACCAAGAAAAAGTGCACTCTTTCCTCGGAAACATATAAGAGTAGAAAAGAGGGAAACATCTAAAAATCTAGGAAAAAAGGAAACATCTCAATGTATTTGCTTTATCTAAGAATGCATTTGATTTTATGAAAATATCTTTTGTAATTACAAATGAAAAATAAGGAGAATGATTGCATTGATTATAAAATGCTCATCTCTCCCTCATAAGAAAGATTGTGGTATTGTTTCCAGAGCTACTTTGTTATTCCTTTTTCGTGCCTCTATCCTGTTATCTGATTCTCTGCATTAGTTTTTCACATCTGCAGGTAGATCAATTGGTATCAGAGCATAAGATCTTGGAATCCATCCACTTGTTTGAAGAATTTTTTTTAGGGTCATACATTTCAATCCATTCGGTGGATGAAAATCATGTCGCCCCATCAAGATCCCTTCACTGAAGACTCGCCAGTAAATGATTTAGCTAGGGCTCTTCAAGAGCAAATTAAGCTGCAACAATAACGACGTCCTCTAAGAAAAATGCAACTTGATACACGCTTTCAACTACCCAAATTCTCAGGCCAAATGAATGGTGAAGTTGTTGATTCTTGGCTCTGCAATCTCTCCAACTATTTCAGAACCTGCCCAACGATGGAAGAGGAAATAAAACTTCAAATCGTCAGTCTACAATTGGAAGGCCTAGCACAAACATGGTGGGATACTCATCTTGAAAATATGTCCTTGGTTGTCGAACTTGGAGAACCAGCCAAGACCAGAACAACACCTATCACATCTTGGGATCTCTTTTGTCAGGCCTTAAGAGAACACTTCTATCCTCCAGGATATATACAAAATCTCCTTGCCAAATGGTTACAACTTCGCCAACTACCCAATCAATCAGTGCAAGTTACATTGATGTCTTCTGCAAGTTGCGCATTCAAATCCATATATCTGATCCAAAAGAGGTACTCGTTATCAAATTTAATTTTGGTTTGCAAATGCTTTTTCGACACGAAGTTGAGTTATTTGATAGTACTTCATTAAACAAGGCCTTTATTCGGGCCCTGGCTGTGGAATGCAAAGTGGGTACTCGACCCTGATCTCCGCAAGCCAAAAATGGTCCATCTCCCTCTGGTTCTTCTAATGTCGCCTTTGCCTCATCCCCCACACCTCACAATACCCCCTGGTGTACAACGTACATTTCATAAGACCAACTCACATGCTTCTACAGATTGTCGAGTACTAAAAAATCAACGCCCTAACAAGACTCTTTTTATAGAGGTCAAGCAACCAAATGCCAGTACCCCACTTCTAGTTGTTTCTCTCAAAAATCCTATCGAAGTGGACCCCTCTCTCATCCTCATGACTACTAATGCAACAAACACCTCTGTTACACCTTTGTTTACCCATAATTGTCAAATCAAACATGAGTTGGCCACGCTTATTCTTGACAATGGGAGTCAAAAGAATCTTGTGGCACAAGACTTGGTTGAATGCCTTTGCCTTCACACCACTCCTTACCCACACCTGTATCATCTCGGTTGGGTCCAAAAGGACAGTCCTCGTCTTACCATCTCCGTGATACTGTGGTATGTGATGTTTCTCCTCTCGATTGTATCGATTTATTGCTAGGCATTCCATACCAAGAGGCTCGACATGCTGTTTATCATGCTACATATCACCAATACCACTTGCAGCACAATGGGCGCACCTATGTGCTCACATCCTCAGCTAGTACAACAACACTTGCAGCACGATGGGCGCACCTATGTGCTCACATCCTCAGCTAGCACAACAACCCAACCTTCTATTGGCAAAGCTCCCATTATGAGATTCAATTTAAACCAAGGTGTTTCTTTGTGCTTGGTTCGCCCTGTCAAGCGAAACAACCTCACCAATCCAATCCCTCCTACAATGGCTCCTTTACTCCAAGAATTTGCAGATGTCTTCACCCAACCCACAGGGTTGCCTCCAGCACGCTTTGTTAAACACCAAATCGATCTTATTCCTGGTGCTTCCTTACCCAATACCCCATCTTATCGCCTCGCTCCTCGAGAGGTAGTTGAAATAGAACGCGAAATTGAAGAATTGTTGACATCCAGTCATATTCGGACTTCATCCTCGCCATGTGCATCTCCAGCTTTTATTATTCCCAAAAAGGATACTTTTGAATGGCGCCTCGTGATAGACTACCGAACCCTTAATAAAGCCACTGTTAAAAACTGCAACCCCCTTCCCCGCATTGAGGATTTGTTGGACCACTTACACGAGGCTTGTTTCTTCACAAAGATGGATTTAGTGTGTATAAAATCTTTCGGTGAAAATCACATTCAAGCAGATTTTGTCGACGCGTTTCGAACTAGCTATTGTGGTTCATCATCAAGACAAGATAAGAAATCTGATCTAGGACATAGTTTAAATAGATAGGAAACTATGACTAGCCGTTATTCCATAACGGATAATTTGACTGAATAAGGAACTTCAAAGACAAAATAATAGTTGAATTATTATTATTCCATAACGAATAATTTGACTGAATAAGGAACTTCAAAGACAAAATAATAGTTGAATTATTATTATTGTATTCTATTAATAATTAAAAGATTTAAATATAATAAATATTTATATATATATATATAAATATATATATATATATATATATATATATATAATAAAAAATAAATAAATAAATAAAAATAAAACAAAATAAAATAAAATAAAAATAAAAATAATAAAAACAAAAATAAAAATGAACTAAGATAAAATAAATTAATAAATAAATAAATAAATCAAATAAAAATATAAAAATAAAATAAATAAATAAATAAAGATAGATAGAAATAAAAACAAATAAAATAAAAATAAATGAACGAAAAATAATAATATTCCAAATAAATACTAATGATAAGTAATTAAATAAATAATAATAATAAATAAATAAAAATAAAATCAAGAACAGAAAGGGAAGAATAAAACAAAGAATAGAGGAGATGAAAGGAAACGAAGGAGAACAGAAAGGAAGAAAACCAAAGACTAAGAGTGAAGGGAAGGGATCCAACATCTGCTAAGACTCCACCCATCATCCCTGTTGAGGTTGACTGGCCTCTTTTCGATTTCTAAGGCCTCCCTTAACTTTCTATGGTGGAAATGGTCTATCCTAGCAATAACTTCTGCATATTCGATGCGAATATGATGCTTTGTCTTTTCTGCATGCTCTGCTAATGCAGAGGAGCGAGACCTATTATGCTTCAGGTCAGCAGCATGCTCTTGAATTCTTTGACTAATGGAACGACTAGTCTCACCGATATAAGGTGTCCCACAGGAGCAAGGAATCAAGTAAACACCCTTACCATCCTTAGGGCAGATCGGGTCCTTAACAAATCTAAGAGAACTCCGACTGGTGCGGACACCTGTGTGGTGTGGCCTCATGGAAAAGAGAATTTGGATCTTTTCTTCCGTCATCTTAATGATCAATCTGACTTCATTAAGTTTACCATGGAACTCGAAGTGGATGGTAGCCTACCCTTTCTTGATGTTCTTATTTCTAGAAATGATGATGGTTCCTTCACTCATCAAGTTTTTAGAAAGAAGACACACACTGAGCAGTATTTACATGTGAGTTCTCACCATTTACCTGCTCTTCTCAGTACCCTAGCCACTAGAGCCTTTAGAATTGCTGATGAACACCACCTTGAAGATGAGAAATCTCATCTCCTTAAGGTTTTCCTTAATAATGGTTATAACAAGGTTCAATGTCTTAGAGCTTTTCAAAAAGCTGAAAAAGGTCCTAGGGTCAAGAAGGAACATTGTGATAGGTTATCCGACGTTCACCTTCCTTTTATCCAAGGAACGACTGATAAAATCGCAAGGATCCTAAAGAGACATAATGTTACCTCAACCTTTAGGCCCCTCCGCAGCATTCGGAGTTCTCTTAGATCTGTTAAGGACCCGATCTGCCCTAAGGATGGTAAGGGTGTTTACTTGATTCCTTGCTCCTGTGGGACACCTTACATCGGTGAGACTGGTCGTTCCATTAGTCAAAGAATTCAGGAGCATGCCGCTGACCTGAAGCATAATAGGTCTCGCTCCTCTACATTAGCAGAGCATGCGGAAAAGACAAAGCATCATATTTGCATCGAAGATGCGGAAGTTATTGCTAAGATAGACCATTTCCACCATAGAAAGTTAAGGGAGGCCTTAGAAATCGAAAAGAGGCCAGTCAACCTCAACAGGGATGATGGGTGGAGTCTTAGCAGATGTTGGATCCCTGCCCTTCACTCTTAGTCTTTGGTTTTCTTCCCTTCTGTTCTCCTTCGTTTCCTTTCATCTCCTCTGTTCTTTGTTTTATTCTTCCCTTTCTGTTCTTGATTTTATTTTTATTTTTGTTTTTATTTATTTATTATTATTATTTATTTAATTACTTATCATTAGTATTTATTTTGAATATTATTATTTTTCATTCATTTATTTTTATTTTATTTATTTATCTATTTTGTTTTTATTTTATTTGTTTTTATTTCTATCTATCTTTATTTATTTATTTTATTTTTATATTTTTATTTGATTTATTTATTTATTTTTGTTTTTATTTATTTATTTATTTTATCTTAGTTCATTTTTATTTTTATTTTATTTTATTTTTATTATTTTTATTTATTTTTATTTTTTTTAATTAATAGAATACAATAATAATAATTCAACTATTATTTTGTCTTTGAAGTTCCTTATTCAGTCAAATTATCCGTTATGGAATAACGGCTAGTCAGAGTTTCCTATCTATTTAAACTGTGTCCTAGATCAGATTTCTTATCTTGTCCTGATGATGAACCACAATAGTTGGTTCGAAACGCGTCGACAAAATCTGCTTGAATGTGATTTTCACCGAAAGATTTTATACACAATTTTATGGATCACAGAAGCCAAATTCCTAACAAAGATGGATTTAACTGCAGGCTACCATCAAGTTCGCATGCATGTAGCCGACACATGGAAAACTGCTTTTAAAACAAAGTTTGGGCTATTTGAATGGTTGGTCATGCCATTTGGACTGACCAATGCACCGGCCACCTTTATGAGATTCATTAATGATGTTTTCAGGGCACATTTGGGTAAATTTGTGGTCATTTACCTTGATGACATTTTAGTATTCAATAAATCTTGGGAAGACCATCTTCAGCATGTTCACACCATACATGAGTTATTGCGAGCACATCACCTTCAGGTCAAAGAAAAGAAATCCTATTTTGGACAAACATCAGTTCAATATTTGGGATTTATTATTGACAGCACAGGGGTTCGCCCAGATCCCTCTCATGGACAGGCTTTGGCGCAATGGCCAGCCCCTTCCAATGCACATGACCTCAAGAGCTTCATGGGAGGTATTAAATTCTACAGAAAATTTGTCTCTCATTTCTCACAGTTGGCTCGCCCTTTGCACCAGTTGTCTCATCAAGCACAGTTTATTTGGGAATCTGAGCGACAGTTTCTTCAACTCAAGAATGCATTATGCTTTGCCCCTGTTCTTCGTTTGCCAGATATGAATCAACCATTTGAGATGGAAACTGATGCCTCTCAATTCGCCATTAGAGTTCTTCTTAAACAGGGAGGCCACCCTATGGCATACCATTATGAGGCACTTGCGGATGCTAAGCTCATGTGCAGCACCTATGACAAGGATTTCTACAGTTTAGTGCAATCTTTGAAGCAGTGGAGCCATTACATTCTTGGCAAAGAGACCATCCTCCATACAAATCATCATCCACTAATCTTCATCAACTCACAACGCAAGATTCAAGAGCAACGCCATTTAAAGTGGGTTGCTTACATTCAACAATTCCATCTGGTGATTAAATATAAGAAGGGGACAACTAATAAAATGGTTGATTTGTTAAGTCGACCACCTACTCAAGTCCTACACATTCTAGAGGTGCGTTGTGTTGCATATGATGCTTGGCAAGATATGTATGCAACAGATCTAGTCTTTGGTGAGATATGTATGCAACAGATCTAGTCATAAACCAAACTCCCTTTCTTGATTATACCATTCGTGATGGTTGGTTGTATAAACTTAACCAACTATGTGTGCCACAATCTGATGATCGTCTCCTTCTCATCCATGAAGCACATGCCTCTTCATGCGGAGGGCATTTTGGCATAGCCAAGACCATTCTCAATCTTCAACGCCACTTCTATTGGCCTGCCTTACCTAAGAAAATGAAAAATTTCATTCGTGCATGTTCTCTTTATTCACAAAGCAAGCCCTCAAACCGTAAGCATGGTTTGTATCGGCCATTACCAATTCCCTCTCGTCCTTGGGAATCCATTTCCATGGAGTTTTTAAGTGGCCTTCCTACTACTTTCTGCAAACATAATGTTATCTAGGTAGTGCCAAGTAGTATGTCGTTTCTCCAAGATGGCTATATTTCTTCCTTTTCATAAGACTACCTTTGCTGCTCAGAGCGCAGATCTCTTCTTCCAGCATGTGTGGCCACACTTTGGTTTGCCAAGTAGCATTATTTTTTATCGTGAATCTCGTTTTCTCAGTACATTTTGGCGTACTCTTTGGTCTTTGTTGGGTTGCCAACTTTGTTTCTCCTCTGCCTTCCACCCACAAACAGATGAACAAACTGAAGTTGTCAATCGTACTTTGGTTCACTCACTTCACAGCTATTTTTCCAAAAACAAACAGTGGGATACATATTTGCACATCATTCAACATAGTTACAATCGAGCCACGCACTCCTCAACTGGTTTCTCGCCTTTTGAGATTTGCTTTGGGTTTCAACCAAGTGCACCCTCTAAGATGCCATTGACGATCACCCCTTCTGGGACTGCACATTAACAACAGGAACAAAAATCAGCTCATTATTTTATACAATCCATTTCTTAACACCAAACTCAAGTAAATGTTGCTTTGCAAGCAGCCCAAGATCACGCCAAACAGAGGCATGACAAACAGCGAACACCCTTGTATTTTCAACCTGAAGATTGTGTGTGGCTCTTATTGGACAAGCAATGCTTCAAGGGCCAGCATCATAAGTTGCACCCTCTACGATATGGCCCGTATACTGTTCTGGAACGCATTGGAGAAAATGCATATGGCTTGGACTTGCCTTCCCAACTTGGCATCCACAATGTGCTTAATGTTAATAATCTCAAACTCTTTGAACCACTTCTCCTTGAGGAATCTGCCCGAATTCGTCATCCTGTGGATAATATTCCAGATTTTCAGCCTCCTCTGCTCAAAGATACAATTTTAGACTCCAAGAAAAGGAATACACTCCAGCAGCCACACTTATCATTTCTAGTTGGTTGGAAGGGACACACACCAGCGCATGGATGACCGCAGAAACATTACAACGCACTTTCCCTCATTTGGTGGAGGAAGTCGGGACGCTTCCTGCGCTAAACAGGGAGGAATTGGGCAACCAAGAAAGACACACAAATCAGCAACATCTAACTGATTGGGCAACCAAGAAAAAGCGCACTCTTTCCTTGGAAACATCTAAGAGTAGAAAAGAGGGAAACATCTAAAAATCTAGGAAAGAAGGAAACATCTCAATGTATTTGCTTTATCTAATAATGCATTTGATTTTATGAAAATATCTTTTGTAATTACAAATGAAAAATAAGGAGAATGATTGCATTGTTTATAAAATGCTCATCTCTCCCTCATAATAAAGACTGTGGTATTGTTTCCAGAGCTACTTTGTTATTCCTTTTTCGTGCCTCTATCCTGTTATGTGATTCTCTGGATTAGTTTTTCGGATCTACAAGTAGATCATTTTAGGAAGCCACTTATAGAGCATATATTAACAAAATATATGAGAAGTGACCCCTAAGACCCTTTCCCTGGGATTGGATGAAGAATGGAGCTTGCAAGCAAGGGACTTGATTTTCTTGGGAGAGGGGACGAGGATTAAAGGGTTGAGGGAAAAGAATATAGCTTGTCAAGGGGTCTCTAATCCCTTAAATCCTTATAGAACTTGGATTCTTGAGTTGTCCTTGATGAATTATCTTTGGCGAAAATTGGGACCACACGAGGCCAAGTGGACCCAGCGAGGTTGAGGCATGGATTTTAGCAACCAAGGATATTCTTAACCTGACCAAAGTGAGGGGAAAGGATCAAACAAGAATTTTCACCCAAAGATGTCAAATTGATCCTATTAGGTACTAGCCTTGGGAACACTAGGGCAAAACTTGATCCTCAAGCTAGGTTTTGGGATATCCCGAGATTCCACTGTCATATTTCCTTCAAATTCGGAGGAGGCCTATGGGACCCACCAATGCAGTAGAGCCTAGGAGATCGAAGTTTTTCTATGGTCAATTTAAATAACCACCCCTTGATGGATCAGTGCCTAATTCCTCTTGGGGATATGGAGTCAAGGAGAATTATGAAGATGGACTTCGTTTCTTGTTCAAGGAGGCTCTCAAAGTTGACTTCATCCAATGTTAAGGGCAAGAGAAGAAAAGTGACCTTGAAAGCATTCATACTTCGTTGCAAATGGAAGAGGCTTATTGAGATAACTTGATCTCTAGGACAATTCGTTCATCAAACATGGCCCATACATGGAGATAAGAGAACTAGAAACATAATTCCACATTGATGTCGTAAATGCATGCAGCAATTAGCCCTAAAATAGCGAAAATCGCATAACCAATATATGCAGCAAAATGAAAGAAAATAACATTAAAATTGCACTTACATGTAAGAGAATATACCCAACCAGCAACACATTTGCAATATAAGAAGCTCCAAGATAAGAATAACCCAATCCATACATAAAATTCATCCATTATCCAAAAATATCCACCAAGGAAAAAGTGTGAAGTTCTTTAAGGAGAGAATGATCCAAATCCAAGTGATGATACAAAATGAATTCATCCAACTCCTATTTATACACTCATTAGGAGTTTGAAGTACCTATTTGGGCCTACATTAGCCCCTAAAATAAAATAATGTGCAAATTAACTAACTTTTGGTGACAGGCCCACCAAACTAGCTCACAAATAAAATAATAAGCCTCTGAAGAGGTCAAATGATAATATATGCACGTCGTAGGGCTCTCCAAGGGGCCTAATGAGCTCCATAAGTGCCATAATGATGAATAGGACCCTCAAAAATGATGGGCAAGGGGATGGCCCCTTTTTCTCCAAACAATAAACCTGTGGTGCTCCCAGTGGGTGTGGGGGCACACCAATGACCTCATGGGTCTCCAAGTAAGTCGAAGATGCTTGTAGACCATTTGTAAGGGCTCAGATGATGAAATGAATGATGCCATGTAAACATACAAGTCCTGAAACACCTACCATGTGTGTGGTGCACCTATGGGGCCTGTTGAGCATAGTGTACCAGATGCGTCTTCCTCGTCCCAAAGGTGGATCTCGAGAAACCTCTGAACATCTCTGGGGTTCCATGATGTCCTATCTACTGCTATGGAGGCCCATGGCTCTCTACACACACCGTACATGTGCCAATGTAGCCCTCTGGAGGATTAGGACCACGTACAAGGAGACCAAACCCAGAATGAACACCATCTGCAATCCTGCATAAGATCCAATGCGTCCCTTGTCCCTCCAGCACAACAAGTCATTAAAGTAATCAGGTACAAGAGCTTAGAAACCATGGACAACAAGTGGACACTTCATAATGGCATGCCCTTCCATAGTGGGCTTTGGCATGTGCTAATGTCTCCAAGCTCCAAAGGGGGTTAGCCAGGTACCTTATTCGGTGGTTTCTACCTTTAGAGGGGATAGTATGTCCAAGGTACATCCCTCAAATGGTGGTGGCATGTGATAAAAAGGTGAAATGGAATAGGGAATGATAAGAGCAATCCTGGGCCACATATCGGGGCACAAGGGTAGCTAGAGAAAGGTAAGCCCACACCTAGGTATGTAATGTGTAGGAGGGAGAAATCATGGTACATGAGGTGCCCCAACCTTGATTTTTTCCACCCTTCTTTTTATGCCTTTTGCCTATTATGATTTTTCTTTGATTAACTGCTTGGGGCTCAAAGGATAAGAGCATGATGTGTATGATATAGCAGTGATTACCACCTTTTGGTAAGGCGGTTCATTTCCCTCCAGGGGTTGGGACAATCATGGGTTCTTGAATGATAAAGGAGGCTTATCTAGGGCCTACGTAACCAGGGTGATGGCCATGGGTATGGGGTAGAGCTCATGCATTGGCTTTTGCCCACGTGCTAGTTATGTTTGTCTCGACCATCTTTTGCAACTTGTGGTACATTTTCCTGTCGAATGTGGCCATTTATGCTTTAACTTTTCTTTTCAACTTCTTCAACCTTCGGGGCATTGTTCCAAGCCTGACCCAAGGTGGGGGAAAGGGAATGGGGAGGCTAACCCTATGTGGACCCAGTGAGGAAATATGCACCCAGGTGGTAGAGATGATGAATGGGGGCATAGTGAATGGAAGGGGAGTAATTATGTGCATAAGGGAGCAGGACCACGCAACCAAAGTCAGGGTTTCCCAAGTAGTACCACCCTAAAACCACATGGTCAATAAAAGAGATCCCACCGGACTAAAATCCAAGGGTAACATCCAAAAGAGGTCAGGGGACAGAAGCACAAACTAAGCCCATTCTTTCCGCTGAATCCCCCCATCAATCCATGCCCATAAGTGTCCATGATAAGTAAACCCAATACTCGATTACCAAATGACAAGACATACCTTTGGGTGAGGGACCACATCACTGGCTCAGGTGGCGAAGAAATGGCACAACGAGCTAGTTGAGGGTTGCAAGTGTCTACTAGCTACCAACTGAGGTCCATCATGGAGAAAAATTTTCTCCTAGGGATATCACCCACGAAGTGGTGGGTAACATCTAGCTCCTACTGGGACGTGATCTCTCGAAGAAGTGGGCAAAACTACTCCAACGGGAGGTCATGAAAACTCCAGCAATCTCTTGGTCACCGTAGACCTGTTATCTGCACATGTCAACAACCAAAACCACGAGGCAGCATGTTTTTAATGGTGTCTTATGATCAGCCATGCTTAATGTCAGGCCATAAAATCAACAAGTAATAAAAATATGCAATTTTTAATCTAAATGCAGCTAATCTATCATGATAAATATCATATGAGATTAGTTATAATGTGGAAATTAGCATGCAATGCTTCCTACCCTAACATGTAGATGGTACAAAACTAATGATAAGTGTAATCATAAAGCCAGTGCAACCAACATATCATCAAATCAATACACCAGCCTATATGATTACTCATGTAGCAAATGTCAAAGCGAAGGTGGACAAAATCACATGGATGATAAGGCCAGTAGGGAGGTAGAGAAATAGGATGCCCACACATGGATGATTATGTGAAAAGAGGTAGAAAAAAGATGTAATCTAGTCCATGAGATCCTCTCTTCTAACCAAAATATAGAGATGTCAATGATTAGGCTCATAAACTTTTGATGGATGGCAATCTCAGGCATATTATTTCCATGATGGTCCTTATCATTTATGCCATATTTTATGGCCTCCACATGGTTATGATTAGCAGGAAAGTGAGACTAATGAGATGCAAAAACACACATTTGTGGCCCATGATGATCACACTGGAAAGGGGAGATTATAGATTGATCATGATCCTGAGGGGGTGTCCAAGGAGATTGTGAAAATTTCTTAATGTTACTTATGCAGAAATCTATTGTTAGATATGGTTATGCTTCTCCTACTTAATTAAGTTATTAAGCTGAAAATTCAGATTAATTTCGAAGCAAACACATAATAGACTTTCACCGATTCAGATCTAGAAAAAGTACATGCACACATAGACAAAGTGACACAAGGATTTTCTGGACAATGGTCCCCAGAAAAACCCAATGTGGGAAAATCGGTCTTCTAGCTGTTGGAGGGTTTTATTATTAAGAGTTTTCTGAATACAACAAATCTGGGAAAACCCAACAGAGAAAAATATAGATATGCAACTAACCTTCTATTCTGAAGCCAAAATATTGACTGATCCACACCCTCAAACGGGATTTACAGGACTCAGCCATATCTTGGCCCTAGAAAACCCAACGCTGCCCCTGAAGCCCCTGCGTCAGCCTCTGCAACCTCTGCGTCCCTCTGCGCTGGACTGGAGTGGGCTGCGTAACCCCAGAATGGGTGACACAGACCATACGTTGCCCTTAAGGGACTCTGCGTAACCCCAGAGGGTCTCCTGCTACCCAACGCTGCCCCGGGAGAGACTGCATAGCTGAAGCTTCCCCTACGCTGCACAGCGACTGCCCTCTCTGTTGTTGTTGCTCCTGCTTCTCTGCGCTGCCTCTGGAAGTTGCTCTCTGCCTCTTGCTGATTCTAGGCATTGGGATCAAACCATCCCCTTTGCCTAAACTCCCCTCTCTGCAGCTGAAACACTTCTGAGAATTCTTAGCAAACCCTGCCCTAGAATCTCAGCTTAGCTTTAGTGCTCTGCCACTGTGTATGTTTACAAATGACCCCAAGCCTTTCCTTTATACTTTTCTCGTTGGGAAACCAACGGCCATGATCAGATCTTGAATTAATGGCTAAGATTAAAAGAAAGTTTGATCCGTGTGACTTAAGACAATTTCATCACATGTTTAATTTAATTAACTTTAATTATTTAATTTTCCTAAGTTTAGACTTAGGAAATACATTAAACTAATTAATTAATTAAATATCTCCCAAACCAGATGAAATTTCCGAAATCCCTTTCTGGGTCTTGTAGATCATGTGTACTCTAGTCCCTCCACAAATTTTGGGAGCTAGAGCACATCCGATGCTACCCCAATACACAAAATCTCAACAGAGATAAAGTGTAATCAATGAGGGGCTCATCCTTAACACTATTCTTGGAAGGGAGAAAGGGTTCACTACCACTTGAGATCATGTGACAGGAGGTGGGGGAAACCCTTGATGAAGACTCAAGATGATGACCAATAGGAAAAAGGGAGGATGAAGTATTGCATTCAATGGGTTTTTCTTCCTTAACATCATAATCTAAAGCCTTAATTGATTTGAACATAGAATCATATTTGGGAGAGGTGGGAGGCTTATCAATTCCCTTAGTATCAACGATTGGGTCTCTCCTGAAAGGAAAATTGATCACTTCCAACTGTCCCTCTTTATGTAAGGGAAAATAAAGATTCGCCTTCCCAAGAGTATCAATGGATATGTCATCATAAATAGTGCCCGAGAAAAAGGGAAAACTAATTGCATCCTCATCCTCCTTGTCAGTGTCGTAAATGGGAGCACAATCAAATTGAGGACCAACAATTTCCCATTTCCCCTTTTCAATGTGAAAGTAATCGCCAATGTCATCCTTCGAGGGGATAATGGGATCACCTTCCTCAAGGTTCTCGAAAGGAGAATCATCAAAAGTAATATCCTCAACAAAGGTAAGGTTAGTCTCAACTTCACCTTCCATAGATTCATTCCTTCGAACACGTGTTCTCAAAATCACCCTTTTCATCATGTGGACCCCAGGAGGACTCGTCTACTTGCTCACTACTTAGATTCTCAGTGTCTTGATGATGCTCAATGAAGGCTTCCTCTTGGATGCTTAATGTAGGGTATACTTGAAAATGTCTAAGAAAGCCATCAGTGAACTCCTCAATAGATGAGATACTCTCAGGTTCATGACCATGCAGCCATGAATTATGACCATCGAGAGATCCCATGAACAATAACATAAGGACATCTTGGTGAACCACTTTTTCTCTTGAAGCATGTGCGTTAAATCTTTCTACATGATCAATTGCAGAGAGTGGATCACCATCAAACACAGGCACCCCACGTACCATCCTTCCTGCGACATGATTAGGGTGCCCAAGGATGCTAGCGATGTCCAAAGCAAGAAATTTATCAACGAAAAACAACTTACTTGAGATGTGCATGAAAAATATGTAGGAGTCGCCAAGGTGAATTTAAATATGCCTAGAGCAATGCTTTCTTCAACCTACAAGCATCGACCTTGAGGATCAATAAAGTGTTAGTGCTTCGTTTTTCCGATGGAGTCGCCAATAATGATATGTCAATATGTCTTAAGGGGAACAAAACACACGTCTCGTGTCCCCGGCAAAGGCGCCAGAAATGTTACCACTCAAACCTGTAGGGGACCTAAAAAGGGTTCCTATGAGGGTACCTACTAGGTCAAGGGTAACGATGGAGACTTAGCCCAATGTCACCACAGCTAAGGCTCCCTGCTCTTTACGGACTTTCACTGATGGGAGGAGACCCGATGTTTTTAGGAAGCCACTTATAGAGAATATATCAACAAAATATATGAGAAGTGACCCCTTAGACCCTTTCCCTAGGATTGGATGAAGAATGGAGCTTGCTTGCCTTTTATTTAAGGGGCTTGATTTTCTAGGGAGAGGTGATGAGGATTGGAGGGTTGAGGGAGAAGAATATGGCTTGTAAAGGGGTTTCCAATCCTTATAGAACTTGGATTCCCAAGTTTTTCTTGATGAATTGTCATTGGCGAAAAGTGGGACCACACGAGGCCAAGTGGACCCAATCAGGTTAGGGGATGGATTTTAACAACCAAAGATATTCTTAACCTGACCAAGGTGAGGGAAAAGTATCAAAGAAGAATTTTCACCCAAAGATGTCAGATTGATCCTATTAGGTACTAGCCTTGGGAACACCAGGGCAAAACTTGATCCTAGAGATATGGCTTGGGATATCTCGAGATTCCACCGTCGGATTTCCTTCAAATTCGGAGGAGGCCTAGGGGACCCACCAGCGCAGTAAAGCCTAGGAGATTGAAGTTTTTCTATGGTCAGTTTCCCGAGAAATTGATGCCCTAGGTGGCCCAGCGTGGCTAGACCTAGAAAAAAGGAGGAAAAGGTGAAAGAATATGGTGTAAATGACCACCCTTTGATGGATCAGTGCATAATTCCTCTTGGGGATATGGATTCAAGGAGAATTATGAAGATGGACTTCGTTTCTTGTTCAAGGAGGCTCTCAAAGTCGACTTCATCCAATGTTAAGGGAAAGAGAAGAAAAGTTACCTTGAAAGCGTTTATACTTCGTTGCAAATGGAAGAGGCTTATTGAGATAACTCAATCTCTAGGACAATTCATTCATCAAACATGGCCAATACATGGAGATAAGCTAAATATAAACATAATTCCATATTGATGTCGTAAATGCATGCAGCAATTAGCCCTAAAATAGCAAAAATATCATAACCAATGTATGCAGCAAAATGAAAGAAAATAGTGTTAAAATTGCACTTACATGTCAGAGAATATATCCAACCAGCAACACATTTGCAATATAACAAGCTCCAAGATAAGAAGAACCCAATCCATACATCAAAATTCATCCATTATCCAAAAATATACACCAAGGAAAAAGTGATATATCAAAATTCATCCATTATCCAAAAATATCCACCAAGGAAAAAGTGTAAAGTTTTCTAAGGAGTGAATGATCCAAATCCAAGTGATGATACAAAATGAATTCATCCAACTCCTATTTGTAAGAGTTCGAATTACCTATTTGGGCCTACATTAGCCCCTAAAATAAAATAATGTGCAAATTAACTAACTTTTGGTGACAAGCCCACCAAACTAGCTCACAAATAAATTAATAAGCCTCTGAAGAGGTCAAATGATAATCTATGCATGTCGTAGGGCTCTCCAAGAGGCTTGATGAGGTCCATAAGTGCCATAATGATGAATAGGACCCTCAAAAGTGATGGGCAAGGGGGTGGCCCCTTGTTCTCCAAACGATAAACCTGTGGTGCTCCTAGTGGGTGTGGGGGCACACCAATGACCTCATGGGTCTCCAAGTAAGTCGAAGATGCCTATAGACCATCTGTAAGGGCTCGGATGATGGAATGAATGATGTCATGTCAACGTACAAGTCCTAGGACACCTGCTAAGTGTGTGGTGTACCTGTGGGGCCAGCTAGGCATAGTGTACCAGATGTGTCTTCCTCGTCCCAAAGGTGTATCCTCAAGGTCTCCTCCGAATTTGAAGAGATTCCGATGGTGGGAATACGAGATATCTGAAGCCCTAGGTCTAGGATCAAACTTTTCCCTCGTGTTCCCAAGGCTAGTAACTCATTGGATCAATTTGACATCTTTAGGTGAAAATTCTTGTTTGATCCTTTCCCCTTGCCTTGGTCAGGTTAAGAATATCATGGGTTGCTAGACTCCATCCCCTTAACCTGGGTTGGGTCAACTTGGCCCCGTGTGGTCCCATTTCTTATCAAAGACAATTCATCAAGGGCAACTCGGGAATCCAAGTTCTATAAGGGTTTAAGGGATTGGGAAACTCCTTTTCAAGTCATATTCCTTCAACCTAACCCTCAAATCCTCACCTCCTTTCCCTAGAAAATCTTGTACCTTGCTTAAAGAGCAAGCAAACTCCATTCTTAATCCTATACTAGGGAAAGGCTCTTTAAGGTCACTTCACATCTATTTGTTGATCCATCCTTTATAAGTGACTTCCTAATTACCGGGTCTCCTTCCATTGGTGAAAGTACATAAAGAGAAGGGAGTCTTCGCTGTGGTGACAATGGGCTAAGTCTCCATCGTTGCCCTTGACCTAGCAGTTGCCCTCTTAGGAGTCCCTTTTATGTCCTCTGCTGGTTTGGGTGGTAACAGGAACTATTCCTTTTTGTATTTACTTTGGTTGGTTCCGTTAGGACCAACAAAAGATAGAAGAAATGTGAGAACAGGTTAGTTGACATGAAATCAGTGGGAAAGAGTTGGGAAACATTTCATGGGATGTTTTACAAATGGAAATATTTCCAAAATTTCACAGGTTTGGTTGTTTCTTGCAACAGAGAATACATGAATGTCAATATCACTAGAGGCCATTTTTTTAATAATTCTATATTTATTTATAATAGACTTAACATTGTTATAAATTTCATACTCGCTCCTATTTCTATTATAGATGTTATATGAAATAGGAGTGAAGACTTAACATTGTTATAGGATTGAAAACATTGTTACCAGACTCGCCAAATGTTAGATTGTTGATTGTAAACGTTATAAATTTGATTTAATGTGATGGTAATTTGAAAGCTTTTATTTCTAACATAAAATTTGTATACCAAGATTCTGAAGTTAAAACAAAAAATAAAATATATATGTATCTTATAACATATTCATTATGATTAAGAAGGTTTGCAGGTTTGCATTGATTTCATTTAATTTTTCATATTTTTGGATATTTTTTAATTTTTTTTGCCTATTACAGCATACAGGAGCCACAAATTAAACACAAGTCCAAAATAGCAATAACGTTGAGAAAGAAGGACTTTGTTTGGGCTTATTGTGACAAGATTCCTGGACCCCAAGCTCCTCTATAAATATTGCAAAGCAAAATGTAGTGGAGGCATCTATAGATTCAAGTACCACCATGCACAGATACCCAACCATGATATAGGCCTCTACAACAAGGTTGACCAAGATGTCAAACACCAAGCAATATTGGCCCTTGATATGTTGAGTCAGCATAATGCCAAGAAAGCAAAGAGAAATGTAGAAATAGGAACTCTTGAAGTTGGTCGTTCTTCTTCCAATACCCCCTTGTCATCTCCCTCTATTGAATCCTCAATGTCGAGCTCAAGTTTCCCACACATACTTCAAAGGTCAAGTCAAACTCAAAGGCCAAATGAATCATCCTACATTCAACACTGGAGGTGGAAACTTGAACACTTTTTTTGCTCCCCACACAAAACCCAGTTCCCAACCTACCTTGGATGCCACTGGTTGGAAAAAAAATGTCCATAGTTAGGCAAGGAAGGCTATTGTTGACTTTTGGTACTATTCTGACATTCCTTTCCATTATGCCAGAAGTCCTTAATGGCAAGCTATGATTGATGCAGTTGCTATTACAAATCCAAGGTTCAAAGCCCCTACATAAGAGAGCCTTAGGACAAATTTGTTGTTACAGAGTGTTGAAGATACCATGCTTGTGCTATCTGAATTTCGTTCATCATGGGTAGAAATAGGGTGCACCATCATGAGTGATGGATGGACAGATTAGAGGAATAGAACTTTAATAAATTTCCTTATATCTTGTCCAGCAAGCACAATGTTTCTCAAATTAGTGGATGCCTCAAACAAGGTTAAGACTGCCCAACTTATTTTTGAAATGATGGAGGAAGTCATTCAAGAAATGGGAGAAGAACATGTTGTACAAATTGTCACCAACAATGCAGCTAATTATATGGTTGTTGGTAGACTTTTTGAGATTAGGCACCCCACCATATTTTGGACCTCTTGTGTTGCCCATGGCATAGATTTAATGCTTGAGGACATTGGTAACCTTCCTTGGATACATGAGGTTGTGGAGAATGCAAAATCCATAGCCAAATACCTGTACAATCACAATATTGTCCTAAACACCATGAGAAAATACATTGAAGGTAATGAAATTGTTCGACCTGCAGTGACCAAATGTGCAACAAATTTCATATCTTTGTTATCTGTGGTTGAGCAAAAGATAAATCTGAAGAGGATGTTCTTGGGACCTGAGTGGATGGTATCTAAACATTCCAAGGCCCTTGAAGGCATTGAAATTGTTGCACTTGTGTTTAATAATGGTTTCTGGAAAGATGTCGAAGGGATTATTGTTCTGACGGAGTCCCTTGTCAGATTTTTCAGGTACTTCAAGTCTTTTAACTTTTTCATTTTTTAAATTTCATTTCAAGCTTCATTTCATTTTCAAAGTTTCATATTTCATTGAATTTGAAAGCTTGAACTTTCAGGATGGTTGATGGTGACAAACCCGCTATGGGTTACATTTATGAGGCGATGGATCTCGCAAAGGAGGCCATCAAAAGAAGATATGGAGATGAGGATGTTGAGAAATCCAATAGGGTGGCAAATTAATTGATTTTTCTTATTATGACATTATCTTGTGATGTTTCATTATTATTTTTCCTTCTTTTGGTTTATCTTTTCTTATCATCAAGACTAATGCCAAACAACAAATAGAAAAGGAAATGAGATGTAGGCACATAGTCAAGGCAAAACCCCACTCTGGGGGAAATCCCACTCAAGAATTCTTCCTTCAGTAGATTCAAAACAAGATGAGACGACCAAGACCCTCACAACCTAGACCAAAGACTCCCTCCATCAAGTCATCGTTGTTTATTCTTCAGTTTTGAGTTCTGTGAGTAACACAGTCTTCTCATGCTTCAATTTTGTGGCAGCCTTCTCATACTTGAATCTTGTGGCATCCTTACTTTGTTTCAATCCTGAGGCAACTTCCTTTGATTTATAACTTGGTCGGTTCTATGGCATCTTCAACATACTTCGATCCTCGGTTCTGTGGTGATAGCCCATTCTTCGGTCCTGTAGCAGTCCTTAACATACTTCGGCCTTGTTATACTTGCTCCTGCAATCATAGATACTTCGGATTTGTGGTGGATCTCCACAGGAAGCTATAACTTCAACAAGCTCCTTAATCTTCAACGAATTGCAAACCTTGTGATCTAATACTTCTTCGCTGACCTAAAATCTGAGTCACTGTGATACACAGAACTTGTTTTCTGAGATTTCCAAACTTGTATCACTGAAATTGATCCGAACTCTGAAATTACCAAACTCGTGTCTCTAAGGTGCACCGAACTTCTTCTCTGAAATTTCTGCGAAATTGTATCTCTATAATTTCAGCGAAGTTTACATGCCTATATATAGTGGTTTGGGTTTCCCATAGTAAAAGAAGCCAACATGAACTTGTTTGTGAAGCCGACTTTTGGAGGATGAGTTTGAAGGCCGACCTTGCAAGGTGACTTGATGGAGGAGTTCTTTTGACAAAATAAATTAGACTTTGACTTAAATAAAAAATCGTAAAGCCTACAATGGAGGCTTGACCTATGACAATTGACCCAAGCATGAAACCCATGCTTTAACAAGTCAATTTAATTAATAAAAATTTCCATTTGCTTTCTTTTGACAAATATATTTCATTTTTTACTCAAGTACAATTATAAGACCAAACCTAGTTACATTCTTCAACAGAGGAGGCCAACTATATGCCTCTTTGGGACATTATTGATGCACGTTGAGATAGGCAATTGCATTTCCCCTTACATGTTGTTGGGTACTTCTTAAACACACAGTATTTTTATGATAAGAGCAAATTTAATGAGGATGGGGAGGTTGGCAAAGGACTTATGACATGCATTGAAAGGTGCTTCCCTGATCAAGAAGTTCAAAGTCGCATCCTTGCCCAACTACGGGATTATAGGGTGCCAGCCAGATTATTTGCCTATACCAGTATTATACGAGAAAGGACTAAGATGTTGCCAGGTACCCTTTGAGGCTTAAAGACTTCATCAATTCATTAAATTTAAACTTTATTATGTATGTTAAATGTTTTATTAAATTTTGTTGTCTTTTTAGTATTTACTATTTATTATCTTTGATCTGTAGAAATTTTAGACCCCACTCCGGTTATCAGTTTCTCCTTATCACTCCCATATAGTTAAATTCCCATTCCCATAATCATACATTCAAATTTTTGGAAATGATAAATATTTCTAAAAACACAAATTCAAGAATTTCACAGTGCTAGAAAATAGCAGAAAAAAAACACAAGAAATTATAACAGACACACACAGAAAAATAGCACGCTGATTTTTTGTCAATATAACCCTGGAAACACCCCCTACAACTCTTGAGGAAAACCAGTTCGAGAGCTCTTCTTTATTTATGAATAATGCTTTTACAGAGAAATGAAATACACAGTAAAAATTCCAGCAACCATAAATTTTTACTTATGACGAATTTCGTGCTTGTCCTCCCCCTCGAAATTCGTGCCAACACAAAACAAAAATTTTACAGCGAAAAGTACAACATTAAATGTTGTACAGACATCATAGAAATTTGTGCCGAAACAGCTATACGACCTCCTCGATTTCTATGTCAAAAGACAGTGGTACGGATTCTAGAAATGTGTGCCAAAAACAGTAGTACGTATAGCCTCGAAAACTGTGCCTAAACCTTGTTGTGCGGACATCGATTTCGTGCCTGAAATGCTGTTGTACAGACCTTGATTTCTATGCCTGAAATGTAGCAATAAATGCGGCCCTCCCTTCCTCAATTTTCATGCCACTTGCCTTGAAAACCATGCCTTTGTTTGGTTGTACTGATTTGCTGAAATAAATGTTGCCTCGATAAATGTGCCAAGGTGCTACTCTCCTTTCTCTCTGCTCAGAAATTCTCCTTTGCTCTCTTTCTCTTTTCTCTCAATCTACTCATGAAAGACTGAATGACCTTTTCTCTTATTTTCCTCCTTTAACCTAACCCTAAGTGACTTTTGGGGAATCCCTAAATCCAATGGCTAAAATAGCTTTAAATCAAGGGCTGAGAATAAATGTGCATTTAATTCTCACTTTCTAATTTTAATTCGCCCCACTTAAATAAAGACCCACTTAGCCTTTTATTTCCATAGTCACTTTTTCACTTTCTAATTTCACATTGACTTTAATAAAGTCACTTTAAAATTAGACTTTGTAACTTTATCACTTATAAAGTCACTTTTAAATTAAATTTGACTTTACCACTTATAAAGTCACTTTAGGAGAAAAGTACAAATATATTTGGACACTTTTCCCTAGGCCAAAGATCAAAGCCTAGGGGAACCACTTGTCCTCTGGTACCCAAATTTTAACACTCCCTCTTACTGAGGAAAGTGTTCCTCACCACTCCCATCATGTCTCTGAAGTAGACATGCTTGCCCCGTGGTAAGGCTTTGGTAAATATGTCTGCTACCTGCTCATCTGTGGGAATATACTCAAGCTTCACAGCTCCTTTATGAACATAGTCTCTGATAAAATGATATTTGATCCCGATATGCTTTGACCTGTCATGAAATACTAGATTCTCCGTGAGTTTAATGCAACTCTGCTTATCACAGTAAATCACTGAAGGTCTCAAAGCTTGACCAAATAAGCCAAACAACATCTTGCGAAGCCATATGGCCTCACAACTAGCCAAACTAGCTGCCATGTACTCTGCTTCCGCTGAACTCAATGCAATTGACTGTTGCTTCCAGCTGAACCACAACACAACTGTCGAACCCAACCCAAAACAACACCCTAAAGTACTCTTCCTATCAGAAGTACAACCTGCCCAATCAGAATCAGTGTACCCTGCCAGTCTCACTCCATCTCCCTGCCTATCATCCAGACCATAATCCATTATCCCCCGCAAGTAACGAAGTATGTGTTTTGCAGCAACCCAGTGCACTCTCCTGGGCTCACACATGAACTGGCTCATTGTGTTGACTGCAAAACATATATCTGGTCGAGTGTTGACCAAATACATCAAGGAACCAATCAGTTGTCTATACAAGGTAGGATCCACCAACTCGGAATCTGAAGAGTGAAGCTTCTTCTAGTTAGTGATCATAGGTGTCGACATGGGTTTGCAATCCTCCATGTTAAAATCTGCTAAGAAAGCCCACAATATACTTCCCCTGTCCCAGGAAGAAATGCCCCTCCTCCTGCCACACCTCCAATCCCAAAAAGTAATGCATCAAGCCAATGTCCTTCATCTCGAACTCTGAAGCAAGATCTCTATTGCAACCCTTAATGAGTCTCTTTGCACCTGTAATGACCAAGTCATCCACATACAACACCAGCATAAGAGGCTCCTCACCTACCACAATAAAGTATAAGTTCGGATTTGCATCACTCTTTGTGAAACCCAACTCCTGCAAGTATGTATCAATCCTTGAGTACCAAGCTCTAGGAGCTTGCTTCAGGCCATAAAGTGCCTTCTTCAGTCTGCATACATGGGACTCCTTCCCATGCACCTCAAAGCCTTGCGGCTGCTCAAAATAAACCTCCTCCTATATGAAGCCATTGAGAAATGGCCATGGGAACGAAGGTCTCCTCATAGTCAACTCCCTCTACCTTGGAGAACCCTCTAGCCACAAATCGAGCCTTGAACTTCTCGATGTTTCCATCTGCAGCATGCTTTATCTTGTAAATCCATCTGGAAGTAACCATTGATTTCCCTTCAGGCCTCGACACCACCTCCCAAACATCGTTCTTCATGATAGAAGAATACTCCTCCTGCATGGCCTCTCTCCAGACCTGCTGGCTAGCTGCCTCCTCATAGCTAGAAGGCTCGGAGTCAACGATGCTAGCAACCAATGCCATATAGCTACAGAACCGCTCAGGTGGCCTACTCTCTCTAACCTGTCCCTTCGACCCAGCAACAGATGTGGCCTCTCTCAAGGTGTCCTGAAGCCACTTGGGCTTCCTCTTCCCTAAGCACACTTCTCCCACCGGAGTGAAAGAATCCTCATCTTCATCAAAAGCCTGAACTCCTAAAGGCCTGTCGACCAACCTCATGCCTGAACCTGTGCCTATAGATGTTGAAGTACCATGTGAACTGTCCATCAATGGGCTACCCTGTGAACTGCTCTGCATGCCGCCCGAAGCACCACCCATCTGACTCTGAGAGCCACTGCTCACTGATGGACCTGACACTGTAATCGATGTACCTCCTGATCCCTGTCCACTAGATCCCTGTGACTAACTCAACTGCTCCTGGAGGTCTGGTGAATCCAGATACTCTAACTCCCATGACCTCCTGAAAGCCCTGTCCTCCTCGAACTTCACATCCTGCCTGACAACAACTTTCCTCCTCGTAGGAATATAAATCCGAAAGGCTTTCGACGTCTCACTGTAACCCACAAAGATGCCCTTCTCTGCAGTGGGCTCTAGGTTGGTCCTCTTCTCCTTAGGAATATAGGAGTATGCAATGCACCCAAAGATACAGAAGTGACCAACATCAGGCTTCTTCCTAGAAAAAGCCTCCTCCGGAGTCACATGCCCCAAGGCACGATGTGGACTCCTGTTCTGCAAGTACACAGCAGTGTTGTAGGCCTCAACCCACAAAAACAACGATAACCCCTGATCATGTAGCATGGCTTTGGCAGCCCCAACGATGGATCTGTTCTTCCTCTCCGCAACCTCGTTCTGCTGGGGGCTGTAAGGAACTGTGAACTCCCTCCGGATGCCTGTCTCCGCACAATAATCAACAAACTCACCAAGGGTATACTCCCCTCCATTGTCCGACCTGAGGGACTTGATCTTCAGACCTATTTGAGTCTCCACAAGAGCCCTGAACTCCTGAAACCACTTGAAGACCTCACTCTTGGTCTTCACGAAATAAATCCAGGTCTTCCTGGAGTGATCATCAATGAATAAAACATAGTACTCATATCCACTCAAGGATACATGAGACATCCGACCGCTCACATCGGTATGAATCAAATCAAGAATCTCTGTCGATCTGCTGTCACTGCTGAGAAAAGGGGATTTGGCAAACTTCCCCATAGCACATCCTTTGCATGTATCAACTTTCAAGGTGATCAGAACTGAAATCTAGCACACCTGTGGTGATCTCACGCAATGTCCTCAAAACCCCATGATACATGTGCCCCATCCTGCGGTGCCAAATCTCGCACAGCTCTAAACTGCTAGCTTTGTTGTCGGTACTACTGCTCAATACCATAAGGGGTTGGAATGAAAACTTGTACACCTTGGCATGGCGCACACCAATCACTCTAGTTGAATCAGCTGGAGCGCCCCTGGGATATATAAGCACTTGTCCTCTTCTAAACAACACCTCATACCCTCTGTCCTCCAATGCTGAGACGGGTATAAGGTTCTTCTTCATCCCTGGCACATATAGAACATCCAACACTTTCAAGGGAGGTTTGGATTCCCTATCAAATGTCAATGTCCCCACACCGACTGCTCTAACAACGTTGTCATCTCCGATAACTACCTCTATATCAGTGCCACTCTCTGAAAGCTCTGAGAAGTACTCTCGGACTCCTGTCATGTGACGAGAAGCCCCACTGTCAACATACCAAATACCTGAAGATGCTCCGCTGGTGGAGGGAAGTGCACACTCCCTCTCAACCTGTGTGGCAGGTGATCCTGCACTAGTGGACTCAAAAGCAATGAACCCAAACTCCCAGTCAAAGCTCTCCGAGAAGTCCTCTATCTCTATTGATGCTACCATCGTCTTGTCCTTTCCCTTCTTCTTCTTCTCCAGACACACAACTGCATAGTGTCCCAATTTCTGACAATTCCAACATTTAACTTTGGAATAGTCCCTCTCCTTGTTCACCTACTTACCTTTACCTTTGTCTTTGCCCCCACCACCACTTGTGGAAGCTTGCTTCTTTCCTTTGCCCTTCTTGCCCTTTGCTAACAATGCTACATTGTCATCCTCCGCTACCTGTTTGGCTGCCCCAAGATGGTTCTTTTTTATTTCATTCTGAATGCAATCATCCCACAACCTCTCCCAACTGGGAAGGTTATCCCGTGCAACAATCCCGTCCACAAAACTCTCCCCAAGTCTTGGGAAGACCATTCAATGTAATCTGCACCAACTAAGTGGGTGGAATGGTCTCTCCAACAGCAGCCAACTCATCTCTCACAGAAGTGATCTTTGTGAGATATGTTGTAACACCATCAGTCTTAGCCATTTTAATGGCCTTCAGCTTCTCCCTTAGGACCATTTTTCTGTTTTCATTGGTGCTCTGGTAAAGATTGGTCAAGGCTCTCCACATCTCATGTGCATATGTCTTTCCTCTCACATAAGGAATGGCATGATCTTTAACACCATCCAAAATCAGTCTTTTTCCCTTGGCATTCTTCTTATTAAAATCAGCCAACTGAACAGGATTAGCAGGCGCTGTTACTGGGTATTGTGTGGTATATACCATTATGCCCCAGGCTTCTGCCTCCTCAAAGATGCTCTAGATTCTCTCCCTCCATGCACTATAGTTGCTCTGCACATCCAACCTATCCTCAACCCTCAAGCCCAAAGACATGTTTGTTGTCCTAACAAACTGAAGTTTTCAAATTTATGGTAAAGGTTCAGTTTTCTATGTGAAAATAGCTTGTTGTAATTTTTCACTTGTTGTCCCAAACTGCACTTTTCAACCACCCAAGCTCTGATACCATGTAGAAATTTTAGACCCCACTCTGGTTATCAATTTCTCCTTATCACTCCCATATAGTTAAATGCCCATTCCCATAATCATACATTCAAAATTCTGGAAATGATAAATATTTATGAAAACACAAATTCAGGAATTTCAGTGTTGGAAAATTGCAGAAATAAAACACAAGAAATTATAACAGCCACACACAGAAAAATAACACGCTAATTTTTTGTCAATATGACCTTGGAAAAACCCCCTACAACTCTCGGGAAAACCCAGTTCGAAAGCTCTTCTTTATTTTTGAATAATGCTTTTATAGAGAAATGAAATACACAGTAAAAATTCCAGCAACCATAAATTTTTACTTATCTTGAATTTCATGCTTGTCCTCCACCTCGAAATTCGTGCCAACATAAAACAAAAAATTTACAGCGAAAAGTACAGCATTAAATGCTATACGAACAGCATAGAAATTTGTATCGAAACAATTGTACGGCTGCCTCAATTTTTGTGCCAAAAGACCGTTGTATGGATTCTGGAAATGCGTGCCAAAAACAGTGATACGTACTGCCTCGAAAACTATGCCTGAACCTTATTGTACGGACCTCGATTTTTGTGCCTGAAATGTTGTTGTATGGACCTCGACTTCTATGCCTAAAATGCAGCAATAAATGTGGCCCTCCCTTCCTTGATTTTCGTGCCACTTGCCTTGAAAACCATGCCTATATTTGGCTGTACAGATTTGCTGAAATAAATGTTGCCTTGGTAAATGTGCCAAGGTGTTGCTCTCCTTTCTCTCTGCTCAGAAATTCTACTTTGCTCTCTTTCTCTTTTCTCTCAATCTGCTCATGAAAGACTGAATGACCTTTTCTCTTCTTTTCCTCTTTTAACCTAACCCTAAGTGACTTTTGGGAAATCTCTAAACCCAATGGCTGAAATAGCTTTAAATCAAGGGCTGAAAATAAATGTGCATTTAATTCTCACTTTCTAATTTTGAATTCACCCCACTTAAATAAAGACCCACTTAGCCTTTTATTTCCATAGTCACTTTTTCACTTTCTAATTTCACATTGACTTTAATAAAACCAGTTTAAAATTAAACTTCGTAACTTTACCACTTATAAAGTCACTTTTAAATTAAATTTGACTTTACCACTTATAAAGTCACTTTAGGAGAAAAGTACAAATATATTTGGACACTTTTCCCTAGGCCAAAGATCAAAGCCTTAGGGAACCACTTGTTCTCTGGTACCCAAATTTTAACATGATTTGTACTTAGTACTTAGTACTTACTACTCACGAACCCTTGCCACTTGCTAGGTCTTTGGTGGCAAAACTTTGGTGGTGATACACCAAATTTGAAGAGATTTGTCAATTGAATCTTAAACCAATCATGCAGTGCTTCAGGTTGTGAACGCAACTGGAGCATGTTTGAGAAAATACATTCTAAGAAGCGCAGCCGATTGACACAAAAGAGCTTAAATGACCTTGTATTTGTCCATTACAATCTATGAGTTCCCAACAAACAAATACTACGTGAGAGTTGAGACACTAAACCTTGAAGAACAAAAGGCTTGGCATAGTCAAGCGTAATTGCAATTGAATTTGAAGGTTTCATAATTTGATTTGCACATTAAAGTTCAAACTTTAATTCACGTTTCCATGTCTCATGATAATGATAGGCTTGCATCATTCACCAATCGACCTTGAAGAGATAGATCTGCAAATTACAAATGCGGCAGATTGGGTCCAATCGGAGGAGGCTCCTCTTTTAAGCCTAGATGACTTAGAAAATTTTAAGAGTCAAGCAAGCGAAGGAGTGGGAGGAAACACTTCTAGTTCTCACTCTTAGAGTCATAGTTAGTGCTTTTTTACTGATTAGTATGCAGTATTTTGTAAACTTTTAGAAGTAGATGCTTCTGGTTCTATGTAGTCACTGGTTAGGAGTTAGGACTCAGTAATTTGGATCATGTTTGAACTCATAACATATATGAGATATTCATTCATGATATTTTGTACAACTATTGATATTATGCATTTTATGGACGTGGCTTTAAAGAATATCAATGAAAAATGTTTTTTTTTAAATACAATACGTATGTACTATGTATATCTTTATTTATTGAATTCGCTGATTTTTTCCCAGTCTGAATAAAACTCTTCACTCTTTTGCCTCGCCGATTTAATGTCGATTCCAAGTCTGGTAACATTGGGATGGCATCTGTACTAAGCTTGATAGCATAGACTAGTGCACTCACCTAGGGGAATTCAAATCAGGCCCCTACTGGCATAGAATTAGCCAATTGTCCGTCAACATTGGTGACAACCTATTGAGCTAACCCCTCAGGCTTAAAATGTTTGAAACATCTTATCCCACCCTTAAGCACTTTAGCAAGAGTGAGATTGTTGATATCTTGCCATCACCAGTCCACCCATAAGGTGCAAACACATCACAAGCAGGATTTAAACCCTAACAGGGGAGGATAACAACTTTTCCTCTTAACCACCCAAGCTAGACCCAATGTGAAATTCAATCCCAATTATCAAAATGCCTACAGATATTTGCATGATTAATGGATAAGATGAATATAGCATAGATCTAAAGATGAGAATGAAACAAGTTCTTCACTTGATATAGGCAAGGAACAGCATATATTATTTAAATGCACACAGAAATGTGGGAATATGGGCAGCCCTTCACATAATATGAAAAAAAAGAGATTTCAACTGACAAAATGAACTGGAACCCCTGGGCCCTGTAACCTATGTGATTAGTTGAAAAGGAAAAAGTAAACATTTATTCAGGTTGGTGGGGGTTAAAATCTCATAAGAAACATAGAATCTACACATTAATGTGCCAACAGGCTACTCGGTTTATGCACGATCAGATGTTTACAATAATTTGAGTGTCCAGTATAACTTTAGTAAAATGAAAAGCATGAAGGCCATTGCTGAGTTACTAAACAAGATGAACTGTCATCAAAATGCTCAGCGAAGAGGAATAATGAAAATGAGGCAAACAGAACAACTACATTGCTAAGAAAACTAACATGATCCTCAGAATAAAAGTAAATTAGAAAGAGATATACATGAAATAGCTGAACTCCAAGTACACCATAGGCAAGTGGTAATGCGGACTCCACATATGGAACCAGCAGCTGCAAGTCAGGTGGCTCTGTGGCTTCAGGATTTGTGAAATATTGAACAACCTCTGGGGGCAGCCTGGGTAACTGGAAAAAAATGATAACCGTTTAAAATTTCTGAAATTCTATAAAACATGAAAATCCAACATTTTTCCCCAAAACCAGTAATTTCATCTTATAACAATAGGAACTAGAAATACAGGGTCATATAAAAGTAAATTGAAAGGATACTGCATACCTGAGAAGCAACCCCTAACTCTAGACATGATCCTGCAGTAAGAACAAACAGTATGACAGCAATAACATACTGCCATAAAGTTGTAGGTCTTGGCTCCGAAACTTCCTTTCTTAGCAAGCCAAAACTAACTCGAGGACCACCACGAGGATCTGAACCTTCTGAATTGGGCTCTTCTATCATGAAAAGATTGTATTTAGTACCAGCAACTTCCCTCAATTGTCTTTGAAGCTTTGAAAAAACTTCTTCCCTGTTGCCTCTTAAATTTCCAAGAAACAGAACTCCTTCACCTAGATCCCCAAAAGGTTCTTGACCAATAACCCAAAATGTGGTATAACCAAAAAGCTTCTCCTTTATTAATTTCACATCAGCCGGGTCTACCTTCTCAGGTCCAATTAGCTCCATCAACTTGAAAGCATCAACTTCAAAATTTCTTATTGTTGATTCCAACTGAGGGCTATTTGGTTCCTGTATTAAAACATTATCAGATTGAAGGGCATAACAATGCCAAAAATATTGCATGTGAATACCCATCTCTTGCACACCAACATGTTAAAACACACTAGCAGTTTAAGAAACTCAAGCAATCCACAAATAAGAAACTCAACAATGTCACTCTGATAGAACGAAGTAAGACGGTAGACCTACATTTTGTTCTTTTGTTCCTTGCTTTGCTTTAATAATATGGGATTTAAAGAAGATGAAATCTTTGCTGGGAATGTTTCTAATTTTTCTATAAGCATGTTACAGAGAATATATAGGATGCAATTTACCATAAAAGAAATAAAAGACTTTGAACAATCACGCCTTTGACCTGGAAAAATCCAATTCCTCCTAAAGACCACAAAAGATTTTGAAATTTTACTTAGAATGTCTATGTTCATAAGTAGAACGAAAGGATTAGATAAAGTCCATAAGGAGAATAATGTGTATAAGTTTAGGTACAATTCGTCTATGACATATATGATGCCAGGTCATGCAAGTAGCTAGTAACAGTATAGCGTCCTAATAATCAAGTTTCAAACAATTGATATGATATAATTCCTTCAACGCATGCATTATTTCCATGCTTTGATCCTTGGTGATTAGGCAACATGTCAATTTTGTATTCTTTCAATACTGCTATATTATATTTTCCGAAGTGAGGTATGTAAGCTTCTTTCACATGTTAATCTTCTTTTGCCGCTGCCAAAGTTTCACGACACCTCCTCTTTGTAGCTGTGAGGTGTGAGACCCATATATGAGGCAAGCATGTTGGAGACACATTGAAAGGATTCTCATCACTATGTATAATGTTATCAAAGCATATTCCTGCAAAGAAAACAGTTTCGTGCTAGGTCATCTTAGCTGAGTTTGGTTCCCAGATTTCCATATTGTGATCATGTTGCATAGGATCCAGTGCATGGCTGACTCTAATTTAATCGAAAACAGATATCTATGTTGAGCTATCCAATATTCTATGCAGCTTCCTAGTCAATGTATTAGAACTAGTAGATACATTTAGGGTAACTTATTTTATCTAACTGCTTGTTGGTTTCTCTAAGCCCAGCCAAACGATTAATGTGCTAGTAAATTTTTATACCCAGAAATTTATTTTCACTGAAAACCTAGAAAACTCAAATCTGAAATCTACACAATTAACAGAGCTGAGTTTCTAACAAATTATCTACAGCAGAAACAAGAATCCAAGCACAAACTTTTTACACAGCTTTTACAATGGAAACTCCCAGCGTTAGGAAAAACCAGCAAAGAGGGATTTTATTAGGCTTCAGAGAAAATACTGAGGAAATAATTACAGCAGCAAATCCAGAGCATGTACAGCCAAGAACAGCCATAGAAATTGTCCTTCTCTCCTCTGCAATGGTATGGCCTGAAGTGCAGCCTCTCTCTAGCATAGTACAGCCCCTTTTCTTCAGCAGATCTCAGCCCAGGCTTCAGGCTCTCCTCCAGCAGGAAACTCAGCACCAATACTCTGCCTCTCTCTCCTGCAAACACAGGCTAGGGTTTGGCCCCTCTCTCGTTTCTCAGTACCGACAGGCTACGACCCCTCTTTTTCTGAACAAGACAGCCCCTTCTCTCACCTATTCGACATTCTTTCTCACCCAAATCAGCCCTCCTCTCTCTCACTCAATGTGATCTCTAATGTGTCCTTAACCCACTCATTCCGGCAATTTATAAAATCTCTCATAACCCTACTTTCTCCTTGAGATCTTCAAAGAAAATATCAAAGGTCAAAATTTGATCTTATCACATTCCTTGATTTTGTCAAATGGAAATATTAATTTCCAAAGTTACAAACTTTAGAAATCTTAGTAAAAAAGCCAGTAATAACTAGTTAAATTAATTATCATGGTTTTTCTAAGTTTGGACTTAGGAAGAATTAAAAAATTCTGACATAAGTAAATTTTCAAGATATCTTCTTCATGCCTGGACACAAGGCCCAATGTTGCAAGAACCACCGCGCCCGCCCCCCCCCCCTCAGTTCCAAGGGCGGATCTGCACCCTGTGTGGATCCACGGGTGAACAGCAGGCGAAACTGTCATTACACTTGACATTCACGGCTCCTGGACATTCGGAACCGTGACAGTTCCAAACCTTGGTTCTGCATGCCCAAACACTGTTTTCAGCACTGTTCGCAGGCCTGAACCACGGTTCCACCACAGTTTGAAAAACCGCTCGCACAGTTCTGAGGGACATTTCTTTTTCTTTTCTCTTTTTGGATTTTTCGAACCGTTATGTGAGGAACCGTGCTTCCTGGACTCTCCCAAGGTGCGCCCTTGATGCTCCCTAGACGCTTCCTAGATGCTCCCTAATGGTAATACTAAATTCTTAAAGTTTTATCTTTCATTTTCATCTTTTTACTTACAGTATAACAATACCAAGAAATGACTAGGGATGTTTGCGAGTGGTTCCAACCTCATCGGACTTCATATGGAGAAAATAGAATTTTATATCCCATTCAAAATTCAACAAACTTAACAGTTTTCAGGATTTCAGGATCAATGGGATTGTGGCATTTCATTAGATTATATCGTGTATGAAGTTATGCGATTAGCATTTAATCAAGAGCACCAAGCCCTATATGTACCCCAGTGTTGATGGTGTTGATTGTTGAACTCCTTTGTCATGGCCTTCGCAAAAATGTACCCTTCACTCAAGTCAAAATCATTGATCAGACATGTTATGTTTAAAATTGGAAGCCCATGGATAAATTTCCTTAAATAAATAAGTTTCTGACAATTTTGGAGTGACTTTCTAAAAATAGAAAGTCATGTCTAACATCTCAAGTATGACTTTCCAAAAATAATAAATCACCTTGTAGCAATTGGCAATCAAGTATAGTTGATGGAAAATCACTCAACTTATCATTAATCAATCCTAATAGTTCAATTTTGACTTAATTATCAATATTATCATTATCCTTATGATACTATGATATTATTATCAAAAAGAAATTCAAGTCACCTTACCTTCAATCTTCGCAACCCTCTCTCCTTAATGTCCCACGTGACTCTACATTACACTCTCTCTTACTCTCTCATTAAAGACTTGGCATATTCCTCTTACACACTCATTGAAGGCATGTCATAAAAGATTCCTCTTACACACCCTTTAAAGCATATGTTACACTCTCTCTTAAATACACAAGTTACAAAGGCATGTGTACCTCTCCTTAAATGGCATTTGTTATCCTCTCTCCTTAATGGCATGAGTTACACTTCCTAAAAGGGCATGAGTTACACTCGTCAAGGCATGCAAGATTCCTCCTTTGAAGGCATGCATTGCCTCTCTCCATAAGGGCTTAACTTACTCTTCCCTATTTGGCATACGAGTTACTCTAAGGCATGCTCCTCCTATATGGCATGAATTTGTTGCTCCTCCTATATATATGTGCCTCATATATTCTCCCCTCACTACTTGTGCATTGTGAAAGAAGGATTCGAAATTGAGAGAGAGAGTTGCAAAGACTTGAAGAAGAATGTGAGGAAGAGATTCTTGAGGAGTAAGAGCAGAACTTGAAGGTTGAGCCAGTGTTTGCATCAGCCACTAATATCAGTGATCTTCATGCTACAGCTTGTTCATATTTGAGTGAACTTACTCATTCTCTTGATCTCTCATTGTACTTTGTATCTCTACTAAACAATTGATATCTAATAGAAGAAGAATTTGGTTGGGCTTTCCCCTTGTGGGTTTTGCCCTGGTCATTGGATCTAAATTCTTTGTCTCATTCTGTTTTTGGTTGTCTTCCATTGTGCATTTGGTTTATGTTCTGTCTACAATTGTTTAACTAATATTGCAACATAAAGAAGTTTGTAATAAGTGATTGTTACAACATAGAACATCAGATTTTAACATGTTAAGCTTTTTCTACCATATTATAAGGCTTGGATTAAATAGTTTAAATCAAAATTGGGCAATGTTGACTAATATCCCTAGAAAATCAAAGTAGAGGCAAATTCTAGACAAGGGAGAAGAATCTAGATTCTAGATGGTTGATGCTCGAATAATTAATCATTAAACACTATGGATGCCATTTCTATCTTGATTTGTGTACAATATGCATGCTTTGATATAATCTACAACGAGTTTAGCACTCTAGATGTTTTTTTTAGTATAAATGCAATGATATATATCTATATATATATAGACGCTTCGCTTCCGAGGAATTTTGGAAAAAGACGCTTTTGACGCTTCACTTCCAAAAAATGTGAAAATGTGCCCACTTCGTCCCTACTTCATGCAACATTGACAAGGCCTATGCAAAGAAACCTATCCAAGCTACAATTTTTAACACTCCCCCTCTTAGCAAGGAAGGTGTTCTACATCACCCCCAACTTGTTTCTAAAGAAGACAAACTTGTCTTTCATCAAGGCCTTTCATGAGGATGTCTACAACCTGTTCATCTGTAAATATATACTGCAACTTCACCTTGCCTTTCTTCACAAAGTCTTGGATGAAGAGATATATTATCTCTATATGATTCGAACAATAATGAAATTGGTTTTTTGAGAGCCTGATGCAACTCTAATTATCACAATGTATCATGGTTGACTCCAACTCCTGACCAAAGAGACCCATGAGTAACTTCCAAAGACAAATGGCCTCACATGATGCCAAACTTGCTACCATGTACTCAGCCTCAGCAAAACTCAGTGCAACTGACTTATGTTTCCTGTTGAACCAAGAAATAGCTCCAGAACTCAAGCTAAAATAGCAACCTAAAGTAATTTTCTCGTCAACTGCATTGTCTACCAATCAGCATCCAAATAACCCACTAGCTTCACTCCATCTCCCTGGACATAACCCATACTCCATCGTACCATGCAAAAAACTGAGTATGTATTTCGCTACCACCCAGCATGTTAGAAAATCAAAAAGGCAAAAAGATTTTCTTATATTGATAATTACTTGTGATATTCTTATGTTCTTATTAACTTAATGTTCTTCTTTTATCTTATTCTCTTCAAGCAATCATCAAAGTAAAAACATGAAGATCAAGGACATCAGAAGTAGGCAATTAGACAGGGCTAAAACCCCTCTATAAGGGAAAACCCAATCAAACTCTTCCACTAGCAGATCCAAGATGAGATAGACCAAGACCCTAGACCAAAAGACTTTCCTCCTCCACCAAGTCAGCCCTTCCTTCCAATAGATGATCTCTCCCAAAGTTACCAAGTGCCAGCTTCTCAAATGTAGCTTCAACCTAGAATTTTGACTTCCCAGCTTCTGAATTTCAAACCCAGCTTCAGAACTTCGACCCCAGCTTCAAGATTGCAGTTTTGGCCCTTCCAACAGCTCAACAGCTTCACACGTGTGAGAGAAAGAGAGAAAAATTTGACTTCTTGTGCTTGACAAAGTTCTCCTTTTTCGCTAGCCCTTTTCTCCTTGTTGCTTGAATATTGAACTTTTTCTTGTCCCAAAAATTGCAAATCGAACTTGTTGAGTGAGTGCTCCAAATGAGGTCGAGTTGCTTCCTTTATATAGGAGATTATGCCTCTCAATTAGGTCTATTTGTCCAGTTTGAGGCTGACTTGGTGGAGGAGGCCTAGAAGACCTAATTTACATCAAAATAAATTTGTTTCTTGATTGAAAATGCCCAAGAAGTGCCTATTACATTATGACATGGACAAGGACACTTGACATAAACCCTAGAAGCCTACAATCGAGGTTTTGACCTATAAACCATTGGCCCAAGAATGAAACCCATGATTTAATAAGTTAATTTCTTTAATAATAATATTCATTTTTCTTTCTTTTAACAGATTCATTACATCATGACTCAAATACAATTATGAAGACCAACACTAGTTACATTCTTCAACATTCCCTCTTAACTAGGTAGGTATTCATAATTACATATATATAAAGGTACATGGAAAATCTCAAAATGATATGCTCTATGAAGAGTCATAGCACATGCAGTGCTACAGATTAGATACCTGACCAGGGTACTCAAATCGGGTGGGACTAAGGTGAACTCAAGCTTTAGCCACCCTAGGTACCATCAGGCTTTTAAGCTCTATCACCAACACAACTGTGAAAATTCAAGAATCTTGAATCCTATTGTAGCAATTGATAATATTTCTTCTATTTTTTAAATTAATTAAACAAATTATTGTTGTTTCCTACAGCAAATATCGAAACATATACATTACAGCCTTCACAAAAAAAAAGTTGCGGAAGAAAATAAACGCTAAAAGAACAGATGCACACACGCAATTTGACACTGTTATTTTTGGACTAAGTCCTCAGAAAAACCCAACTCGGGAAAACCGGTGCAGAAGCTGAGGGTTTTAATATTATGCAATAGTGAGATTTGAATACAATCTATGGACGCTTAATCTAGCAATCCAAAACAAAGAAATAATTGGCAATAAAACTAGTGAGAATTTTTCTCACTCCATAAGCGATCTGACACTAACCTCTGCTCAATTTGAGTTGCTCCTTGCTCCCACTACGCAGTCATTGCGTCAAGCTGCCCAATACTACGTCCCACAAGCTCGGAACTGCATCTCCTGTTGTTGTCTTACTGGTTGTTGTCTGGGAAATGGATCCTCTTGGCCTCCAGACTCTTTGCCCAACTTATGGCACTGAGTCACTTCTTCTCCCCAGCAAAATATGAATTGCCCACTAAAGCTTTGCACTGCCTCTCTGGAATGTACTCACCAGAACTGGAAAAGCTTCCTCTAGCCTCACTATCTCTGCCCCTCTCTCACTGCTTCAAGCTCACTAGCTCTCTCTCCGGCAACTGACTGTTGCTACTCAGGAAATCGATCTGCTAGTGAAATCAAACTGCTAGTGTGTCTTCTCCAAAGCCCATTGAGTTCTTTTAATCTTTCGTTGAGACTTCAATGGCCACGATTAAATCTTAAATGATGGCTAAAGATTAACTAGAAATCGATCCATGTCTTTTTCTAGAAGATTCTCACCGTGACTTAATTAATTCCTTTTAATTAATCATATTTCCTAAGTTTAGACTTAGGAAATATTAAAAACTGACTAATTAATTTAATTAAGTCGTCTATAAGTGGAATTTCCAGGAACGATTTCTGGGTATTGGAGAATACATGTATTCTAACCTCTCTGCCAAATCTCGGGGCTAGAACACATCCTATGCTACAAAAACTAACACTCCCTCTTAGCAAGGAAAGTATTCTAGTACTGCAATTGCTGCTACAATACACTGCCTCTGCACCATCTCTTGTCACATTGTTGATGTCTAGCTACTGTTGCCCACCAACTACCGCGCAACTCTGATATACGTTGCATTTGTGTTGTTGTTGACTCTCTTGAATTGCTGCCAACACTGCATCTGCACTGCAACTCTATTGGTGTTGCTATTGCAACATCTGCAACTCCCTCTCATCTGTTGTTGCTACAACAGCGATCATCTGGAACTGAGAATTATCTAAAAGTACTGAACCATCTGTGTTCAGTCTGATGCATCCGCCACCCGAGTCTTGACTGCTAATAGTCTCTGCGTTGTCACTAAAGCCTCTTTGTTGCTACTGACTCTGCAAATGTGCCAACTGCATTGTTGCCAACTCTGCTCAGTCTCTGACCGTTACTAGCCACTGCATTTGTCACTCCAGCATCTGACTACACCAACTACCACTGGTCCATCCTACCACTGCATACTGTGGGCTCCCGTAGCAAGGTACTGATTCAAGAGGTGGACCTCCTTAAGAATCTTGTCGATCTTGTAGCGCTATGGGGCTACAAAACCAAGTCACCCCACCTCACTCCTGGAGGGATGTCCGTTATCATGGCAAAATCTTCCTCCAACCTTGAGGACAGCCTGTCGATCTCTGCGGAAGCAACCTGCTGGTCCTGCTTCTCCGCCTTATCCTTCTTTCTGAGAGGAAACAGTGCTATAGTGACCTAGCTCGCCACACCTGAAGCACTTGATCTTTGACAGGTCCTTCTTCTTCGTGCGTTGCTCCTGTTGCCCCTTTGATGCGAGGGCCACATTCTCCTCCTCCACTTCCTTTGTCCCATTATAGTTGTTGTTGCCACTGATGGTGCTCTTCACCAAATCTCGCCTCATCTCCTCCTGCTGCAGGTTAGTCCACATTTTGTCCCACTTTGGTGACTAGTTTCTGCCCAAGATACTCTAGACAAAGACCTGCTAGTCCTCAGAAACACTGTTGAGATCTAACTGCGCCAATTTTGTAGGTTGGGGCGCTGACCCTACTGCTAACAGCTAATCTCGGACATCCTGAAGCCTAGTGAGGAAGGGGTCTATGCGCTCCCCATTCTGCATACAGGTACATCTCAACTTCTCCTCAAGATACATATTCCGTTGCTCGAAAGATCCCTGGTATAGCGTAGCAAGAGCATACCACATCTGCTTGGCAGTATCTTTGCCAGCTATATGCGATACCACATGATCTCTAACCCCATTGCGAATCAATCTCTTCGCCTTTGCCAACTCCTTGTAGGCCTTCAACTAATTTGGATTTGTGGGTACAGCCACCACATTATCGATGTAAGCCTTGAGATCGTATTCATCTAGAAGGCAGGTGATCCTAGCCTTCTAGATCACATAGTTGGATGCTCCATCCAACCAATCCTGATCTCTCAGCCCTGTTGATACCATCGCAACAAAAATAAATCAAAATCCTCCTCTTCTCCTCCGCGCAGCTGCTACTAGGCTTTACGCACTCCCTGCTGGAGTTGAGTAAATCTGCTCACAACGACTGCTGCTCTTCAATGAAAAATCGAACTTCTGAACTAGAAGTTCCCTTTGGAAAAATTTCCCTCAGTGTGTGTTCTTTCTTCCTCTTGACGTTATTTTGCACTAGCCCGTCACAAAACAAATACTGGGGAAGAAAAATAAACGCTGAAAGAACAGATGCACACACACAATTTGACACCGTTATTTTTGGACTAAGTCCTCGGAAAAACCCAACTCGGGAAAACCAGTGCAGCAGCTAAGGGTTTTAATATTATGCAGTAGTGAAATCTAGGCACAATATATGGATGCTTAATCTAGCAATCCAAAACAGAGAAATAACTGGCAATAAAACTAGTGAGAAATTTTCTCACTCCACAGGCGATCTGACACTGACCTCAGCGCCATTTGAGCTGCTCCCTGTTCCCTCTGCACAATCACTATGTCAACCTATGCAGTAATGCGTCCCACAAGCTCGAAACTACGTCTCCTCTTGTTGTCTTACCAGCTGATGTCTGGGAAATGGATCCTCTTGGCCTTCAGACTCTCTGCCCAGCTTCTGGCACTGAATCACTTCTTCTCCCCAGCAAAATACGAATTGTATAGAGAGATCTTTCGGAAATAAGCACATATGAACAGATTTTGTCGATGCATTTCGAACCAACCAGTGTGGTTCATCTTCAGGACAAGAAGAGAGATCAGATCAATGTATCAGATTTAAATAGATGAAGAGAAGATTTAACTAGTCGTTATGATATAATACGAATTGCCCAATGAAGCTCTGCATTGCCTCTGCGCTGACTCTCTGTGTCAATCAATGCCTCATTGCAATGTACTCACCGGAACTGGAAAAGGTTCCTTCGGCCTCACTATCTCTGCCCCTCTCTCACTGCTTCGAGCTCACTAGCTCTCTCTCTGGCAATTGACTATTGCTACTCAAGAAATCGATCTGCTAGTGAAATCGAACCACTGGTGTGTCTTCTACAAGCCCCATCGAGGAGTTCTTATAATATTTCATTGAGACTCCAACGGCCACGATTAAATCTTAATCGATGGCTAAGATTAACTAGAAATCGATACATGTCTTTTTCTAGAAGATTTTCACCATGACTTAATTAATTCCCTTTGATTAATCATATTTCCTAAGTTTAGACTTAGGAAATATTAAAAATTGACTAGTTAATTTAATTAAGTCATCTCTGAGTGGAATTTCCAGAAACGATTTCTGGGTACTAGAGAATACATGTATTCTAACCTCTCTACCAAATATCGAGGCTAGAACACATCTGATGCTACAAAAACTAACACCTACTTTGGGATCTAGACATCAACACATACGCCGACCAAATTTCCTCCCAAGCATCTTGTTGCCACAAGATGCTTCACCTCTCCATACCAGATATATATCCATCAATCCAAATATGTTGCAAATGTTCAATTTCTTTATGGAGAGATCCTACACAATCAAAACCCCAATCAGTAATAAACTTTCAAATATATATATATATATATACAAGTAAACACAAACCTTCAGGGTCCTCAATCATCCTAATGTTACTTATATGAATATCGTCATCAAGTTATCCAAATAAAACTAGTCGAAAGTTTTCAACTTCTTTCATTTCTTCAGCAACAACAAAGCAACACCAAATAGTTTTAAGTTTTTTTCACGAACATCTATCTATAGTTCTTTTATTCATTCTTCGATTTCAGTCTTTCTTCAAGGTATTCATCGTGACTGTCATAATATGCCCTCCCTCTCAACTAGGGAGATGTACCCTTTCTTCTAACCATGCTCCCTCTCAACTTAGGGAGAACAACAACATTAAATATGCTCCATTCTTTCTCATGTCATCAAGGTCGTCTTGATCATCATTATTCTTATAGCTTCCTTCATCATGCTTATCATTATTATCATCTTCAATTACGAACATCTTCAACATCTTGAAGATTATGTACCTGCAAAATTTTAATAGCAAGTACAACCAAATACAAATATATAGAAGCCTGAAGTTAATGTTGATTTTTGTGTATCTTGGGAGGTACTCCAAGCCCTAGGGTTCGAGGATTGGAGGGCAAAGCGCCACAAGAGTCACTTGTGGGCTTGGAACACAAGCATGGGATTTTGCACCCATCGGGATTTAGACCAAAACCATGAAGAATTTGAGCATGGAAAAATTTGAGCTGATAGAGCTTGGCGTGGCGATTTCAACGCTTCGAAAATCACCCAAATCAGAGCTATAAAACTTGAGTTATGAATTTTCTAAGTATATGTGTGGGTTTGCATGAGTTGAAGTCAAGTCGACCTAGTGTTAAGAGGCCTAATGACAGGTTGGCAAGCCCTCTTGTTGACATTCATTTTGTTGAGAAATCAAGGGCTTTTAATGATTATGAGATTTCTCTTTTTCTGATAATTACTTGTGATGTGCTTTATGCTTCTTGATTAGATCTTGTCTTTCATAGGTTATTATTATGTTCTTCTCATCAAGTCAATTATCAAATACACAAGACACAGTATGTAGGCTTGTAAGCCAAGGGCCAAAACCTCTCACTCTTTGAGAGGAAAACACGATCAGAAATTCTTCTTATAGATCTTCAATTGACGAGTACCAAAACCATGACAAAGACCCTTGACACATGTATCCTCTCAAGACCCTTGTCACTAGCCTTCGTTGCTCTTCTCGACTTCTCCTTTCTTCGATCCTCTTTTTCTGCACTGCACTACACTACACCTTCGACTACATTACAGAGACTCAGTCTCTATGCTTCGGTGCTCCTAGACAAGTGCTTGCACTTGGCTTCCTTCAATCTTTACCTCAGCTTTCTTAAGTCCTCTTCTCGGTCTCCTTTCTCCACCCTTTATATGTCACTTCATACCCAAGACCAAAGTCTTTAGATGTTGCAACAAGCCTCGGCCTTTTCTAAGATATGCGAGAGAGATATGTAGACCCAAGACCTAACCACAGTGACCTTAGTACTTCGCTGACCTGCCTTCTCATTCGCACTCCTTGCAGTCCCTTATCTTCGCACTTATATCTGAATTTGTGACCGAACTGAATGCTCCCAAATGAGGCCGAGTGGTGCTACTTATATAGGTTGTATTCTTGTTTATTAGGCTAACATGATCATTGGAGGAGAGTCGACTTCTTTGTGGAGGATCCTCATTAGATTTAGGCCGACTTGGAGGCCTCGTGACAAGGTCTTGGAGGATTGCCTTTACATATACAAATGTGTCCTTTTACAAAGTGTAACATGATTTCATTTACATGACAATGACTATTATTTTTATGACAAGATGACAAGTTCCTAAAGACTCTAAAATGAGAATCTTTGACCTAAAAATAAAAACTCTTACTCATGAAACCCATGATGCAAGCAATACAATAAATTCATTTTATTTTTCTTTGTCTCTTCTTACATAAAATCATAATTACATGTCATTATGAAGACCGAACCTAGTTATACTTTTCAACACTCCCTCTTAACTAGGGAGGTATTCATAATGGTACTTGGTCATCCAGAATTTGAACAATCTCATAAGAAGAATCGGATTGGTAACCCATTTGTATAGCATCATATCAACCAACATTGTCACATAGCAAGGCCTTGACTAACAGCTCCATCTCACCACGAGATATTGAGCTCAATGCTAGCAAGACCAATGATTTAATAGACATCCATATCATTGTCTATCTCGAAACATACCCCACCCAGGTTCTCTCAGAGTATGTTCTACCATGACTATTCTTATCTTGGATTCCCAATCCTCAAAGAATATCGTTCCTTTCACAACTCCTCTTATCTTGGATGCCCTATTAAATCCTCAAATAGTATCGGATGCCAGATGATTACCCAATCCTCCATTCTGTCTTTCTAAGTGAAGACCAGAATGACGTGTCTTTCTCTCCCTCTTAATTAGGGAGGACATATTCCAATAAAGAAATGTACTCATTCCTATAAAGGGAATGTACCTAAGCTCCCTCTTGGCTTAGGAATTACCAAGTTTCTACCAAGTAAGAAACTTGTTTCCAGGCTCCCTCTTAATCAGGGACCTGCAGCAACTCCTCAGGTGAAAATAATGGGACAACAAGTTGCTCTGAAGAACTCCTTCCTTCGATGTCATGAATTTCTTCTTCGTTATGGAGTCTTCATCTTTTGGGACTTTTTCATAGGACACACACCATCATTTTGATCCACGAGTCATGTTATCATTCCCTTTTATAAGAGAGTGATCCATCAGTCTTTCATCTGGCCTTGCTTCATGTCATGCTACTATCTTCATACCATATTTCTTCAAGGATATTTCATCCTACCACATGGTTATCAACAGTGGGAGACATACTGCATAAGCTCATCCAGATATTGTTCAATATAAAAATGAACACTTAAATCAAAATTACCTTTATGATGGTCTTTCATCGTGACATCTTCCTGTAGGTATCAGCATCCTGCATACATGTTGACACATCCCCCAAAGATATCCATAATCAAGGGTCTCCATCCTTTTCAGGCTTTCATCAGAGTCTTTGTATCTTTCCGGGAGATTTCCTAGTAAAGTTTTTCTTGGTCTTCTTGGATGTCGATTGCCTTTACCATGGTTGCATATCTCATGATCTCTTCCTTCCTTTCGTCACACATTTCATTCCCGGGAGCTTTCAATCAGAGTTCCTTTATTTAGTCATCCACCTCATACTTCATATGAGAACATATTTGTTGATTTCATCTAGTGTGATCTATGCCTTCCTGCATCCTTTCAAAGGAGGAGATCCTTTTCCTTTGATCATGCTTCTCGGGATAGAAGTAGTGATCCATGTTACTTGTAACCATATGACATAACATTATAATATCCAATGTAAGCATATATATATACACCTCATTTTTTCCCTTGAGTCATCTATACTTCCTGTAGCAATTTTCCTTCGAATGAAAGAGCTTCATTCCCTTGACCTACTTTATTAATATGTCATCATATCCTTATAGTTATCCCTTGAATTCTCCAAGTTAGAATTCTTGATGAAACATTTGCTCCTTTTCTAAAACAGTGAATCTGATGAGGATTCCATTAGAAAATATTTCAAATTCTTATCAGCATATGTTTCCATATTAATTAATGAATGATGAGCCTTGACCTAGATGACTTCCCTTTTCTTTCATGAATGTCATTTTAAGTGAGGTTTCCAAGAGCTACATACTTCATAGCATGATTGTCACATATTTTGTTCCAGACATCCTCCTATGACAAGTGCTCTGATTTCAATGCTTCTATCATGATGCCAATTTTAATATGATGCATCTATCTAATTTACAATGCTTCCTATCTTGTAATTTTATAACAGACAAATACTTTACAGTGAAAAAGATTATCTCAATCATAGTAGAGATCTCTCATTTCTTCTTTCTTAGGCTTCTTTGTCTCAGGTTCTTCCATTTCTCCAAAGATATTGGCTTCTTCCATTTTTCTCTTGTCCTTATTAGATTTAGGACAATCTCTTTTATAATGCCCAAGTTTGTGACATTCATAGCATCTTACATCATCCATGTTCCTCTTTTTCTTTTGAGGATCAAACTTACCAAATCTTCCCTTTCTCCTTGTCATGGCAACATAGGCTTGATTTTGTTCATTTGATCCCATATCAATCTTTGCCTTCAACCTAGTTTCTTCTATCTTACATAGAGACCATAGATCTTGGAATGGTGTGGCTTCTTTCTTCCCATATATACTTGCAGTGAAGTTTCCCCATCCTTCTGGTAGAGCATTTAGTACCACTGTGTTCATTTCTTTATTAGACATAACTTCTCCTAGATCTTGTAGTTGATCTTGTATTTCAAAGATCTTCATGAAATATGAAGTTATTCCTTCTTCCCTTGACAACTTTAGCTTGTAGAGTTCTTGCCTTAATGAGATTACTTCTCCAGCAGTACTCACAGAAAACAGCTCTACCAATTTGTCATATATTTCTTTTGCAGTTTCTAATTTTGATACATATGGGATGAGAAAGTCTTTTATGGATTCTATAAGAATCCTTTGGGCTCTCACTTCTTCCTTCATGTATTTAGCAAGTGCCTGAGTATCTTCTTTTGAAGGCCGGGTTGCTAAACCTTTAATATGATCCATGACTTCATTCTCAATAAGATTCGGGTCTAACATTTTCTTCCATGCAAGAAAGTTTGAAGCCCCAACCAATTTGTTGTTTTCCTTGCAAAAAGACATTTTCAAAGATTCAAATGAAGTCATAAATATACTTACTTGAGTAGATGCTTCTTTCTCTACTTGCTTCCTTCTTGAATTTGATGATGATATAGATAGTAGAAAGACTCCTTCTTGATGAAGATAGTTTTTCTTCAAGAGTGGTATAAGGAGGTAGATCACCTTAGAACTTTGATGATAAATGTTCTTGATGATGATGATCGATGATGGCTTGATGATGTCTTCAATGATGGTGACTTTGCTTCAACAAGAGGGAGATTGCCTTAGAACTTTTGAAGATAATGATCACACCTTTGATCTTGATTTTCTAGGAAGGAACTTGATGTATAAGTCCTTCAATTTGAGAAGGGTCTTTGTGGTCTCTAGAGATGACTTGAGGGTTTCACCAACTTCTTTGCAGGCTTCTTCTTGTATGATGATCCTTGATGTCTTCCTTGAAACTTGATCCTTGAGTGTCTTCTTGCTAGAATGCCCTTTCTTGACTTCAGCACCTAAGCTCTGATACCATATTGAGAAATCAAGGGCTTTTAATGATTATGAGATTTCTCTTTTTTTGATAATTACTTGTGATCTACTTTATGCTTCTTGATTAGATCTTGTCTTTCATAGATTATTATTATGTTCTTCTCATCAAGTCAATTATCAAATACACAAGAGACACAGTATGTAGGCTTGTAAGCCAGGGCCAAAACCTCTCACTCTTTGAGAGGAAAACCCGATCAGAAATTCTTCTTATAGATCTTCAATTGATGAGTACCAAGACCATGACAAATACCCTTGACACAAGTATCCTCCCAAGACCCTTGTCACTAGCCTTCGCTGCTCTTCTCGGCTTCTCCTTTCTTCAATCCTCTTTTACTGCACTGCACTACACTACAACTTCGACTACACTAGAGAAACTCAGACTCTATGCTTCGGTGCTCCTAGACAAGTGCTTGCACTTTTTCTTAAGTCCTCTTCTCGGTCTCATTTCTCCACCCTTTATAGGTCACTTCATACCCAAGACCGAAGTCTTTAGATTTTGCAAAAGGCCTCGGCCTTTTCTGAGATATGCAGGAGAGATATGTAGACCCACGACCGAACCATAGTGACCTTATTACTTTGATGACCTGCCTTCTTCTTCGCACTCCTTGCAGTCCCTTATCTTCGCACTTATTTCTGAATTTGTGACCGAACTGAATGCTCCCAAATGAGGCCGAGTGGTGCTACTTATATAGGTTGTCTTCTTGTCTATTAGGCCGACATGATCATTGGAGGAGAGCCAACTTCTTTGTGGAGGATCCTCATTAGATTTAGGCCGACTTGGAGAGGCCTAGTGACAAGGTCTTCGAGGATTGTTTTTACGTAGACAAATGTGTCCTTTTACAAAGTGTAACACGACTTCATTTACATCACAATGGCTATCATTTTTATTACAAGATGTCAAGTTCATAAAGACTCTAAAATGAGAGTCTTTGACCTAAAACTAAAAACTCTTGCTCATGAAAACCATGATGCAAGCAATACAATAAATTCATTTTATTTTTTTGTCTCTTCTTGTTAAAATTGGACAACTAGGTCCAAACTCCATGTTGTGATGCTCAGATTAAGAGGCTAATATTTTTGTTGGATTCCTCTTTCGAAGAGGTGTAAAATCCATATAAAATATATCTTAATCCGATGAGCAGAACATTTATTTTGAATTTATTATTTATAATAAATTATATGTGCAGGTCGGCCTTAAGGTTTTACACCCCCAGTAGATGTGTCACACACCCCAAATGATGGATATAAATACAAGCAAAGTTGGAGAGCATTTCACAACAACTCAACACACATCTTCTTCTCTCATCTGATCTAGTACGAGCTCCTTGGAGGATAAGTTCAGCCCACACGTGTGAAGAAGAAGGACGAATCTGTACGGCCAAGAGGAAGGACGAAATTTCTGCAGCTAGGGTTTCCAACGAAGTTTGACCAGCGTTGACTTTGGTCAACGCATGGTCCGAAAGGGCTGAAAATTGTTGAAGAGTTCGATTTTGGGAGGCCGTACACATTGGTACAGAAACCGAGGTCAAAAGGTTGACCGAACTTGTTGCTGCGTTGACTTTTAGCTTGCTGCCCTGCATTGACTTTTCTAGACAGCGTTGACTTTTCTGGAGTTGACTTGGGTTGACTCGGTAGCTGATTTGAGGATTGTTGTGACACATTCTGGGTTGGCTGATCAAGGAGACTTTGCTGGTTGAAGCATCCTGTTGACCGCCGTAACGCACCATCACATTTTTCTGTTTCTGGTTTGTCTTCTATAAGATCCACTGTTATGTTCTATCAGCATTTTACTTAACTACTTGTGTGATTGCTGTAAGAAAAGTAAAGTTGCATCAAGCATAGAACATCTACAAAAATTTACATGGTATCAGAGCTGAGGTGAAGACAAGCCCTAACTTTAGCAATCACCATCGGAGGAAATGGGTTCCACAAGTTTTGAATTCAAGGAGAATGACAAGTTGACTGGAAGGGATGACTTCCATGCCTGGAAGATGATATTAGATCTCAAATTGGAAGACCATGATCTCTTGGATCATGTACTAGGTAAGATTCAAGAACCTCCATCCAATGCCACCGCTGCTGCTAAAAACAAGTATAAGAAGGGGGAGATCAAAGCAAAGCTGATGATCAGGGAATCCATACATAAGAGTCTAGTTGCCTATATATCTGAGCTAGGCACATCCAAGGAGATGTATGATAAATTGATCCTTATGTTCAAGGTAAACAATGTAAACCAAGTGCTATTCCTCAAGAATAAATTGAAGAATATGAAGAAGGGCCGGGATGAGTCTGTTCAAGCTTACTTTCTGAAACTGACCGAAACAAGGAACAATCTGCTGGCTATTGGGGAGACAATAGCCGATCGTGAGATGGTTCTCACCGCACTCGGAGGACTCCCATATGAATGGCAAGTATTCACGACTACCATTCTCAATAATAATACCATTCCTAACTTTGACGAGCTTCTGTCTAGATGTATGCAAGAAGAAACAAGGATGAAGGAATTCGAAAATGACAGAAATGCTGCCTATGGTGCTCATTCTCGAAAGAAGAACTCTGGTGGTCCTAAGGACAAAGGAAGAACAAGGGCTCAAGAAGACCAGTCTTTGCTTGCAAGAGCCTAGTCACTATGCTAGAGAATGTCCCTTCAAGAAGGATTCTCCCGATAGTGATGATAACAACAACAACCGGAGGAATGGGAATCGAAGAAACGACAGATCTAAAGGAAAGAGGAAGGCTCCCTCTGGTGGAAACAATCAACCTTCTAAAAAGTCTAGAAACTCCAGGTATGAGGAGTCTAATGCTGTTGATAAAAGAAATGAGTATATTCTTGTATCTGCTCTCTCTGCTACATCTCCGCCCGACACTATGGATGTCTAGCTGATAGATAGTGGTGCCTCAAGACACATCACTGGATTCAAGGAAGCACTCTCTGACATGGTTGAGAGGGATACTAATCTAGAAATTATCCTTGGAGATAATGCCACATACCTCGTGAAAGGGACAGGGACTGTGACCCTCCACTTGTCTCAAGGACAAGTCCTACATTTGCAAGATGTACTCTATGTACCAAAATTGAAGAAGAACCTTGTGTCTGTATCGGCCATAGAAGACAAAGGGTTTAATGTAACATTCTCTGATGGAAAGGTGCTCATGTGGAAGAAGAGCTTCAAGGAAGCTATCTCGATTGGTTTTAGAGTTGGCACACTCTACCAGGTTGGAGGGAGTCCGCTGGGAGCGTGACATGTGATACTATCGACAGACTAGACTATGGCCTTAGAAGGTTGGACACCTTCATTACAAGGCCCTTCGAAGCGGAGAAGGTGGTGGCAAGAGGATACGACTTTGGAAATAATATTGAAGGTGTATGTAAGGGTTGTCTTGAAGGAAAGCATACAAGGGGACCTTTCCCCTCAAGTGTCACAAAGACATCGATATTTTGCAAGCTTGGTCCATTATTCTGATCTATCGGTATGTTGCGAAGTGACATCCCTGGGGGGATGTTCTTACTACATGACATTTACTGATGACTTCTCTCGCAAAACCTGGATATACTTCTTGAAGAAGAAGGATGAGGCTTTCATGTGGTTCCGTACCTTCAAAGCCTTGGTGAAAAATATGACCGGAAAGAAGATCAAGATTTTGAGGACCGACAATGGCACTGAATATGAGTCAAATGAGTTCAAAGACTTTTGCAGAGAAGCTGGCATTAAGAGGGAGACTACTATTGCATATACTCCTGAGCAGAATGGTGTTGCTGAACGCAAGAATAGGACTATTGTGGAAGCTGCCCGTGCCATGCTATGTGACCAGGGTCTACCGAAGTTTAAATTGGAAGGCAAATCTTCTTGTAGAATATTCAAAGCTTAGTGCCCTCATTCCGCTATTGGACTCCAAAACTCGAAGAAAGTCATTGGTAAGAAACGATGTCTCACATTTTAGAGTTTTTGGATGTCTGTTTATTTTCATGTGCGAAAGAAAGAAGTAAGCTGGATGCTTCTGGAAAGAAAGGAATGTTTGTAGGCTACAGTGAGACATCTAAGGCCTATAGAGTCTATGTACCTGGTCAAAGGGAAGTAGAGATATGCCATGATGTCACTTTTGACGAAGATGCTTCCCTGAAGAAAGTAGTAGATCTTCCAAGATCTGAAGAAAATCATGAAGAAAGGCCTGGAAATCAAGAAGAACCGCAGAATGAGACAATGCCTGATATTGAAGGACCAATGAACCCTATTGATCCATCTCCTTCACTGGGAAAGAGACCATCATGGCTCGGGGACACCCTCGAAGATGCTGAGGGTCATGCTGCCCCAAGGGGGACATTCCGAGAAAGCAAGAAGCCGTGTAGATACCAAGGGTATCTAGCTGCCATGAGTACTATTGTACAATCTAAACCTGGATCTTTTGAGGAAGCCGTAAAGCATCAAGTTTGGAAGGATGCTATGCACGAAGAATATGAGTCCATAATGAAGAATGATGTCTGGGATGTGGTCCCGAGACCGAAGGACAAATCTGTTGTCACCGCGAAATGGCTCTACAAGATCAAACATGGATTTGATGGGAGTGCTGAAAAGTTCAAGGCAAGATTTGTTGCCCGTGGCTTCTCTCAAAAGGAAGGAATAGACTATGATGACATATTTGCACCTGTGGCACGATATACCACCATTCGATCAATCATAGCCCTTGCTGCTATGCAAGGATGGAGTCTTCATTAGATGGATGTCAAGACCGCTTTTCTGCATGGTGCAATAAAAGAAGAGGTGTATGTAGAACAACCTCTGGGATTTGAAGTTCAGGATCGAGACACTCATGTCTGCAGGTTGAAGAAAGCCCTCTATGGGTTAAAGCAAGCACCCAAAGCTTGGTACGAGAGAATGGATAGTTACTTGATGAAGCTGGGCTTCACTCGAAGTAATGCTGATCCGAACCTTTACTTCAAGGTTGTACAGGGGAAGCCTCTCATTCTAGTGCTATATGTGGATGACCTCTTCCTGACAGGTGCTAACCCTCTCATTCATCAATGTAAGAGGGAGCTCGCTGCTGAGTTCGAGATGAAGTACCTAGGACTGATGCACTACTTCCTAGGCCTAGAGGTCTGGCAGAGACCTGGAGAGATTTTCCTTTCTCAAGGAAAATACATTGTGAAACTTCTAGAGAGATTTGGTATGGTGGACTGCAAGTCCGTGTCAACACCGATGGAACTCAACTTCAAGAAGTTGAGTGGCAGCGCTGCTGGGCCTATCTTGGCCAATCCTACCGAGTATCGTCAACTCATAGGAGCTTTGATGTTCTTAGTGAACACCCGACCAGATATATGTTTTGCAGTGAACACTTTGAGTCAACAGATGGTTGAGCCTCATCATTTTCACCGGGTTGGTGCCAAGAATCTTTTGAGATATCTTCGGGGCACGATAAACCATGGGCTGAGATACACTGCCGGGAGTGTGATACTCCGTGGATATACTGATGCCGATTGGGCTGGCAGTGTGGTGGATCGTAAGAGCACATCGGGATGCTGTTTCAATCTTGGTTCTGCTTCGATCTCATGGATGAGCAGGAAGCAGAAGTCGGTGGCTTTGAGCACCGCGGAGGCCGAATACATTGCTGCTAGTATGGCCTGTTGTGAAGCAGTTTGGATGCGGAAGCTCTTTAGTGAGCTGTTTGGACATGTGCTAGATACCACTGTGATACTCTGTGATAATCAGAGTGGGATTCGTATGACCGAGAATCCTGTGTTCCACGACCGATCCAAGCATATTGATATCAGGTACCACTTTATCCGGGATATGGTACAGCGAGGCGCCGTAAGGCTCGATCATATAGGAACCGATGAGCAGGTCGCGGATATTCTCACTAAGCCCCTGGGGAAGGTCAAGTTCCTAACCTTCCGTGAGAGTCTTGGTGTCGTGGAAAGACCCTATGATGTGGGTCCCGTTGGACGATGAGCTCTGGGAGCTCTGGGGGGCTTTGGGGATAGCTTCTCGGAGCTATAAGCACTCATAATGCTTCTACCCCACCGTTGTGATTATTGAGCTGGTTCGCCTCTCATTTATCTATGCCCCGTATGCATCCTACCCATTGAGTTCAGGGCTCATGGGAAGTACCTCTCATTTGGCCAATGAGGTGGGAAAAGCTAGAGACTAGTAGCAAAGACTGATGGACGCATCAAAGATTGCCGTACTCTCTATCTAGGATGGCATGGTCCAACCACTTGATCTGGGATCAAGTCTAGTGAGGTCTCGGACCTCCGCCTGACTTCGGGTCAGATGAACCAACTTCGGGTTGGTTGGAGACTCTTTGTGAGTCCGATAGAGGTTTTGGACCTCTGGGCTGAATTTGTCAGCCGGGGGATGATGTCTTTGTGACTGACCCACTTCTGTTCTGAAATAAAGAGGCCAGCAAAGCAAGTTACGGCAGGATGACGCACGATGTTTGATTGCACTCATGGATGGAGTTCTCCCTAGTTGAGAGGGAGTGTTAAAATTGGACAACTAGGTCCAAACTCCATGTTGTGATGCTCAGATGAAGATACCGATATTTTTATTGGATTCCTCTTTCGGAGAGGTGTAAGATCCATATAAAATTTATCTTAATCCAATGAGCAGAACATTTATTTTGAATTTATTATTTATAATAAATTATATGTGCAAGTCGGCCTTAAGGTTTTACACCCCCAGCAGATGTGTCACACACCCCAAATGATGGATATAAATACAGGCAAAGTTGGAGAGCATTTCACAACAACTCAACACACATCTTCTTCTCTCATCTGATTTAGTACGAGCTCCTTGGAGGACAAGTTCAGCCCACACGTGTGAAGAAGAAGGACGAATCTGTACGGCCAAGAGGAAGGACGAAATTTCTGCAGCTAGGGTTTCCAACGAAGTTTGACCAGCGTTGACTTTGGTCAACGCATGGTCCGAAAGGGCTGAAAATTGTTGGAGAGTTCGATTTTGGGAGGCCGTACACATTGGCACAGAAACCGAGGTCAAAAGGTTGACCGAACTTGTTGCTGCATTGACTTTTAGCTTGCTACCCTACGTTGACTTTTCTGGACAGCGTTGACTTTTCTGGAGTTGACTTGGGTTGACTCGGTAGCTATTTGAGGATTGTTGTGACACATTTTGGGTTGGCTGATCAAGGAGACTTTGCTGGTTGAAGCATCCTATTGACCGCCGTAACGCACCATCATATTTTTCTGTTTCTGGTTTGTCTTCTATAAGATCCACTGTTATGTTCTATCAGCATTTTACTTAACTACTTGTGTGATTGTTGTAAGAAAAGTAAAGTTGCATCAAGCATAGAACATCTACAAAAATTTACACTTCTTAAATAAAATCATAATTACATGTCATTATGAAGACCGAACCTAGTTACACTTTTCAACATGTTGGAGCCCTTTGTTAAATTTGGTAGGGCCAAACTCCATGTTGCACTGCTCATATGATGGAGATGATATTTTTGTTGGATTCCTCTTTCGAAGAGGTGCAAGATTGATTTACAAATCATCTTGTTTGGATGAGCAGAAGTTGGATTTTGAATTTATTTTCCACACGTGCAATTTGTCAAGGTCGGCCAGACTTGTAATGTAAGCTCACAAGCCCCAAAAATTGTGTCACACACCCTCAATCATGGATAGAAAAAGGAGAGACATGATCTTCATTTCATCATTCATTCATCACACACATCTCTCTCTCATATGATTGGTTCGTACAGCCTTAGAGGCTTCTCTCTCCTCCACACGTGTGAAACAGAAGCTGAGATTTTCGGACTGGTTTAGGGCTTTTCTAGACAATGTTGACCAATGTTGACTTTGGGTCAACTCTTGTGATTTGACTGCATTTTCTGGGTCAAAATTCTGATTTGGAGAGGCCACACTTGGAGGCATAGAAACTAAGGTGAAGCGTTGACTTTGACTATTGTTGACCACAGGTTTGTCTCTTGTTTTGACCGCAGACTTTGACCACTGCATTGACCAGATTTGTGGATTGTTTTGGGTTGTGTTTGACTTTGACTGAAGGCCGATTTTGACCGAGCTTCATTGGAGGTTGATTTGTTAGTTTGACGAGCGAAGACTTTGTTGGCTAGGGCATCCTATTAACTATTGTAAAATATATTTTCTCTCTCTCTGTTGAATAAGAAGAATTATAAGAATATTTGTGTCTCTTGTCTTGGCTTGTCTTTTATCGATTTATTTATGTTCTATCAGCATTTACTTTCAATGGTTATGTGATTGCATATCTAGAAATTGAATTGGGCTAATAAGAAAGATTGAAGTAAACTGCTCTAAGCATAGAACATACCATTGTTCTATGGTATGTTCAAGGAAAGATCACTGAGCCTCCATCAAATGCACCAGTTGCCACTAAAACAAAGTACAAGAAAGGGGAAGTCAAGGTGAAGAAGATCATCAGGGATTATATTCATAAGCACTTGGTTGCTTATATCTCTAAGTTGGGCACATCTAAGGAGATGTATGATAAGTTGGTTAGCATGTTCAAGGCAAGCAATGCTAATCAAATTCTATTTTTGAAGAACATCAATATGGACAAGAGAGAGTCCATCCAATCCTACTTCATGAGGATCACCAAAATCAAGAATGATCTCTTAGCTACTGGAGAGGCTATAGCTGACCGAGAGCTCACCCCCATTGCTCTTGGAGGTCTTCCCTTGCCATGGTATGTATTTAATACCACTATTCTCAATAATAATATAATTCTTGATTTTGATGAATTGTTGACGAGATGCACTCAAGAGGAGACAAGGATGATGGAAAGAGACCATCCCTCAAATGGGAATGTAAGTGACCCTACTTCCTTCACCGCTCATGCAAAGAAGAGGAATAATGTTGGTCCGAGAAATCAAAATCATGGAAGGGCGGGTCCCAAGGGAAGGAAGGGAAGATGTTACAATTGAAACAAGTTTGGTCACTATGCTAGAGAGTGCCCTAATAAAAGGGACTCTCCCCAAGATGATGATGACAACAACTTCAGGGGAAATGGAAGAAACAACAAGTTCAAAGGAAAGAGGAAGGCTCCCTATGATCTAGATGGAAATGGAAATGGTCAACCTTTCAAGAGGTAAGGAACTCCAGGTATGATGAATCTAATGTTGTTGATAATAAGAGAAATGAATATATTCTTATATCCGCCCTCTCTACTACATCTTTTCCCGACACCCTGGATAACTAGTTGATTGATAGTGGTGCCTCAAGGCACTTCACTGGATATAAAGAGGCCCTCTCTGATTTGATTGAAAAGGATACTAATTTGGAGATTATCCTTGGAGACAATGCCACTTATCCCATGAAAGGGACAGGGACTTTGACCCTTCATCTAAATCAAGGTCAAGTCCTCCGTTTGCAAGATGTGTTGTACGTACCTGACTTGAAAAAGAATCTAGTGTTTATCACGACAATGGAAGACAAAGAATTCAAGGTTGCATTCATTGATGGAAAGGTACGCATATGGAAGAGGAACTCCAAAGAGGCGTTCACTCCTAGTTTCGAAGTTGATACACTTTATCAGGTTGGAGGAAGTCCGTTGGGTGCCATGACATGCAACACAACTCTTCAATCCGAGCTATGGCACCGAAGGTTTGCACACCTTCATTATAAAGCCCTTCCCGAAGCAAGGAAGGTGGTGACAAGTATGTCCGTCTTCAAAGATGATCATGAAGGTGTATGTCAGGGTTGTGCCGAAGGAAAGCATACAAGGCGACCATTCCCCTCAAGTGTCACAAAGACATCTGATATTTTACAACTAATTCATTCTGATCCATCTAGTATGTTGCCCGTAACATCCTTGGGAGGATGCTTATATTACATCACTTTTATAAATGACTTCTCCCGCAAAACTTGGATATACTTTTTGAATAAAAAGGACGAAGCATTCAAGTGGTTCCGCACCTTCAAGGCCTTGGTTGAAAATCAAATAGGGAAGAAGATCAAAATTTTGAGGACCGATAATGGAACGGAATATGAGTCAAATGAATTCAATGACTATTGCAGGGAAGCTGGCATTAAGAGGGAGACCACTACTGTGTATACTCTCAAACAAAATGGTGTTGCTGAAAGGAAGAATAGAACCATTTTGGAAGTTACCCGTGCTATGCTCTATGACCAAAGGTCTTCCAAAGTTCCTATGGGGAGAAGTTGCCAACACTATTGTGTATGTTCAAAATAGATGCCCACATTCTGCATTGGACTCCAAAACTCCCGAAGAAATCTTCTCAGGTAAGAAGCGTGATGTCTCTCATTTTAGAGTATTTGGAAGGGTCGTATATTTTCATGTGCCGAAAGAAAAGAGAAGCAAGTTGGATGCTTCTAGAAAGAAGGGAACGTTTGTGGGCTATAGTGAAACCTCGAAAGCATATAGAATCTATGTGCTTGGTCAAAGAGAAGTGGAGATATGTCATGATGTCACCTTCGACAAAGATGTTGCTCTCCGGAAGGTTAGAGATCTTCCTACCACAAAGGAAGACAAAGAAGAAGAAGCAGGGAAGCAGGAAAAACTGAAGGATGAACTGATGCCCGACGTTGAAGGTCCGATGGATCCTATAGATCCACCTTCTTCAAATAAAAGGAGATCCTCATGGCTTAGAGACGCTCTCGAAGATGCCAAGAGACATATTGCTCCAACTCGTGGGGGCCTTGATGTTCTTAGTGAAATCACGTCCGGACATATTTTTGCAGTGAACACGTTGAGTCAATATATGGTCGAGCCTCATCACATTCACTAAATTGGTGCCAAGAATCTCTTGAGATATCTCTGGGGCGCAATCAACCATGGACTAAGATACATTGTCGGGAGTATGAGGCTCCATGGATATACCGTGTCAATTGGGCAGGCAGTGTGGTGGATCGTAAGAGCACATCTGGATGTTGCTTCACTCTAGGTTCTACTTCGATCTCTTAGATGAGCAGGAAGCAGAAATCGGTTGCTTTGAGCATCGCCGAGGCCGAATACATTGCAGCAAGTATGGCCTGTTGTGAAGTTGTTTGGTTGAGAAAGCTCTTCAGTGAGTTGTTTGGGCATGTGCTAGATACCACCGTGATCCTTTGCGACAACCAAAGTGGGATTCGTCTTTCTGAGAATCGTCTTTCTGAGAATCCCGTGTTCCACTACCGTTCCAAGCACATTGATATTAGGTACCACTTTGTCCGGGACATGGTACAGCGAGACACCGTAAGGCTCCATCACATTGGAGATGAGCAGGTCACAGATATTCTCACGAAGCCCCTGGGAAAGGTCAAATTCTTAACCTTCTGTGAGAAGCTTGGTATCATGGACAGACCCTAATGTGAGGGTCCCTCTTGAGTTGGACTATGAGCTCTGGGAGCTCCAGGGGGCTTGGGGATAGCTATGGAGCTATAAGCAACCACTGGGCTAGGTTCGCCTTACCTTGTTGGTGTGTTATTTCGCCACCGTTATGATATTGAGCTGGTTCACCCTCTCTTTGATCTATGCCCCACATGCATCCTACCCATGTAGTTCGGGACTCGAGGGAAGTACCTCTCATTTGGCCAATGAGTTGGGAAATGAGGATAGAGACCATAGCATTACCAATGGACGCATCGTGTATTGTCGTACTCTCTATGTATAGGATGGGATGTGTCCAACAACTTGATCTAAGATCAAGTCTGGTTGAGGTTTTTACCTCTAAACTGACTTTGGGTTAGTGGAGAGTGGCAAGGTCTTTGTGAACCACTCTCAATAATATCTTCTTATTATTTCTTCTATAGCAGAGTAGAGCCAGCAAAGCAGAGATAGCGAGATGACACAAGATTGCAAGATGATATATGATAGTACATGATGGTACTGGATGACAGGATTACACAGATTGACAGATGGATGGTTAGGTGGAGTTCTCCCTAATTGAGAGGGAGTGTTAAATTTGGAAACTAGGGCCAAACTCCATGTTGCATTGATCATATGATGGAGATGATATTTTTGTTGGATTCCTCTTTCGGAGAGGTGCAAGATTGATCTAAAGATCATCTTGTTTGTGTTGAAATTTGGTTACCGGAGGACAGGTGGTTCCCTAAGGCTTTGATCTTTGGCCTAGGGAAAAGTGTCCAAAAGAATTTAATTTTTCTCCTAAAGTGACTTTATAAAGTAATAAAGTCAAATCTAATTTAAAAGTGACTTTAAGTGATAAAGTTACTAAAGTCTAATTTTAAAGTGACTTTAATAAAGTTAATGTAAAATTAGAAATGAAAAGTGACTTTGGAAATAAATGACTAAGTGGGTCTTTATTAAAGTGGAGTGAATTAAAAAATAGAAAGTGAGATTTAAATGAGCATTTAATCTTAGCCCTAGATCTAAAGCTATCTCAGCCCATTGGATTTAGGGATTCCCCAAAAGTCACTTAGGGTTAGGTTAAAGGAGGAAAATGAGGGAAAAGGTCATTTATTCTTTCATGAGCAGATTGAGAGAGGAGAAGAGAAAGCTAAGGAGATTTTCTAAGCAGTGAGAAGAAGGAGGGCAGCAGTGAAGAGTTTTCAGCAAGGGTACAGCAGCATTATTGGCACAAATACCGAGGCAGAAAATCCATACAGCAAGAGAGAGGTAGTGTTTCCAAGAGAGGAGGCACAAAAATCGAGGAAGAGGGCAGCAGCAGCAAGCACGCATTTCGAGGCACAAAATCAGGCACAGATTTCGAGAAAGAGGTGTTGTTATTATTTTCGGCACAAAAACCAAGGAAAGGACAGTAGCTACAGCCCATATTTTTTGGCACGGAATTCAAGAAAGGCTGCTGTACGAAATCCATATAGTCCGTACATCAAAGTACAGGTTGTTCCGACACGCTTCTCGAGGAGGCCGTACAGCATTTAATGCTGTCATAAATTCTGTAATATTTTTCTGTTTTTGATGTTGCTGATTTGGCACAATTTCCAAGGCAGTGTGCAAGCACGGAAATCGAGATAAGTCTGTAAATTTGGTTGCTGGAATTTTTTTGTGTTTTTTCTGTTTCATTGTAAAAAGCAGGATTCAAAAAATAAAAGAGAAACTTTCGAACTGGTTTTCCCCAAGAGTTGTAGGGGGTTTTTTCAGGGTCATATTGACCAAAAATCAACGTGTCTAAATGTTCTGTGTGGCTGATTTATTTTGCTGATTTTTATTTCTGCAATTTCCAGCATTGTGAAAATTTCCAGAATTTGTGTTTTCAGAAAATATTTATTTTTCAGCTTGTTGAATGTAAGGCTATGGGAATGGGCATTTAACAATATGGAGAAATAAGGTGAAACTGAAAACCGGGGTGGGAAACAGAAATTTCTACAGTTTGGATGAGCAGAAGTTGGATTTTTATTTTATTTTCCAGACATGTGCAATTTGTCAAGGTCGGCCAGAATTGTAATGTAGGCTCACAAGCCCCAAAATTTGTGTCACACACCCTCAATCATGGATATAAAAAGGAGACATGATCTTCATTTCATCATTCATTCATCACACATAGAAGCTTCTCTCTCCTCCACACGTGTGAAACAGAAGCTGAGATTTTCAGACTGGTTTAGGGCTTTTCTGAACAGCATTGACCAACGTTGACTTTGGGTCAACTCTTGTGATTTGACTGCGTTTTCTGGGTCAGAATTCTGATTCAGAGAGGTCACAGCTAGAGGCACAGAAACCGAGGTGAAGCATTGACTTTGACTGTTGTTGACCATAGGTTTTTCTATTGTTTTGACTGCAGAGTTTGACCACTGCGTTGACCAGATTTGTGGACTGTTTTGGAGTGTGTTTGACTTTGACTGAAGGCCAAGTTTGACCGAGTTTGACTGAGCTTCATTGGAGGCTGACTTGTTGGTTTGACCAGCGAAGACTTTGCTGGCTTAGGGCATCCTGTTGACTGCTGTAAAATATATTTTCTCTCTCTCTACTGAATAAGAAGAATTATAAGAATATTTGTGTCTCTTGTCTTGGCTTGTCTTTTGTCGGTTTATTTATGTTCTATTAGCGTTTACTTTCAATGGTTATTTGAATGCATATCTGGAAATTGAATTGGGCTAATAAGAAAGATTGAAGTAAACTGCTCTAAGCATAGAACATACCATGGTTAACTAAAATTAACACCCTTGGATTTGGTATAAATACAAGGTGAGGGAGCATTCATTTGGCATCCAAGAAGTGCATAAATCATCATACCATACCTCTGAAATTGGTGCAGACCTGAGGCAAGGAGCAGAAGGCATTAAGGACGAGTTTTGGAGGAATTCTTCTATATGATTTAGAGCGGATTTCTTACAAACATGCCCGCAGTTGTCTTAGGCATGTTTCAGCCAGCGTGGAGGCTTAAAAGGGCAGCAAAAAGGCAGTGTATCCCTTGCAGAGAATGTCGCAGATCAGAGGTAAGGAATGAGGGTTTTTTGGGCATGTTTTAGTGCTCTGTTTGGGTCACAGGTATAGCAGAGCTGCTGGGATGTGTGGGTAGTCGATTTGGTGATGCGTAGGGCCTAGGGAAGATCTCCTAGCCAGCCTGCATCCTTCTGTAGTAGGCCGCAGCCCAAACAGGGGTGTTTTCCCTATGGTTTGACGGACAGACACAGTGATTAGAGGACTGTTGTAGCATATTTTGGAGGGTTTTTGGATGCCCTAATCAAAGATAGGAAGCTACAGCAGTGTGCATAGAACCCTAGGCGAGAAAGCAGCAACAGGATGTTGTAGATGGTCTCTTGGTGATGATTGGATGCTAGTTGGATGGATGTCCTAGGTGAGGACATATTGTTGGAGCCTAGATTTGTGCAATAGCTCCTCTATTGCAGAAGCAAAGGGCAGTTGATGAGAAGTCTGTTGGAACTTGGAAGCCAATAGAAGGGTCTCCTAGGTGTGAGGATGCCCTAACTAGGTGCAAATACTACAGCGTGGACTTGGTCACTCGTGGACTGTTGGATGGCAGCGTGATAGTGTCCAAGTTGGAGCCCGGTGTGCAACACTTTAATAACAAAGGTAGTTGCTACAGTGGCAGTCGTTGGAGCTCAAGGGTCTGATCAGCCAGGAGCAGTTTGTGGGCTTGAGACTTGTGTGTGGAGAAGGACTTCTACAGCAGATGATGGGCAGTCCTCCTAGCATGTGTTCATTGTGAGAGATGGACATCCTGCAGTGATAGGTGGCAGCCCTTCGTGCCCTATGTTGGTCTTCATCAGTGCAACACAGGAAGACCATAGTGGGTTGAAGTCCCTGAGTAGCTGTGGAGCAGCAGTGGGCAGATTGAGAGTTGTTCACAAGTGAAACTGTGAACAACTCGACAGGAGTCTCGATGTGTTGATGCGTTGGTGGACGAATGATCAACTAGTGAGCAGATTGATAGCCAAGGTTCAATGGTCAGATGAACTTGGAGCATTGATAGAGGCAGGAGTTGCAAATCGGGAGCCAAAGGAATGGTCAGGTACAGGGTACGACCGAGAGGAGCTGAGAGAGAGTGCTACAGCCAGATGGTCAGAGTGTCTTGTTTTGTATCTTGTACTAGTGGACGTATGAGGTGCAAAGTTATAGTGTTAATAATAATAGAATGCTAAGGGCTCAAGAGAAACAAAATCAGCTAGACACTCAGCTAGTGCTAAGTTTGAATCAGTTGCAGAGGCAAATAAAGAATGGGTCAAGCTTAAGGCATGGGGAAGAAGGTAGAGTACATTCAAAAAGAGAAAAATAGGGAAGATTCAGGCACTGAAGAAGTGTTCCCATAACTCAAAGGCACCATCACTCACCAGCACATTCAACTACGGGGCCGTATGCATCCAAAGAATCATAGAGTATCCCAAGTCAAACATCAAAGAAGGAGGTATGAACAAGATAATTTACAAAGAGAGCATAGGAAGATTAAGCCACCATTCTTTGATGGTCAAAACAAGATGGGAGAATCTGCTAAATCCTAGTTGCTAAGGATAAAGTACTTTCAGTTGCATAACTACTCATCCAATTTAGAAGCCAGAATTGCTATATATAATTTGCAAGGAAAATCCTCTATGTGGTGGGAGCAGCACGGGCAAGTTAAGTACATTAAGGAGAAGAGAATCTCATGGAAATAATTCAAGAAGTACTTCCAACAAAAGTACTTCTCTAAGCACCACTATGACAAGAAGACGCAAGAATTCTTTGAACTCAAACTAGGGAATATGACCATGGCAGAATATGCAAAGAAATTTTCCGAGCCGTTGAGATATGTGGATTGTATTAAAGAGGAGAAGGTCAAGATACAAAGGTTTCTAAGTGGTTTTCCTACTTTGCCAATCTAGCTTTGGGGTGCAAGTCCCCTTGTTGATGTGATAGCATATTTCCTCACTCTAGCACTAACATGGCATATTCCTATGTTGGGATTTCATTCCAAATTAATGTTCCCCCATTCCATCTAATTTACCTTGATAAAGTTAGTTTATATATATGTGTGTGTGTGTGTGTGTGTGTGAAACCACCCAAATTTCCAGAATTGTGCTAATAGTAGGTTGTGACTTTCCTCTTGGATATAAGGTTAAACTGCACAAGGGCTAGCATTTGGTCTTCTGTATGGAACTAAGGCTAAATGCTACAAGAAAGCACATGACCCCACTAAAGCTAGCCTTAATGACCACAAGGGATATTCCCTTCCTTGTGAATTCACCACCCTTTGGTCCTAGAGTAAGACCTAAAACTGCATATGATTAGTTGAGAGTTTGTCTCCATCAAATGTAAGGAACCAGGCTAATGGTCCAAGACCAAGATGGCTCTGCTAGAGTGATAGTTTGACTTTTTACAGACCAGCAGTGGGTCATTTCAGGTGGCATAGTTTTAGTATAACAGTGATGATTTGGCCCCATCATAGATAGCAGCCAGTGATGACTGTCCTCACTGCAGATTGAGAACTAAGTTATGATAGATTTTGCCACCTTCGGAAAATAAAAGGGTTGAGACTTATTTTACAGCTTGGCAAAATACACTTCATGCAGATTGACAACTAGGTTATGATATATTTTGCCATCTTCAGAACAAAAGAAAGGTTGTGACTTATTGTACAGCTTGGCAAAATACATTTCATTTAGTCAAACTTTTCTACAAACTTTTCACCGACTTCTACTGTAAATTTGTAACCTAAATTAGCATATAGGGTTGCCTCTGCAAATTGATGAATTAATCTACCATTAAGAAATGACTCTGAGAATCCAAATTTAATCTATTTTTACAGGCATGAACATAACATTTTTTATATTCATACCGTCGAATTGCTAGCAGAAGTGGATTCGGAGTCCGATTCGGCCTTTTGAGAGTTACAATCTTCAGATGGAGGTGGTTCTTCTGTAGTAGAAACGGACCCGCCCTTCAAACCTTTGTCGTGCTGGTCGCCATTGCTACTGCGGCACTTTAACCGGTTTAAGCTTCTACTACTTCTGCAGGTAAAGCCAAAACTAGAGTATTCCCAGGAGAGCCCTTTGCAAAAAACCCTCCTGGGAGTGCCAGTGGAATCAATGCCAGTGAAATTAATTGGGGTACTTGGCACATGGTTTTTTAATCTGTAGGGCACACTGCACTTGAATGTAAAATTGCTGAGTGACAGAATTTCGACATTAATGGCGGAACTGGGAGCAGTGGCCATGAGAAGTGATAACATCATTATTATTTGCTTGGTGTTAATGGGAAGCGAGGCCGAGGATGAGGCCTGTTCTGAATTGTATTTTCATTTTCATTTTCAATTGTATTGCATTTTCATTTTCATTTAATTATAAACGGAGATTCAGACCACCACGTGAGAAAAGAACCCCGATTGAGGATAGGGGGAGCTAGAGAGCTGTAATATACGCACCTACGTGGACTTATCGTGGCCGTCCACTATGGACCCCATCGGAGAATCTTGCGAGCGATTATTCTCCACTTCGGTCGGGATGAGCTGATAAGTCCTTACGACACAAAATACAAAACATAAGATGATATTAAATTGGTCTTATGCCTCTAAATTGTGCTAAGGTGATTTATTATATGTAACGTAAACAATAGAAAGTTTGCAATATCAATGCTGCAGCGTTTTAGAATAGCATTTTCAAAAACCGAAGAAAAAAAAGGGTTGCCTTTAGTGCAATTTTTTGGAGTTTCAGGTACTTGAATTCAATGAAAAAATTGAGAGAAAATCTTGATTTCTGTTAATTAAACCAGTTTTTTTTACTGTATATGTGGATTCAGCACCCTAAAAAACCCTAGGGCACTTCGATTGTGCAAGGTTACCCATCAAACTTCTATTTTCAATAAATTCTTACTGGAATTCAGAGAAATTAGACCGGAAAAAACCACCGTAAATGCCTTCAAAAAGTCACACTATAGACTACTCGAAAAAAAATAGTTCCTCGTTGAATAGAACTCTACATGGCATTAATTTACAACAGAAAAATTTACAAGTTTTCTCCACCAGCAAACATTTTGTCCAGAAACCCTATTCTCGTTAAGCTCTCATTTTTTAAATTTAAAATTAGTGCATTTTTATAATTTAAGTGCACTTTAATTTATATAGAATGAATGAATGATATTTTAACGTCCACGAGACTAAAAATAGTTTATGGGACCACCAGCTTCCTTGTTTTTTTCCCTTTGTAATTCAATCATTTTCTTACTCAAATTGATGATGAGATGACCCAAGCTTCTAACAGTTCCCTCACTGAAAAGACAATGCCACAGAATTGATGCTAACATACTACGATAATTGTCTCTGATGTCTCTGAAAGCGTCACATTCCAAAATGAAATGTTTTTTTTATTCCACTGCCCTGGAAGTGCAAAAAGTACATACCCTTTCTTCCCAAGCTTCTTTAGATCTTTTCCACCATCTCGTTTCACACCGAAGTTGATGTGAGTCAGTTCTTAATTGAGCAATAAGAACCTTTGCTCTCCACTGAATGTTAGCTCCAATGTATTCTTTTTGTTGGAGATCACAAGTAGGGTTGAATGCCTAAACATAATACTTCTTCTTTCTATCCAACTCTTTTCCCCATATACCCTTACAGAACTTCTCCAACACAAAATTCTTTAACTCCTTGCTATTTGTGGGACATGCATTAAGGCAAATATTCCATTTTTGCATCCATTTGTTGTTTTGTCTCAGCCATGATTTCTTTCTTTCACTCATACCTTCATTGAAGATAACTTTCGGCCATCTACCTCTTCCCATTTGCTCAATTCTTTTTAGATACCTTATAAGACACACCATGGCAATTGCTTCGATGGGAGATGCCCCTGTTTCACTCAACATTATCTCATAGGGAACTGAAATTTTTATTTTGAACTTGCTCATGATCAAGTGTTTTTGAATTTTTTCAATTTGTTTCCATTTTGAAACAGGGATGCTCCTAGCCCACAATTCACACCCATATAATGGCACTGGACAAACTAGGAGTCCAAAAGGTATTTTGATCATGTTCGAACCCCATAAATCTGCCTCTCTACATCTATTTTGAAGTACATATAATGCTTTCCACCCTCCTAAAATTCTTTTCTTTCTGCAATCATCCCAATTAAGCTTGTTGTTTAAATCGATCCCGAGGTACTTGTATTCATTTACTTCTTCAAGAATGTTGCCTTCAAAGAAGAACGTATGCTCGCTTTGCTTCCTTTTATAAGAGAAAATCATTATTTTGGTCTTATTGGTATTGACTTGCATTCCCATTGCTTTACAAAAATGCTCAAGGGCATATAGGTGCATTTGCAATCCATGGGCCAATTTAGCAACCAACACAAGATCATCGACATATAGAAGAAGCTTTATCACAAACTCCCCCAGTCGAACACCATCCCCACCTTGCAAATTTAGCCACTCTCCAGTTTGTCAATATATAAACCAAAAAGGGTAGGGATAAAGGGCAACCTTGCTTGACTCCGATGTCACTTCTAAAACTTTATGAAATGCCTACTGAAGTTCTAATTTTGACTTTCACCTCTTCATAAAGCCTATGGACAGCAGCTCTATATTGTAAAGGAATTTCAATTTCGTCCATTCTATGCCACAACTTATCTCTAGGGACTGTGTCAAATGCCTTTTTGAAGTCAACAAAGCAGCAAAATACTTCTTCTTTGCTCCCCCAAAACTTTTCAAGAATGTGTCTCAGCGTGATACCATGATCTACTCTAGAATGCTTCGGCCTAAAACCTGCTTGCCCTTTTGCCCTCTTTTCTTTTACTTCTGCCCACATACTGGTTATATTTTCTACCATGCCACTCAAAAGTTTTGCAAACAAAGGATTGATCATAATGGTTCTATAGTTGGAAGGATTATTAATGTCTCCACTTTTAAAAAGGGGAATTGCTAAACTAGTTGTCCAATCCCTTGGGAATCCTTGTTGAATGACGTTGTTGAATATTTCCATGATGTGGGGTGCCAAAATGTTCATTCCCCACTTTAGATGAAAAAGGTTTTTTCACCATAAAACAATTTCAAGAAAGAGTGTAATTTTTTGTTGTTTAAAATGCATTTTTGAATGCATAAAAAGATTTAGCCCCTGAAAAACTTCTCAATTGGATTCAGCGTTGATTAAACAACTTTAACTCAAGTTTTTTAAAATCTTTGCTAGATTTTGGTTAAAATTAACTAAAATACATATCATGAAAAAAAGTCATTTTGTCTATAGGTTAGACTAAGCCAATTTTTTTATATCAAAATTTGTGTTAGTTTATTATTTTTTATTAATAAGTTAAATAAATAAATAACCTTTTATATTAATTTGAATATTGATAAATTATTTATTTTATTGGACATAATTTATACATAAGATGTTCATCATGAAAAAATCTCTTTCAAATATTGTTTTTCCAGTGGATATGAGCACCTTAAAAATAAATATTTTTGAAAATGCAGATTTTAATTGGAAATAAGTGTTTTGTGCCAGTTTAAAGAAAAGAAAAATAATTAAGAATGTTAATTTGGAAATAAATAAGAATCTAGATCTAATTTAAAAATTGTTTCTCTTCACTAAAGGATACTTCAGAAAATTCACCTTGTGGCTTTCCCTTCCCCTCTCCTCTACCCAATATCTTGATTTTTTTGGAGTTTTCATTTATTCTCACTCTTACAATAAACCATTTTGCATCATTTAACACAAAATTTGATGAAAACAATGCACATGTTTAGTTTTGCATCATATATTTAAAACAAAAATAAAAGGCAAAAAAGTTCTTGCAACACAAAATGTGTGAAAAATGGACACATGATTAAGTTTGGGATGCCTTCGTTCCTACTATTTTTGTTTTAAATGACTTGAGTCACTTTTTTTCATTTTACTTTTTAGTATCTCTCATCTGGAGCATATGGAGACTTTTTATTTGAATAGTGTGTAGACAACATTTGAGTCTAGTAAAGATTTAATGGGTCCTGGATCAATGATAAGAATCTCTCATTATTTTATAAAAATTGCTAATTTCGCGCCCGAGCCTGCGCTCTGCCTCTCCCCTGCGTATAGGGTTTTTGGTGCTGGTTGGGGTGCTCGCCTTGCCTTGGGCTCGGCCCAATGGCAGACTCTTAGGCCCCTCCTCTGCCTCCACCTCCTCCTCTTCCTGAGGTCAAGGCCTTCAAGCCTCTGATTGCTTCCCAACCGAAGAAGTAGAAACAATTCGCCTCCAAATTTTTCAAGAGATTGGATGAGATCCCCTCGGTGGTTGTCTCGCCTGAGGGTCCGATGAAAGTGGCCCTTTCCCTTGCGAACCAAGCGTTGGTTGGATAGTTCATGGCTTATGGCCTTCACCAAAAACTACGGAAGCCTGGATCACTCGAAACTAGAAGCCCCTCATTGCAAATAGCGTCGCCTCATCCTTCCTAGGGTGGGGTTTCTTAGTGTTTGAATTCAACACAAAGGAGGATCAGGACCTGATTTTCAGAAACAAACCCTATTTCATGGGTCCTCAACAATTGTACTTAAATCGTTGGACTCCAGACTTCGACCCCTCAGAGGATGTTCCATCTGCCGTTCTAGTCTGGGTCAGGCTCCCAAACTTGTCGGTGCACTACTGGAACTGGGAATCAATGCAGCAAATCGGAAATGCCCTTGGAAAATTCATAGACAAAGCAAACAACAAAGACCAATATGACTGCGCCAGAATCTGCATGGAGGTTGATCTCGAAGTTGGGCTGCCAAAAGCCATTAAGCTAATGGTGGGGAACTGGTCCCATCTGCAGAAATTAGACTACGAACAGTTGTCGTTCAAATGTCGTGGATGTCATGAGTATGGCCACTTTGCCAAGAATTGTCCTAAAAAAGCAGGCCCAAAAAAGGAGAAAGAAGAAGGATGGCAGCAAGCCAATAAATCTAGAATGAGCCTTCGGCCAGGGTCAATCAGACAAGGAACGGAGAAAGGAAAGGGAAGTTCAGCACCCACAGGGAGTATTCCTAAAGCCAAACCCACCCAAAAGGGTCAAGAGAACAGCTTTGCGGCCTTAAGCTCAGAGACAGAGGAAGTCCAAGAAATCGATCCACGGGACATGCAAAAGGATCTCCAAGTGTAGGAAACCCTAGAACCACTGAAGATTGGCGATTATCCTGGAGAAACCCCGAAAGAGAAAGAGCTTGTCTCTGAGGGGGAAGATCTGGATTCAGAGGAGTCAGAGGAGGAAGGAGAAATTGGGGATTCCAAAACTTCAGTCAAAAGATCGACCAGGGGACAGAGATCCTCTAGGGAAAAGAGAGAGCAATAAACCTACAAGGAGAAGCTACAGGGGAACCAGTCGACCCTAGAAAAGATGTTGGAAAAAAACCCTAAATCATACATAAATCAAAGCCAGGGCTCTAAGGGAGCCCTCTCAGCTAAAAAAAGGAAGTAATGAAGATCGTCTCCTATAACTGCAGAGGGATGGGGAGAAACCTAAAAGAAGAAGCAATGAAAAGCCTAGTAAGGTTGGAAAGGCCTGACATTCTTCTCATCCAGGAGACCAAAATGGAGGAAAGGGACTTTCTCCACAAAAGCAAACAATTTTGGGGAAAAGGAGGAGGTATCATAGTCTCCTCTAGAGGTGCCTCAGGAGGGCTGGGAATTCTATGTGACGAGACATGATTTGAGAAAATTCTGGTTAAACTCAACTCAAACTAGATTTTTTCTCAGTTTTTGCATCTTCATACCAAAAAAGACAATGAATCTTTTCAATATTTATGCTCTGGTCATCTTGGGAGACAAAAAATATGTTGGGAATCCATTAGGGACCTAGCAAATGAGATTCATATGAATAACATCATTCTCGTTGGAGACATGAACATTACCTTAAGCCAAGGGGGGAAGCGAGGGGGAAGCATTGTAAGGGATCCAACAAGCGAATGGGTGGAAGAACTCATTCAGGACTGTGATCTATTGGACATCAAGCCACCCAAGGGAAAATATACATGGACTAACATAAGAACGGGTCCGGGCCACATTGCTGCAAGGTTAGCTCACTGTCTCATCCAGAGTTCCTTCTTGCTTTTAGGTCTTAATGTCAGTTCTGATATCCTGTCTTCGTCAATCTCTGATCACAAGCCCATTAGGCTTGAGATGAAGCTGCATATGAATCTGGGGCCTATTCCCTTCTGTTTTAGTGCTCTCTAGGTGCAGCAATTCGAATTCTTTCACAGAGTTGAGGAAGTCTGGAAACACCCTATCAGTGGATCCCCCTTCTTTGTGTGGGAAGAAAAATTGAGGAGAGTGAAGAGGGCCCTCAAAAGCTGGGCTAAAGCCCTCCCTTCTCCGACCGAGTCAAGGCAGGCTGCCCAGGCCTGTTTGGAGAGTCATCAAAAACAATGGAAGATATGGACATCTCGAAGGACAGCTTAACCCTAGAATAGGAGCTCCAGGTTAATCTTCATAAGGATTGCATCCGGGAGGAGGAATTCTAGAGACTTAAATATCGCAGTCTGTGGCTACAAGCTGGGGAGAGGAATACCTTTGTCTTTCATAAGCAGACTCAAGCCAGAAGATACTTTAATTTTATATTGGAGATAACCTCAGGAGACCAATCCTTCTCCAACTCTGCCAACATAAAAAAAGTTTCCCATCAGCACTTCAAAGAATTGTACACAAAAGATAAGCAAGCAAGTCTCATCTCCAACCTGCTCGAGTTGGTCCCTCTAAACGTCAATGCCCAAATGAACGCTATGCTGACTGCTCCTATCACCGTCAATGTAATCAAGCAGGCCCTTGATGAAATGGATCCAGACAAGGCTCTTGGGCTGGATGGGTTCACTGCTCGATTCATTAAAACCTGTTGGAACATTGTCAAAAAGGATCTCTACAAAATGATCTTAAAGTCTCAGAACTGCCACAAGCTTGGGGGCAACACCAACTCGACCTTCTTGGCCCTTATACCTAAATAATAGAGTGCCAGTTCTTTCAACAGATTCAGGCCAATTTCCCTCTGTAACATTGGCTACAAGCTCATCACTAAAGTAATGGCTAACAGATTGAAAGGCCTTCTTCTAGAAATCATTCCTCACAGTCAAGGGGGATTTGTCAAAGGTAGGTAGATAACTGATAACTTCATTCTTGTTCAGGAAGTGATCCATTCAAGCATCCAAAGACGAGAAAAATGCATGGTTGTCAAGATGGACCTGGTTAGTGCATTTGACATAGTTAGGCACAAGTTTCTCTTCGGGGTTATGCATCAATTTGGGTTTGACTGTTGCTTTATAAGCCGGGTCAAGGCCTGCATTGCAGAACCATGGATTGCTCCACTTGTCAACGGGCATGCTGCTGACTTCTTCAAGGCGAGTCGCGAGATAAAGCAGGGATGCCCTCTATCCCCTCTTCTCTTTGTCATTCAAGCCTTTTTCCTCAGTTTTATGCTGGAGAAAAGACAAATCGAGCAAGAGCTTATGGGTCCTAGGATCGCCAGGGGAGTTAGAGACATAAATCATGCTCTCTTTGTTGATGACTCCATCCTCCTGGGGGGTGCTTCCGCCATCTCAGCCTCCTGCTTCAAGCTAGAGCTGGATCGCTACTGCCTCGATTCTAAGAGTGAACTTAACATGGGCAAATGCTTCATTTATGCTTGGAACCTCACTGGCCTCTAGCGAAGCACGATCACCAGGATTTTGGGTTTCAAAGGCTCCAATAAATGGGTGTATTTTAAATATCTTGGGTTGTCGATATTTCAAGGATGCTCGATGGGGAGGGACTGGTACCCCTTTCTGGAAAAATTCAAGCTCAAAATTCAAGCCTGGGGCATGTCGTGGCTCAATCTGGCAGGTAAGATTGTTCTCATTAAGTCAGTCCTTAATAGTCTTCCAATCTTTCATATGTCTATTTTTTTGTCTCTAGTGGGCATTCTTCGCAAGATGGAGCAATCCATTCACCCCTTTTTCTGGAAGGGAGGAAAGAATAACGCTAAGAGAATTTCGTTGATAAGTTGGAATAAGATCGTTATGTCGCTGCTGGAAGGTGGCCTTCACATAAAATATCTTAGGGAGCACAATATCGCTTTGGGGGCCAAGATCTTATGGTGACAGGTAGCAAGGAATCTGGGATGGGCACAAATTTATTTGTGGAAAAAATATAGCTTCGAAAAGCGTCTTCGCACCCTGGAGAACTTCAAATCTAATCGACAGGGCTCCCCGATTCATCAACTGTGTAAGCGTGCTCTCCCGCTGCTGCATGACCACTTGTTCTGGATTCCAGGAAATGGGAAGTAGATCAGCCTGTGGGAGGATAGGATCATGAATGCAAAAGTGATAGGGGAGGATCCTGAGTTGCTGGAGCTAAAAAGGTGGATGATTCCAGATGGTCGATGCACGATGTGGGACATTTCAGAATGGGATAGTGGCAATTGGGTAGGGTGGCAGAAGATAGAGATTCTTGCTCATCTGGAGCAAGCATGGACCAAATTCATGGTAGTGCTGACTGGGAAAGCCCCCCTAAACCCAAGGAAAAAATACACAAGGGGTTGGGGTTCCTCGAAGGGATGTTATACCGTAACAGAAGGCTACATGTGTCTTAAAGCCATTCCCACTGTACCCCGCAACCCTGTGATTTGGAAAGGGATTTGGCAGGTTAAAAGCATTCTGAAGATTGATATGTTCACCTGGAAGTTGGTGTACAACAGTATCCTCATAGGTGAAAACCTGCAGCGTCGTGGATTCCACAGCCCCTCTCGGTGCCTTCTCTGTCAACAACAAGAGGAAAATTTGGAACAACGACCCCATCCTCCCAACCAACATCACGGGTATGTTTTCTAATTGGGGAGACCTGTTTCCTAAGTCCTTCCCCGGGAGAGGTTGGGCATATGAGGGGTGGATGATTATCCCTAAGCTCATTTGCTGGAAGATTTGGCTTGAAAGAAACAATCGAATCTTTCAAGAGAGGGCCCTAAAACAACAATAAATCGGTGTGAAAATCATATGCTTATTTATAGAAATAATGCAAACCAAGGTGAACCAGAAGTGGGCTGGTAGCTTAAGTCAGTAAGGTAGGGAGTGGTGCCAGCAGCTGGGGCTAAACCTTCCCACTGGGCAAAATATGGAGAAGTGCAAAGAAGAATGGTAGATTAGATTAGAGGATGAGGACTTCGACAAATGGAGAAGCAGCACAGATATCCACACTATCTGGGAAATCTGGGGAAGGCCAGAGGCGGAGGAATTATCAGTTGCCCTTCAGACCAAATCATCTCCCACTTCGCCTGGGGTTTGGGGTTCACTTCGAACAATCAAGCGGAAGCCATGGCTCTCCTCCAAGGCTTGAAACAACTGCAAAAACATGGAATCAAGGATGCTCGAGTCATTGGAGATTCACAAAACCTCATTGGCTTGATTGTAACGAAATCGGTCCCTAAAGATCTATGCTTGCAACGGTTGTTTGCTCGTATCAATAAGCTGATCGTGTCCTTTGACAGACTTCAGTTCTTTCATGTCCTTCGGAAAAATAACAAAGACGTGGATCTTGAAGTCAACATTGTTTTCTCTTTACAAGGGGGATCTCTCCTCTGCAACGAGGGGAATTCATGGGATCCTCTGCCTTAGCCGGCCCCTCTCCTTCATCATGTATTTTTTTCTCTTGCTGCAGCAATTTGTTTGTATTAGAAGGTTTGCTAGTCTCTGGGAAATTGCTAGATTGACTATAAGAAGCAGAGTAGGTAAATTTTGCTTGATCAGAAACCCCCTAGACATTAGGTCTACAGATGTAATACCTCCGAGCATAGGCCTCAGACCTTTTGAATCAATATAAAAATAATCATTTCTGTTAAAAAAAAAAAATCTCTCATTATTTTTAGCTTTTCCTAGATCTTTTCTTTGAGATTACAGAGTGTATCATGTTCAATGTGGTTTGTTTTTTGTTTTGGGGTTTGGAAGGGTATTTGAATGGACAATTTGGGAATTTTTTTTTTTAATTGCAAGTCAATGGGTCTTCGGAGTTAGGTTTATGAATTTAGGGGGTATTTTCCCAAGGTGAGGTTTCATTAATAAAAATTAAGACAAACTAAACATAGAATGGAAAATAATTGAGGGGTTTAGGAGAGTGGATTTATTTATTCCTCCTCCTCCCTTATTCTTTCTCCTCTTCTTCTTCTCAAAGTCCTCCTTCCTCCTTTTTTTTTTCTTTCCCCCACTTTCCTCTTCCTATTTCCTAGAAAATCCTCCTTCCTCTTCATCTTTGTCTCTACCTCCTCCCTCCCTCTTCTTCATCATCCTCATCCTCCTCCCACTCTTCATCTTATGCTTCTTCCCCTCCTCTTCATTTTCTCTACCTTGCTCGCCACCACCCTTCTTGCCCCCCACTTAATCTTTGTCTTATTTTTTCCTTTCCCCTTCCTCTTCCAATTTTTCCCCAAATAGCCCTTCATTTTCCTCTTTTTCCCAAAATCTTGTTTCCTCTTCTAGTTTGCCTCCTCCTCCTCTTTCATTCATCTCTCTTCCTCTTATTCTCCTCATTTTGTTTTTCAAGTCCCCCTTCCTTCTCTTCTTATTCTTTGATCTTCCCCTCTTCCTTTTTTCTCCCCTTTCTTATTCTCTTCATTCACCTCTTCCCACCTTCCCTTCTCTCGTCTTTTCTCTCCCCATTTTCATCTCTTCCCTTCTCTCCCCTAATTTCTTTCAGACTTACACAATAGTCAAAACTATCTTTCGACACAAGAAAGAGTCAAAATTTTGAATGAAATAATGTTGGACAAAACTATATCCTAAATATATATGTGTATATTATGGTTTGTGTTATTTTCCATGCTCTATTTTGTTATTGCAATCATATTCTATTTATTATTTACTAAGTATCTAATTATGGACTTATCTTGTGTATTGTATCCTTGTGGTGCTTTTTATAGACATGAGTTTGGATATGTCTAAATTTGGAGGCTTGTTGATCAATATTTTTTATCAACAATAAATCCTTTAAAGTCTTTATGCTTCTATGTCCTTTATACATGTATCCGAACAACCTAGCCATATTATGATTTTATTTGGTACATAGTGTCAAATAACCCTTTTAAGAAAAAATATTCCTTCCTTAGCCATTTTTCACTTAGCTGGAATCACAAGACAACTTACCGCCTCATTCATATATCCTCATCCTGGCATACCACTTCCTTCTTAGTATTTTTCCAAAATTTGGGATAGTGGGATGACCTAAACCTCACTTAACACTTACACTCCATCCCGAACCCAACTTCCCAACTTCCATATCCTCGCATGCTTAGTCTTTTTTCAGTCAACTTAATACAAAGCACCACTTTCAAGGTAAATTAAAGATGCACCACCACGACATCCTTCACACATTTTAGTTGATCTTAGCATTCAATAAGACATTATCCTATTGCACATATGTTGTCATTGGTGTCAAAGTCAGTAGAATGAGAGATTGTTGATTGTGTGATGTCAATGTGAATAGCTTATTGAGCATTCAATATTGAAGTGAAAGCTACAATTTGTAAATGTAGTTAGTTAGGAAAAGTGATTGGATGGATAGGCCTCTCAAAGGTCCCTCCAACAGTATGTGGCACTGAGGTAAACTCCTAAGGAATGATGAAGAAGTTTGACTTGAAGTGAAATAAATCTGTAAAGGATTTGGGCATCTAGATATCTATACCCTCAATATATTTAAGTTGTGAAATATATCCAAACCATTGAAATTCATCCAAGACTCCTCAAATATATCAAGACATTCATGCATCGAAAGTTGCATAAAGGTATCCAGATATTCAGGGATCTGGGGATGCATTGAGGCATTGAAGCACTTTGTCGCATATCACATTAACTTAAAAGTTGAATACAAAATGCATCCGGATAAGTTGTTTTCATCTAGGCATCTGAGCCTCTGGAGTGCAACAAGGAAAAACTTGAGAAAATAATTAGATCTGAATTCCCTGGTCTAAGCCTATAGGTGAACTCTAGGAAGGTGGTAGCATTAAGTGGCAGTATAAGTGATGCCATATGGTAGAGTGATGACGTGGCGGCCAAAGGAAGTGACACATGGCAGTGACGTCGAGGTGGTGTGGCATGACAAGTGGAAACAATGATATGGATGAGTGATGATATGGAAGCAATGATATGGTGTCATGTGGTAGCACCATTTTGCATGGTAATAAACCGTATATGATAAATCCCTCCCATGTTAAAGTCCTAATAGGTTGGTGGGAGTGAAGTGTCTTCTCCAACATTGGATTTGAATGGATCATGGGATCATTAGTGTACCTTTAAAAATGTTAAGGATGTTAAATTTTCACATACGATAAACTATGGACACCCCCCCCCCCCCCCCCCAACTTGTTAAAGTTCAATTAGTCGAGGGGGCCCCGTAGTGGCTTCTCCACCGTCGATATAATTGGATCAATTTGCATGTCTTTAGAAGTTGGTAATTATTTAGTGCAGGGCTTGATCTCTTGGTCTCGACTTATGGTCCCAACCCTATGTCACAAAGTGCTAGGTGTCAAAGCACTTGGAGCTAACATGGAAATTCGGGTGTCCAAGAACTTGTTACATTTAAGTGGACTCTGGATATATATTAAAATGTCTTAAAAGCATGTTTACCTTAAAAAGGTCACGTGGACACAAACATAAGCCCTTGAGGAGCCAATAAAATATGGAAAGTAATCTGGGTCCTCCAAACCGGATTTCCAGTAATAGAAATAAAATGGAAATTCTTGGTTTTCTAGATCATCCTCCATGAAGTATTGGCCTTGCCAGGTTTCGTTTTCATAGAAAAGTATAAATAAGCCAGAGCATTATGGAATTGGAGTGTGGTTGAAAATGCAGTTAATACAATGGTGCTTTTGTATCATAACAATCATCCGCCTAGCTTGGTTGTGTGAATAGTGAGAAAGACAAATAAGTGAAAAGAAAGTATGTGTGACTTAGAGAATAATAAGGCCGTGTAGAAATTTGAATAATAGATAACTTATTGACCGAGATTATCCTGATCACACACTATTTTAGCTTCATGCATAATACAGAATCTCTTCTACCATTGATCATCACATGCGGAAATAAAATAAATTGCATGCATACATTAAAACCACAAACAATCACACATATAAACACAGTATTTATGGGAAAGCTTAAAGCTGAAAACCCCCAACTATCTGTATATTATAATGATAGAGTTCATGTAACAATACATAGCACAAAGCCCCTCACAAGCTCTCAGCACTATCTCACATGCTACACACTACACAAGCTCAGATCAAGCAAGTCACATGCTCAAATCTCCTCCACCTGTTAGCCATCCTCTACTGCGCAATCCAATATGGATAATCATGAGATCCAAGTTCGAATCCCACCAAGATGTACTGCGCAATCCTCATTGGCTTCTCAATCAATGTGTGTGCAAATCTCATGCACCAATATAGTCACAACTGATAGTCAACCTGCTCTTTCACCTACCTCCATCACTGATCTCCACTGAAATTGTCCATGCACTTGAGTTAACTGATGTGTTCATTAGTTGATTTATGAGTTAATAATTAGTGAATTAATTAATAATTAATTCACACCACTCATCACTAGTGTATTAATCAGTTAGACTAAATACAACTAGTTCAACTAAGTCAAACTGAACACAACTCCATCAACTTCTCAATCAACTCCACCAAACTCACTCACATGAGTTCTAACTGAAGTCATCATGCAATAGCTCCACTTAGACCCTAGGAATAGCATAATTCCTTCTGTCAGCTGCATGTGCCACATCCAGGCATCAAACTGAAGTGCTCCAAGAGGATAAGATAATGTTTATAGTCCAAATATTATTAAGAGCTAATAATATTTGACATATCTATTTTTAGACTGGAAATCTAAAAATAGATTCCGCCTAGTATGTCTAAAAATAGAAGTCCATCTATTTTTCCAACTTGACCAACCCTCCACAAATAGCATCCTGCAACTCATGGAATCATGATCGACATGTCTAAAAATAGACTTTGCGCCAAAAATACACTGCGGGCCCACTTAGTGAAGGCGACTTCTTTCCACTAAGCTCTGTCATCTTGTTGCATTCTCAACAGGCCGAGAAATGAAGTCCATGGAAGATGTGTGATTGTGGAAAAGGTCGGAAGATAAATTCAAGGAATACATCCAAAGTTGTTCAATCCAAGTGCAATTGAATGTTGTATGCAAAAGCAGAGGAAAACTTGAGGAGAGACAAATCAAATCAAAAATCAAGTAAGTTGTAGCTCAGGTTGGTGCCTACAAGATCATTTAATAATAAATACAATTTCTTATATATATATATATATATATATATATATATATATATATATATATATATATGGTGTAGATTTATGTTGTTGTTGTGATTGGTATTATACATGCATGAGTGTTTTGGATAAATAAAAATTGGTTATTATATTGATTCGGCACCACCCTCTTAGTACAATCATATTTTCAATAGGTTCTTGATAAGGGGATCATACGATTGTTACCTTAGAAAAAGTGGCTAATGGATTTAGTATCATGGAACATTACTTTCCTCGTTACGTGGGATTAAGAGTTTATCACCACTTCGTACCTCAATTTTACCAAAAAAAAAAAAATGGCGTTTATAGAGAAGGAGCCTTATTGCAAAAATATCGTTACTACACTTGGAAGGGAAAACCATTAATTTCACTATTCTATTGCATATATATGGTATTTTGAATTACCATAAGAGAAACAAAGTACCAACAAAGCTTAGGTGATTGGAATAATAAAAGCGGGTTGCATGCCTAAAGTATTTGACTTCACGGAAATTGTTCCATGGTGCATAAAAAAAAAGATAAGAAGACAAGGATAATTCACCTTGAAGAAAGTAGCAAAAATCTTGTACAACTAACACTAATCATTTTCAAAAGAATGTTAAGACTATATATGCCACACATAAATTTCAAAATTATTGAAGTAAATGAATTCATCAAGAGTCGAGGAAGGTGTAGTGAACTTCTAAAAAGTGTCCTAAACAAGTTTTCTCCCTCTTCAACTCATGTTGTCCAAATTCAGGTGAACACATTAGTTGACCCCTACAAAGAATTTACATGGCTTTTGGTAAGAATTGCTAGTCAAGATTCCACTAAACATGTATCTAGCTATGTTCTTTACATTCTCTATTATTTAGTCAATGAGGGAGTTACATTTGACTGTATTAGTATAATATCCAATGAGTTTTCCTAACAATTAGGGAATTTTGAGAGTACAAAGAAGTTTTGCATGACTTCCTATTTGATCTATATAAAAATATTTAAAGACCTACTTGATGCTCAAAATGTGAATATAGACAAAGAATCTACTCAATTTTGGTATTCAATAAAACTCCCTTTCACTTCTATCAAATACAAAACTCTTTTTTTACATAATTTAGGGAGATGGTTTTTGGTCCTAATATAGGCAAACTAATTGATGAGGCTCAAATTTTTCTCTCGGGAAAAGGCATCTCTCAATTTCAAGAAAATATTTCTTACATTTGACACTTTTGTTTTGAAGGAAATCCTATGCTTCTACCATATTATGTTTCTGATAAGTTGTTCACTGTTGAAATATGTCGAAAATACAAATATTGGGTGCATTTCCTCAATCAAAGAAGGAAAAAACAATTCATTCATACTCATTTCAAAATTGAATATTTTATAGTGAATTCTATTATCCATTTGGATTAAATTTCTTCATCTTTTGACACTTTAAAAATGAGGTAAGTCTATTCTTGAAGGTTTACATGGAATATTCTCTACTCATATGACTTCTATTAGGTGTTCTTTGAGCGTTAATAAGAAATTACAAGAAGAAATTGGGGATAAGGGGAATCTAGAAGAAGAAGATGATGAAGATAACCCTCTCCATGATAATATTAGTACTCTGGTCAATGCGAATGAAAAATAGAAGCAATAGGAAACACCTAAAGATGGTACTAACCACAAGTCCCCAAATAATTCTCATAAAATCTCTTCAATTTCTAAAATTCAAGGATAAGCAAATACATCTGAGGAGAAGAAGGTTGCTACAAGAAGTGTTAGTGGTGGAGAAGGTGAATACCCTCCAAGAAATTTGATTGAAATATCTCATACTCTTCTTATAAACTTAAAGAGAAAAATGAAAAACTGTTAAGGAATTACAAGAAGAACATATTGATTTTCAAAATATTGAGATTGATATTTTCATCGAAATCCTTAGTTGGACCCAAAAGCAAATACTAGAAAATGAAATGCTTAGTGAAGAACTTACTAAACAAGATATTATTATTTTTGAAAAATAATCAAATACATTACACAATGTGAATTTGATAGGAATTACAATAAATTAAAAATGAAAAAGGCTAATGTTAAAAATAAGAAAGTAGTAGAGCAATGGAATTATGACATCAACACTGGAGAAATTAGAGTTTCTTGAGTTTTAAAGTTTCACTAGGCAATAGGGGATTAAATTTCTTCATCTCTTGACACTTTGAAAACGAGGTAAGTCTATTCTTGGAGGTTTACATGGAATATTCTTTACTCATAAGACTTCTATTAGGTGTTATTTAAGCGTTAATAAGAAATTACAAGAAGAAATTGGGGATAAGCAGAATCTAGAAGAAGAAGATGATGAAGATAACCCTCTCCATGATAATATTAGTACTCTGGTCAATGAAAATGAAAAATAGAAGCAATAGGAAACACCTAGAGATGGTACTAACCACAAGTCCCCAAATAATTCTCATAAAATCTCTTCAATTTCTAAAAGTCAAGGATAAGAAAATACATCTGAGGAGAAGAAGGTTGCTACAGAAAGTGTTAGTAGTGGAGAAGGTGAAGACCCTCCAAGAAATTTGATTGAAATATATCATACTCTTCTTATCAACTTAGAGAGAAAAATGAAAAACTGTTAAGGAATTCCAAGAAGAACAGATTGATTTTCAAAATATTGAGACTGATATTGTCATTGAAATCCCTAGTTGGACCCAAAAGCAAATACTAGAAAACAGAATGCTTAGTGAAGAACTTGCTAATCAAGATATTATTATTTTTGAAAAATAATCAAAGACATTACACAATGTGAATTTGCTAGGCATTACAATAAAAAAAAAATAAAAAAAAAGGTTAATGTTAAAAATAATAAAATAGTAGAGCAATGGACTTATGACATCAACACTGGAGAAATCAAAGTTTCTTGAGTTTTAAAGTTTCACTAGGCAATAGGGGATGTTCTTGAGTAATACATAAATGGACAAGAAAGGGAAATCATTACCTCAAAGAAAAGAATTAATGAACTTGAAGTTGATTTACGTTCAAGGCCATTATTTGTTTAACCATTGAGATCCATTAAACATGTTTTTGAACCAAGTGCAAAATGAGAGTAGCATCAAGTCTATCGTTGGAGATTAGAAAATACGTGGCTGAAAATTTTAATATAATACTTGTTCTAATCTTTCAATCACGAGAACTACTGGAGATCCCACTTACTGTTGCTTCTAAAATTACCTCTTATTTTAAAAAATGATCATGAATTTAATGAATATTTTATTAAAAAAAATTCCAAGTGTTTTCATTTTTAATGTAAGTTTTAGCCCTATACAAAATTACTTGACTATACTTAAAAATAGAAAAATATATAATGGTGAGACCATACAAAAAATATACACAGAGATTTTCTCCTCGAACCCAAAACTAAGAAAGGGAGATTGATTTTTCATTATTATCATTTCAATCTTATCATACATTATATGCATGTTGAAGCATTCATAAACCCTATACTAGAACATAATCATAGTTCCATTGACTGGATCTACAAAATATCATGGGAAAAACCACCATGCCAAAAACCATGTGCAAAACCATGGGTATGTCTTTCCACCATCCTTAGGTCCACCCCCCATCCTTGGGTCCGCCCAACCATGATTGGATCTACATAAAAAAAAATTTATTGATGTGTTGCCCCAGACCTCGTGCAGGGGGGCTATTGCCCCAGTGAAAACCCCTGACAGGGGGGGTTGTCGCCCCCCTTATGAATCCTCCCCCTTACGCCCGTAGCAACATAACTACGCATTGGGCTAGTCATGGAAAAAATATAACACATACCCAACAACTAAGGTCTCAAATATGAATGAGATGTAGATGAAAGATAATTTTTTCCCTCAAAGGCATGGCTTAAACACCTAAAGGATTGTTGCAACGAGAGCATTAATTCTTTCAAACAATTTATTGTTTATTGCAACAATGTTATTGCAAAAAGAATTGATGTCTTATTTAAACTTGTTGACATGGAAAAGGAACTAGATGGCCCACATATAATAGTAGATGACATACTAACCAAAAATGATGAAAGAAAAATGAGATGAAATGCACATCTCTTGGGTTGAAAATTTTGAAACAACTACAAGGAGGATATTAAACTAGCAATTGCATTGAGAGGTGCAAAGGAACGCTGATAAGAGGAGTGGGGGGGAATGTGAATGGCAATAATCAAGCCAGATATCTGGACAATGAAATACAATCAAATTTTAGTTTTTATATATCTTCTAAAAAATGTTAGAGGAGGTTAAATGTAAGAAGAAAGTCATACTAACATAAATGTCCCGTAATAATGGCAATCCTTGCACACACAAGCTACATAGCAGTGGAGTTCAATTTCTTTGGGCTTTGTTAAAATGGAATAAAACAATTTCCTCTGAGGGGGAGGGGAAGCCAAAGAGGAAATTAATTTGAGAAATTCATGAGAGGGGGAGGGTTTCTGGTTAAAGATTAAGCATTTGAATGAGAGGCTTTCAAGAATGGCTTAACTTGTATCCATCTTCGTGATTAAAGTTATCCATATTTTGAGGGCTTAGTGGATGATCTAGGTGGAATGGAAGGGAGCAGGGGGCAAGGGTTTTAGCTTGTGGGAATCAAACATGTCATTATTTGTTTGACTATAAGTGGCCATTAAGAAAATAGACAACTAGATCCCATAATAATAGAGGATGTTATTTTAGGCCCTAATAAATCTGTTGGAAAACTATAAATTTGTACACAATAACTACTAAAAAAATGGATTATTGACTTGAAAAACGGTACCAGTAACTATCACATTATAAAGACTGGTATTTTTTCTAGCAACAATATGATATTCAAAAGAATACTAGGCTAAAACGGCATACAATGTGGTTGACACAGAGAAAAGTGTAACCAGTTGAATTATTGAAAGCATGAGACATGAAGAAAGGAATCTGATGTTTTTCAATGGATGTATTTCAAGCTTCCCATCCTCTTATGAGAGTGGCACGAACAACACGATTAACTCCAAGAGTGAAAGCTCCCATTTGGAGATCACAATCACGAGGTTTACAAATTTCCTTGAGATGTTGAAAAGTGCTTGTCATATAGTTTTTCAGCTCGACATTAACCTTCTGCTCATCCCAAATAAAATCTTGGATGTTCTGCAAGAAAAAGAGATAGAATTAGGAAGAGGAACTAAAATTTAAAAAACTCTCTCAATCAACCACCTCACTGAGACCATGATTATACCAAATTTTTATTGAAAGGTAGCGCTGAAAAACTATCACCAAAATCCTTATCACAATATAAAAGGCATAGATACAGGGGAATTAATGAACTCTGTAATTTTCAAGATTATTGATATAAATCCTTCACATTTATATGTGGTAAAATTGTAAGAATATAATGGTTAGTACTCAACTCTATAATCTTTTAAATCATCAATTTACCCAACCCAAAAGATATCACTATTCAAGAACTGGAGAAATCATCCAGACAACAGAAACATGTCTAATTCAACCTAGTAAAGCATCAACTCACCAAACACAATAATAGAATCGTCGAATAATGGACAAATGAACACAACAAAACTGGTAAGAAGTATGTATTTCTGCTAGTCATTTTGGAAAGTGTTGGAAGCTTATTGCTAGACTGTAGGACGACAGTTCTTTTAGTTGTTTCCTGTTCTATATTGTATACTTTGTTTCTAAAGAATATAAAAGGAGATAGGAAATGCACAACATTTCCAAAGTGTAGTCATGGATTACCTTTTTTTGTATCATTCTATAAACACACAAGAAACATGATTTTTTATCTTTTAAATAAAAATTGTGATGTTTTTCTTGGGATAAAAAAAACTCACAAGTTTATCAATTCATATGATGTGGTATTGCTAGAAATGTAATGGACTGTCATTATTCAATTGAGTATATCATCAATGTACCCAACTCAACCTATATCACTGTTAGAGATCTGAAAAGTAATTCAAGCAACAAATACATGTCTATTCCTAACTTGTAAAGCATCAATTCACCGACCTCATTAACAGACAAATAAACACAAGAAAACTAGCAAGTTAATCATATGTAGATGAAAAAACATCGTGACCGAAGTTTGTATAATCAAGTCCAAAAAAATAGTTTCCTCAAGGATATATACCTAAACCCACTCAAAGTAGCTAACAATCACACCACTAGCATTTGCATATATGTCTAGTAGTACTACAACACCCTTCTTGTATAGAATATGAAATGCATGTCATGCCCGAGAGAAGTCAAATTACTCCAAAACCTACGCAACTTTAATTGATTCTCTAATTCACCTTGTCAACTTCTAGATCCGTGGGATGATTTGTTGCCTCTATAATGAATTTGGCCTTTACTTCACTAGCATTATCCCTATGACCGGTATGCATAGCAGTCAAATTACTAAATTAGCACCTTTGAATTTGTAATAACAGTGATTATTAAATTTATGTATCAAAACTAAATCTCAACAAAGTAGCATATGCAATGCAGTGCATTGTCAATTGAATTAGAAAGTACTTTCAAATCCATATCAAATTCCAAATGTGGGATGATCTTGTGAAACTTAAATTAGATGGATATTGACCAGTTCAGAACACCACCTAAAGCAACAGGGATAAGAACATCACAATCTTCAAGCAAGAGGGTTCTGGGATCAATTGAATATGCTACTTCAAATCCTTTAACAACACCATTAATATTTGTGTGCTTCATTAAAGCTAGAACGTTAAGGCCATTGTTGTTCTTTGTAGCTCCTGAAATGTCACTCACTACTATAATATTTCCACCCTTTTCATGGATAAGTTCAGCTTCCCAAGAACTGACATTTCCAAAACCTCGAAAAGGTCCAAGAGGTTTTGGTTCAAGAATAATGTATTTCAGTCTGTAATGGCTCCAATCCCCTCGAATTGATATTATTTCCATATTTATGAAGCCAAATTCATTTCATTTAGTGTCCATAGATATCCTTTGAGTAAAGCAAAAGCACAGTAATGAGTTTCTGTGATGCAATTATTGTAAGCAGTAAATTCAAAGAAAGGCAAGCAAGATGGTGTTTTTTTTTTGTTTTAATGTGGCTAGACTTACATTCACAATAAAGGCTGAAGAGAAAAACAATCTACCTAAATTACAAAACGTTGACCTGAGATGTTTTTACAATACTTATCTAACAAAGCTTCTATTGCATACATAACACCTTTACTAGTTGCAGCATCCCTGCCAAGGGATCCACCTAGATCCTACCCATCACAAAATAATCTCTCTAACATCAAAAAGCTATGTAAATTATAACACGTTGGTGAGGTCTTTTGGAATATAGTTTTATATACTTACAACAGGTTTTCTCGTAACAACTTCAAGTGAGTATCCATGGAATTTTGAATACTCGTCTAATATACAGGCCATTGTATGTTCACATCAACCATGTAAGCATAGTGAAAATTGAAGAAATATGTATTAAATCTCAGAGCTAATAAATCTAACTCTTTGCATGGGAATCATGGAAAAGACCTGTGAATTAGTTCCCATGTCACATGTTAGAACATCCATGTGGACTCTAATCAAATCATGGATCTTATGAGTAAAGACATGGGTAATCCTTTCTAAGTCATTGAAACTTAAGCTCTATGGGTCGCAACCAATACCACCCTTTGCTCCTCCACATGGTATGTTTGCTACAACAGTCTTCCATGTCACTAGTTGCGCTAAGGCATTTACCTCATCTAGATCAACCTACATACCCTAGTGATAAATAGATTATTTATAACATTCTCTGAAATGATTGTTGCAAACTAGATGAATTGCAAAAATGGCTATGTTTATAGCTCAAATTACTACTATCTTAAAAAGGAAGTAAAATTCAGAATTTTCCTTGTGCTTTATACTTCCCATATTGCTCGATGTTAAAACAATGAGTTAAAAAAGAAGAAAGCCACCTAAAGAATCATAAAAAGTACTGTAGAAATATAAGGTTTCCATTATAGCAATTTCAGTACACACACAACCATATATGTTTCCAAAACAAAAAATAGGGATAGTTTAACATAAGGTAACTCAACCATAGATGTAGTTGCCTCACTAGGATAAACATAAAAGATTTGATGTGCATATATTACCAATCATTAGTAGTTAATACATATCATTGATCATAAACTCACCTCTGGATGGTAGTGTACCCCTCCCTTCATGGGTCCTCGGCCATTGTCATGTTGTACTCTAAAGCCTACATACAAGGCTAAAGTTCCATCATCTTTAGGAATAGTGCACTCAACCTGAGGTCCAGTGTACAAATGAGAAAATCAGTTAAAATAATCACTTTAAAAACCCTCAAAATGCCAAAATCAATAAAATTAGCTAAGATGAAACAACAAAAAATTCCTTGATAGGAGATGTAGAGTCCAAAATTTCAAGAAATAAAAAAAAGAAGTGATGGAGAATGCAATTCACATAATACAAATATGTTCAGTTAATTAAAGAAAGGGCAAATTCTATATGTGTCAACAAAAGAAGGGTGTAGCGTGTCGATGAGGAGATGAGTTTCTAGGTTCCTCACATTTTTCACGGCTGGTATAGGGTTGGCCTTCAGCCTCTGCTGCAGGTTCTGCGCCTGTAAGCTCCTGCTCCCCCCGGCTGTCCCTCTGTGGACTTTCCTTCTGCTGCGGAAGCCCTTTTCCAGGCACTGCGCATGCAGCTTCCTGGGTGATAACCTTCGATGGAGCCTTCCAACCCTAATGGTCCTCCTAATGCATCAACGAATTTCAAAGCACTGATGGATGTTGCACCATCCTTCAAAAGAGCCGCCCCTGCCAAATTCGTTAAAACGAAATCCCTGAAATCGCCCTTGAAGCTTCGCATGTCCGAGCCTGAGCCCTCCAACTGGTAGATCATGGTCTCATCAGACAGTTCATGGGTCTTTGGCCCTCTCCCTGCTCTGTCAGATCTTGGTTGGACAAAAACTGGAAGCCATTAATACAAGGCAACATCGTGGCTTCATTATGTGGTAAGGGTTTCTACTCTTTTTACTTTGAGCTTAGAGTGGACTGTGATTTAATCTTCAGGAATGGGCCTTACTTTATGGGTGCCCAGGGACTGTACCTTGATCGTTAGAGCTGCAACTTCAACCCTGATTGTGAAATCCCCTCAGTTGTCCATGTGTGGGTAAAAATCCCTTTCTTACCTCTCCACTGCTGGAACCACTCCACCTTCAAATCCATTGGCAACAATTTAGAAAAGTATATCGACTGTGCCGAGCCGAAATATGGACTATTCGCATGTGCCCGCATCTATGTTGAAGTAGATCTAGAGAAAGGCATTCCTGAGGCTATCAAATTGAACATGGATAACTAGACCCATATCCAAGAAGTGGACTATGACCAGATACTGTTCAAATGAAAATCCTTTCATGAATATGTACATTTTTCCCGTGAATGCCCGAAACGAGAGACAATAGAGGTTCAAGATGATCCAAGACAATGGCAGGCAACAAAGAAAACCAAAAAAACATCAAAAGCCCAACAAAATCGTACAAGAGGCACCTCAGATCTTGGGGGAAAAGAAGCCACTACTGCTCCGTAGCAAAAAAACGGAGGCCCAGTTGAGACAAAACTATCAGAAAAAGGAAACCATTCGAGTGTTGGTCCATCTACTTCATATAACTCGAATAGGTTTGAAGCTCTTGCTGACATGGAAACTGAGGGAGATATAGGAGAAAAGATGTCCGACAAAGCTCCGAAAATCACACATTTGGAGGGAAAGGGGAAGCTAAAACCCATGACAAAATAGACACAGAGGAAGCAGGAATTTCAGAAGAAGAAGCGGGAGAAATTGGAGAGGTGGATGTTGCTTCACCTCAGGGCGCAGCAGATGATCCAGGCATAGAAAAAGGCACTCTCACTGAGCATCATGCCAGAAGATCAGGAAGGAAATCCAATAGAGAAATGAGGTAGGCCAAAGTAGAAAGAGACAAAGAATTAGGGCACCAAACTACAATTATCTGCCAATTAGTAGACATGAGCAGCAAAGGAAATAAGAAGGGTAATCAAGCAGGCCCGTTAAAATGGGTCTCCCTCTCAAAGAAGTGATAAATGAAAGTAGTTTCCTGGAATACAGAGGACTCGGTACCAAAAAGAGAAGAGCAGAAGCCATGACATTAATCAAGAAAGAGAAGTTGAGCGTTGTAATTCTACATGAAACAAAGTTGAATGAGGTGGATATCGTTACACATCACCCCGAGATATGGAACAAAAGTGAGCTAGAGGCAGTGAGCTCGCGTGGAGCCTCAAGCGGTGTATGCACCCTGTGGGATCCTGAAAACCTCCTACTGGTAAGCACCCTAAAATCAGTTCATTGGATAGCAATAATGTTTTTTGTCGAAAGTCTATGTTGAAAAGAAAGACTGTTGGAAGTCCCTTCAAGACCTCAAGCACACAGAGTATGGCACAAATTGCATTTTAGGAGGAGATTTAAATACAATACAATAATAGGACGAAAAGAGAGGAGAGACAGTGGTAAGAGAAACCCATCAGGAAGACTTCGAATACCCGATAATGCAATTAAATCTTTTTGATGTGAAGCCAAGTAAATTTAAATACACTTGGAATAATAAGAGGGCAGGACCGGGACACATAACAGCAAGGTTAGACAGATTTTTAACTTCAGATCTTCTATTGTCTTCGCCCTTCTCAATATCTTCAGAGATCCGGCCTTGGTGTGGATCAGACCATCGACCAATCACACTCCTTGTTTCTCCTCCAGTTAACTATGGGCCAATTCCTTTCAAATTTTCCCCTCTATGGATAGAAACAGTTGGCTTCTCTGAAATGATCATTGCTTCCTAGACTCAGTGGGTAAATGGAATCCCTATAACCATTTGGGAAAGGAAATTCAAAAGGTTCAAAGCAAACATTGAATAATGGCTAAAAACATACAATGCAAATCTGTCCCTAAATGTCAAAACAACAGAAGACAATATTGCAAAAAAGCAGGCTCAAATAGAAAATAATGAAGTTGGAAAGGTAGACTTCCAAGAAGAAATGAAACTGTTCCAAACATACCATGCGAACCTGAGACAGGAGGAAGATATGTGGCGGCTTAAGTCACGCAATAGCTAGCTCAGCTCTGGAGATAGGAACACAAAATATTTCCACAAGCAAGCAAAATTTTGAGAGATAAAAAATGGAATCACCCAAATTCAGCATGGAGCCCAATCTCTTGACTCTTTTCCTGAGATTAAGGCTGTTGCAGTTGATCACTTCTCTTCCCTGTACCGTGATGACCAACCCTCGGCCTCCATTAGTGAAGCCTTATTCTTGGACCCGATGCCTTCTCTGGTGACCTCTAATGCCAACAAAATCCTTAATGCTCTTCCTGACCCGCAAGAAATTCAAAAAGCAGTCTTTTCCTTTTCTCCATATAAGGCCCCTGGACCTGATGGCTTCACCGGTAGGTTTTACCAAACCTATTGGCTTCTAATAAAAAGAGACTTATGACGAATTATCGGGTACTCCTTGAAGATCTCTTACATCGGTGGTGGAATAAATTATGCCTTTTTAGCCCTGATTCCATAAGAACTAAATCCATCCTCTTTCTCGAGATTTAGGCTAATTTCCCTCTACAACTTCTCATATAATATTATTTCCAAAATCCTAGCCCTTAGACTGAAATTCCTCCTACCTCTTCTCATCTCTCCCAATCAAGGCGACTTTGTTATGGGAAGACAAATCTATGACAATATAATCTTAATCGAGGAAGCCATCGACTCAAGTTGGAGACGAGAGGAACAAGGAATGGTCATTAAACTGGATATGGCCAATGCATTTGACAGGGTTCGACACAAATTTATCCTCGACATAATGAAGAAGATGGGAATTTCAGAGAACTTCACCAAATGGATAGAGAAATTCATTTCCAGGCCCTGGATTTCTCCCCTCATTAATGGTAGGGGGGTTGGGTTTTTCCAAGCATCAAGAGGTCTCTGACAAGGGTGCCCCCTCTCTCCCTTTTTATATATCTTGGTCGGAGAGACCCTTATTCGAAGCCTTGAATAAACAAGGATCTCTCAACACATCCTAGGAATTAGATTTAAAGAAGGAATCAAAATCATGAATCATGGGCGATTTGCTTAGGATACGAATCTTCTGGGTGGAGCCTCTCTGGTCATAGCTATAAGATTCAAATATTATTTGTACAAATTCCAAGAAGCATCTGGAGGGAAAACAAGAAATTCCAAATGTAGAATATATGCATGGAATATCTCCCTTAGAAAGGCAAAAAAAATAGAATAAATATTGGGGTTTAAGGTAAAAACAGAATGGAAGGAATTTAAATACTTAGGAGTCCCAATTTTCTTGAAAAGGGCCAATCCTAAGGCCTGGCAAGGCATGATTGACAAAATGAAATAGAAAATAACCAATTGGGGAGGGATTTGGCTAAATCCCGTAGGCTGTCTCATTGTTATCAAATCAGTGCTGTCTTCTCTCCCTATATACCAATTTGCGGTCCTCCAGGCTCTGAAGTATGTCCTGCAACAACTTAGCAGTTTCATAAGAAAGCTCCTATGGGAAGGAGGGAAGCAAATGACAAGGAAATATCACATGGTAAACTGGAACACTGTTATAGCACCCAGGTAGCATAGAGGACTCGAAATTCGAGACCTAAGATTAACAAACCCAACAATTGGGGCCAAACTTAGGTGGAGGCTAGTCACAAATATTGAAGAATGGTGGGCTCAAGTGATAAGAGGAAAGTATTTCAAGAAACATGAACTGGAAAACATATATATTCCAGCCACCCAAGGCTCCCCAATTTGGCGTCTTCTTCTATCCTCATCTCCTTTAATCACTCAAAACATCAGCAGAGTTCCTGGAAATGGTTTTACAGTCAAAATTTGGGAGGATAGAATAATGAACAACCCTCCTCTAGCTGATCTGGAACAACTGAAACCCCTCCGTGATCACTTCATTTCGATTAATATCACAACCTTGGCACAAATCACAGTATGGGATGACAAGAGGAATTGGAAAGGATGGCTTCTGTCAGATATCCTTGGAGAGCTAGATGAGAAAAAAAAGGATCTATTAAATCTTCTCGAGGGATGCTCCCTAATTTCGAGAGATAAAATGGACAAATGGTGCTAGAAGAACACACGCTACTCAGTCAAAGAAGGATACACACATATCCTCTTTGAAGAACATGTCCCTACCAAAAGTGGGATATGGAACCGTATCTGAAAGCCAAATGTTATCCCCAAAGTAAATTACTTCAACTGGAAGCTAAATCACAAGAAAATCCTCACACAAGACAACATTAGGAAAAGAGGTATAAGCGGGTCGACTAGGTGCCCTGTCTGTGAACAAGAGGAAGAAACCATAAACCATTTATTCATAAAATGCTCCTACAATAAACAAGTCTGGAAGGAGGCCTTTAGGAAGATATTCTCCAGAATTGATTGGCCAACAGAGACCTCCACATTCTTCTCAAAACAAAAAAATTGGTACAAAGGTAATCTCCAATCTAAACTGAATCTGAAATGCATCTTTCAATCTCTTCCAAAGTGCATCTGCTGGAATATTTGGATGGCAAGAAACAAATCGATCTTCAAAATGAAAAATCCTATTGCCAGAGTTTCAATGCTCTCAGCCCTATCCTTCTATTTCGAGTTCAAATCGCCGCATCTTGACTTGTCGTTAGATCTTTTAGAACTGGAGTGGTTGTCTCCATGGTCCTGGAGCAAGCAAACAAAAACAACAAAGGTGGATCCCCCAAACTAGTGTTTTAGAAGCACCCAAACGAAGCTAATGGATGAGATAAATAAGAAAGGGAACTAGACCCTTATGTTCGATGGAGCCTCCAAAAGAAACCCAGGGGAGGCTGGGGGAGGAGGGGTCCTCATTGATTCTTATGTAAAAACAAGGCACAAATATGCTTGGGGGATAAGCAGAGAAACCAACAACCTAGCGGAGGCAAGTGACCTTTGGCTCGAAATCACCATTGCAAAAGGAAAAGGTGTGAGACATCTCTGGGTACTGGGGGACTCCTATCTCCTAATCAAAAACTTGGTTCAAGGGAAGGAAGCACAAAATGCTAGTATTAATCAAATTTTAACCAGAATTAAGGAGGTAGCAAAGGAATTTGAAAGCATCCAGTACACACACGTGCTCAGATCCCTAAACACTCAATTTGACGAGCAGGCTAATAAAGGGTGCAGATTGCTGAAGGGCATATGCGACATCGATGGATATGTTGACACCAAATCTATCCCTTAAACCGTTCATGCTTACTGGCACAAATATTGAGACCTCGACCCCAACGTTCATAGGAAAACCATGGATAAGGAAACAACATTTCTTTAGGACAACGTTGGATCAACATTTCGGATGGAACAACATTTGGATGGAACAACTTATGGATGAAACAACAGGTGGAACAACATTGGAACAACATATGGAACAACAGATGGAGCATCAGTTGGAACAACATAAGGAATAACAGTTGGAACAACAGATTGAACAACGTTGGAACAACAGCTGGATGTAACAAAATTTTGTTGGAAAACAAAGGAACAACAATTCCTTTGGATAGAATTGGAACAACACTCACCACGGACAACATATGAACAACATTCGCTATGGATAGATTTGGGCAACACCAATCTAATTTTAAATGGACAAGCACAAATGCACATACCTTGGTAACTCATTTTGTAAGCTCTATAGCACACATGGGAACGGAATGCATCGTAGATATAGGCAAAATAGAAATAAGGCATTTATGAAGACAACCTTGTATGTAAGTAGGGAAACTTTTTTCGAATTTTGGCATGAAAATGATGCGATGTAATCATCCAGTTTAATGCCGCGATCCGAACGTAGATTAATGAAACTACTACTATTCGTTGTTTTAAAAAAAAACAAAATAAGGGTGTAGCATACCGAAAACTATAGCTTATAATTGTAATTTTCACACTAAGGGATCAAACGTTCAATCGATGAGTTGCAACACTTACATGGACTAGTATATATGGACCTCAACCACAACAAATTTACCCACAATACAAAACTAAGATCTAAATTTCTATGGAAGCTCATATCACAGTGTTTCCCTATTATGGAAAAGGAGAAGATATTTTGTTAGGATCCACACACTAATAGATAAGAAATTCAACTAAAAAGTTTAAATGTTTGTCCTAAAAGGGATATTTAAAGAAGGTCTGACCCAAAGGAACAACATTAAGCTTGAGCTCCCCAGCCAAATCATTTCAAGTATTTTTTATGCTATGTTGCATCTACAACTAATACAATAATAAAAGTCTTGTAACTACCAATTGGCACATATAGCCATGAACTACCGAATCAAACCCGCCCCTACAGAGCTAAAGAAGAAATATTTTATACCCGATGAAGACCATGGATTTAGATGAATTGCAAATTCCCTTGATCTTATGAGAGACGAGTAAACCAAATATATCAAACAGAGTGAAACTTTGTAACTTGTAACTTACATGAATTTTTTCCTAACACCACAGTTACAAATATGTGAATATATAGTGCAATTATAACTTAACATGAATTCACTTGAGATTTAAATTTCTTTCATATTCATTTAACATGTGGCAGTAAGTATGATCTTTTCTGCAAAGTTCTTTAGTCTAGTCAAAGGATGCCACAAGCACAAGAATTTAATTTGAAAAACACATATAAATACGTGGAGTAATCGAAGAAATCATGAAAATATGCAAACATAAACAAGTTTTATAACTTGAATAGCCTGTGATATTGATGATATTTTGACTTGCAATTTCTAACAGGACCTAAAAAACTTCCATCCATTCCATCCCGTGCACATATACCCAAATTTCCAATAATAAATTACACTGAATTTTCTACCTTTGGGAAATGCCCCCAGATCAAAAAGTCACTGCTTATCCTTATCATGAAGGATATCTATGCTTGTTTCCAAATGACTAAGAAGAACGTTTTTGTGATATTTTGAAATAAGTTCAAATCTGGAAAGATTATCCTTGTAAAATTTCCAAACTTTGGGGCTTACGGTGCAAAGAACTTCCAATCACCTTGAGGGCAAGTGGTAAACCCTTGCACCTTGTTGCAACCTACAAACCTAGTACAAGTTAAAAAAAAATTCATCACAAATACAGAGTATTACGACTTTTTCTAGAGTTATATTATACAAAGCTCTTTTTGTTGAAAATTTTGATATCAATTACAAACTTAGTAATTTAGTAACATCAATAAGATTTAACTAACTTTGTGGTAGTCATGAAATGAACCTTTGCTATCAGAAATAAATTGGAATTTGATGACTAGTATGAGGGTGCACAACAACATTAGAATAGAGAAATAATTGGGCTCTATTATATTAAGAATAAATTGTTTAATTCATACCTGTCTAAAAAGATCCTCCTTTCGTGTTGTTGGAATCGAAGTGTGACTAAAGGCCCAAAAACAAAAAAGTGATAGAGAGTGAGCTTCCTTCAACTCAAGCGTGCCATACAACCAAGTACCATCTATATGTGAAAAGGTGGAATTACATCTGGTTTTGATAATTGTCTTGTATCCTTCTGTTGTAAACAACAATTTTTCCATATTTGATTTCAACCAAACATCATCCAAAACCACCAAAGTTGGTTGATGTGTACTTTCTGCAATTTAATTAATATTATTTTGTAGTTGGTTGCATTCATCCTCTATGCTCCAAAAATGAGGCCTATCACCCACCAATTATGCGATCCCACAAAGTCTCTAAAATCTCGAAAAGGTCGTTTTCATTTCGATGAAGCTGTGAGATGGTAATGAAATGTATATTGTTTTGAAAGGTAGCTGAAGATCACAAAGAGAATAGACCTTACACACTAAGGTCATGAGAGCATAAAATGGACCATTTAAAAAAAAAAAGGGCATTGGCATTACCTTGGACTCTAGGATTGTGGCATAGCATTGATGCAAAGGTGGTTTTGTCACTCCCACCCATCCCTATTATTTCAAAAACATTAACATCCCTCTTCATGAGAATTTTTTTGACATCATTGATAGGTTTATATAGACCCACAACTTCGTTTGGCATAGCCGAGACTTAGGAGTTGAAGTTGTTGGAATGTTGAGCGGTTGTAGCTCCTTGTAGCCCATCAATGGGGGTTTGAGATAATTAAGTTTGGTTAATTGTTTGAAGGATGAGACATTCCATTCGTTCGAATCGCTAGCCAAGATAGTGATTATAGCTATATTGTGGGCTCAAGAGATTATGTTTATCATAAATGGAGATCAAATAGTTGTTCAGGGATGTATGAATTGCATTATTTTTATTGGAGTTGCACCCCACAAAGAAAACAATTTTCATATTAGGTGCCTTGGCCGAGGGACAATTATTCTGCCCAAGTTACATAGGACCTTGCAATTAGCCTCGACCCTTTGAAGCCCATGAAATTCAATTGGGGCAGATATCACATCAACAATGAACCCTGATAGATGGTTTAATACTACATTAGATTGGTTGGTCTTCCTTATGTACTCTTGACTTCCCATCTGCAATATCTTCATTCTCTCTCTTTTTTTCAATCTCACTCCTCACTTTGTGCAGCAATGCATAATCTAAAACTTTCACTAGATGTGTATGTTCAACATCCCTCCAATATATTTTTTTCTCTCAATAGATATCCTATGTACATAAGTTATCCTTAAATCAACAATCCCAGGTGGTGCAACAACATGAAGAGAACCCATATTTGTGGGCTCACAATCTAGATTTTGATCTTCCTACCTTTCCTTGGCACAATCTCGGTACCTTGGCAAATCCGGATCTTCTTGTTTTTCTTCCTCTTTAGGTTTTCGTTTGTTTCTTCAAATGACCGCTCTTTCGCCCTCTCCATCCTCATCATCCACCTATTTAGTCCATCCTTGAGGGTGTTCTTTCAAATTCTCCTAGACATGACGAGGGGTTTCCATGACCATTCGCCTAAAAGTGACATTAGAAAGGTTTCTTGTTGCTTTGGTCTCTCTTGTCCTTGTCCTTGGAGATATAGGGAGAAATAGGTAGGTATGGTGTGAGAACATGGGCAGAAAGAAATAGTCTGGATGGAAAATTTTAATTAGTTGGAGGGATGAACAAATGGAAATTTTAAATTAGTTGGAAGGACGAAAATTAAGCTCTCCCATTGGCTGGTGTGAATAGTGTTTTCCCACCCCAAACCGATAAAAAAAATGTCTATCAACTTAAAAATGGTTAGCAAATTATGTCAACAAGAATGATGATCAAGAAATTGGGATACATCAACTAAGTGATGAATAAAATGAAGTTGAAGATGAATGCTTGAATATCCAATTGAAGCATGAATTAATTGTAGCATCGTTACGAGACTTCATAAAAAAATGGTTAAAAAATGTTATACACGAGAAAGTTGAATATCTAAGTGAAGCATGGAATAATTGTAGCATCGTTGTGAGACTTCATAAAAAACTGGTTAAAAAATGTTATACAAAAGAAAGTTGAAGGCTAATTGATTGCAACAATTTGAGAAATTAAGTTTTCTTTCAAAGGCTCAACATTAAATAAAAACTTCACTAGGGGTAGAAAGAGAGGGATTTTGTTTTCCAACATTGAAAGTAAAATTTTCCTTAGTCTTTCTATGTATTCTTCTTAGTCAGTATTTGTTTACCTTTTTTGTCTTAAAATTAGTCGAAAATGTTTTTTTTTTTACTGTCTGCTCCTTATCTTTCTAGGTCTCTTCATTTACATGGTTTAGGGAGCCTCGTCCCAATCCATTTGGATAAATGCTTTTTTATTTAATGAACATTTATAAACCTATTATTTTTGTAGCCCTGAGGGTGAGCTCAATTGGTGGAGTCCCCGTCGTTCAAGTACCTTTGTTATTGAGAGGTCACGTGTTCAATTATTTTGACACTCTTAGGGTCAGGCTTCATGGTTGAGTTGATAGGAAGTGATGCCTTCTGGTGGATCTACCTGGTACAAATATTTCGTGGACACATTGATCACTAATCTTTGGGGTTTGTGAACCAAAAAAAAAACTATACTTTTGTATATTGAAAGTTCCATAGAGAACTCTTGGGAGCTCATAATTATTGTGATCTCAATAATTTGATTTAAAACATGGGATTCTAGTGTGTGTGTGTTCCTCTCTAATTTTTATGATATTAATGAAAATATCATTTTTATAGCCTTACATTGTAAATATCATTTTCATTTGTATATAGTCTTTTACTTTACGTATCACTATGAGTTTTATTCCTTATGAGTACAATATTACCACTTCTGTAAAAACAAGAAGGGAAGTGTTTCCCTTAAATGATATCTTTGTGATTTTAGCTAGTCTCAATGATCAACAAGGCCATGATGATCGTAGGAGATAGGACAAGGAAAAGTGAAAGAGGAAGAAGAAGTGGCCTACAGTCACAAAAAAAGGTAAAGGTGAATAATAATCACTTATAACATATCTTATAGTAACCAATTGGAATCTCCAATAATATCGATCATCTACTATAACTAGAGGCACTTTTTATCTTGTTAAATAAAGTTTTACATTTTCACTATTTTTTCAAATATGGGGAAAAAATTAGATTATGAGTTACAATTTTATTTATTTTTAGTGTTTATAAACAATGATTAGTAGGTGATTTTGTACCAGTTGCTATTAAGAATAGTAATTATGGTTCTCTCTCATGGAAGCAAAGTGGGAAGAGTATAGACATGAGACAATCAATTAAGTATTGAAATAAACCATAAAGAAAAACTATATAATATGGTGTAGGACTTGCAATGCATGATACGATATTGAAATTATAATTATTTTTGTCTTTAAGTGCGAGAATTCAATCCTTCTAACTAATTTTGTCTCTAGGTATGAGAACTTTGTCCTTTTTGTTAATTGCAAATGTGTTAATTATGTTTAATTGTCTTCTTACAATAACCTCTATAAGAAGAGATTAATAAGAAAGTGACGATGTGGCATTAGATGATGAATGCAACATTGAGGATGTATTAATATTTAATCACTATGGCTCTAAATAACATTTCTAGTTTGAATTGCGTACTCTTGTAGTAAGCCTAACATTTCCTTATGGTGGCAATAAAATACTCATCTATAAGGAAAACATATGTTATTATATACATATGCATAATATTCTCATTTCCCATGTGGTGGCAACAGACTACTTATTAGATGGCGAAATATGATAATTGCATATCAATTATTGTGAATTTATAAATGTATTTTTCTTTACCCTATGCGTTCATTTGTACTAAAATATATTTTTGATTGGAATATAATGGAATTTTCTTGGAAAATGATAATGAATATACTATGTAATAGGTCATTAATAAAATATGTTTCAACCCAATTGTAACAACCATAAAACATGCAGAGGGTATACCACACAATCCTTTGTTGCTAACAGATTATCTCCACAATTTATCGAAATAGAGTGCATGTGACAAGGATAGGTGGTGATGACTAGGGTTATGCCCTAGTTGTGAGTAGATCATCCCATTGATTTTGATCTAGCCTATTATAGCTAATCTTACCTCCCCAAGAAACAATTTCCTACGTTACTCCTTAAAAATAATCGTTATAAATGGCTCTTTCCATCCCCTCTCGTTGCCCTCATCAATTCTATTTTTGGCATGGCAGTGACTCATTTTGCTTTAGCAATGTATTTCCCCTTTGTTGTGCTTTGTACTAAGATGGAAGAAAGTATTGGGTTGTTCATGGGAGCTAGTATGGACAATGGATGCAGATCTCATCCTCTTCCTTCTAATGGTATTTCGAGCAAAGTTTCTTCTAGTGATTTTGTGAGAATTGTTTTGTTTTCTCCTTGTCTTATGGTTTAAGAGGATCTATTCATAGCTATTTCTATAATGAGATACATTGCATTCCAAGTTTCCTTGTACAATATTAATAGCCTTGTTTTTCATTTCAATGATTTATGGCCTTGTTTGGTAGATTTGCATAATTTGATGTTGAACTCTTTGAAACCCCAATTAAAAGATGATGCTTTTTTTAATCCCCTATGTAAAGGGAATCTTCATCGTTGAATTTGATATTGCTAAAGATAGCGATTTGATTTTGAACTTTGGAGCTAGATTTTTGAAAATTAGGAACTTTGTATAAACCATGGACTCCATATTTTGACCCATTGACAGATACCCCTTCTCGAGCGCCTATGTGGGTTAAACTTCCAAATTTACCCTTGAATTTTTATGGTTATTTAACACACCTACATAGTCCCTTAATGTCTGATTAATGATACAAGGTACCAATTTTTTTTCTTTTTTTATTAAACTCAAAACCGTTTTCTAAGATCCTCATCACCAACTACTCGTTGAGAACTTTGGGAGATATAAAATTTATTAAAAACAAATTCCAAATTATCATGATATGACCATTTGAATATTTCCGCCTTGGTTCCATGTCAGTTTAATATGCAACTACCATGTGGCAAATGATGTGGCACCCCATGTCCATTTATCATCATGTGGGTTGTGCCATGTCATCATTAGGGCCACTAGACTCTACCATGCCATCCACTTGCTAAAGTATTGATTGTCTTACATTTAAATTAATTCAAGTTCATATAAATTATAATTACACTAATATAAACATATTTAATTACCAAATCGTTATTATTTTAACAATTTACCTACATGCACAACTCTAAAGTATTGACCATTTAATTGAGCATTTGTGAAATATTATATTTACAAATGTAAAACCCAAAACATCAAATTTTCAAACCCCGATGGTATTATCAACAATCTGGGACAAAATTAACATGTCACTTTTAGAATTGTTATTAAATTTATGTTGTCTTTAGAAACTTCATTAAATCTGTCAAACTCCTCAAAGTATTAACAAATCAAATTGGTCAAACCTTTGATAGTATTATAAGTCCTAAAAAACCCCGAGAGTTAGTTCAATTTGTTGAGCTTCATCATTAAAATGCCTTTACTATTAAGAAATGATAAATTCAATTCTATCAACACTCTTAACATCAAACTTCATAATTAAATCTACAAAAAATAATCCTATTAAATAAATTAAACTAATATCAATATATTTTAAACATAACCATTATTAATTTTCAAAATTAATAAAAAAAAAATCATCAAATATCATCAACCATACTAACTTAATATATCACCTTTAAAAATATCCATGAAACCCTCATAATATTACTTAACATCAACAACATTTAATGTCTCACCTTTATAAACTTCATCAAATTGGCCGCACCCAGATTATTTTTTACTTATAAAAGCCCTAGGAATTTTCTTAATACCGAATGGAGTAAGTTTTGCAAAGTCTCCGACAAATGTAAGAATCCATCAAACCTTGATGATATTATCTAACATCCGCAAAATTCAATGTGTCACCTTTAAAAATTTCATCAAAACCCGAGTGGTATTATCCTTGGAAATATTAACATTTTTTACTTGGTAAAAGCCCCGTGAGTTTTCCTAATCGTGGGAGAAGTAATTTTTGCAAAATATACAACAAATACAAGAGAATTTGCATTACACATTAAAGATGCTTATCTCTATTAAAGAAAATTTTCAATTTGAACATCAACATTCTTTGCATTGAGTTCAATTGAAGATGTAGATTGGGTGAAAATTATTACCTAAAATTTTGTCCTCGAGAATTCATGAATGCAAGTGATTTTATATATATGTATTTTTTGAAGAGAATTTTTCTCTAGAATAGGTTATTATCATTTATTACTTTCATTTAAATAAATATAATTTTTATGAGTATTTATTAATTTTAAAATTTATGTAAATATTTCTTTATAGTTAGAAGAACTTTTAAATGTTGAAAATTCAAACTTAATTAGAAAAAGGTAACTTGGGACATTTTTTATAATTAGGTAAATAAACATGATTACAAAGAATTATTGCTCACCATAGTTTAAGCAAGCCTTACACCAATATAGGTAGGTTTCAGATGTAAATAAGCATACTTACCAAGAGGTATTTCTGACCAAAATTTATGCATTTATTAAAAAAGTAAAAATACAAAATTACTAGAGGTTACTTCTCACCAAAATTTATGCACTTCTTTGCATGAATTTAGGTAGGAGGATTATATAATTATTTTATCTATTTAGACGTCAGTCACTCCCAAGGAGCTCTCATAAGTTCAGATTAAAATACATTAAATCAAACATAAATCTAGAGTTCAGATTAATATACATTAAATCAAACATAACTCTACATCCCTGCACTAATTTTCAATATAGAAATTAAACATTACAGCTTTCACTCTGTCCTCGTAATACCCAAGTTTTCTAACAATTTTTCTATACCTCCTTTAATTATACTATCCCTTGCTATATAGCATATATTTGGGTCATGCATTAGCATATGCTTACTCTAGCTATGCATTTGAGAAGCTATGGGTTTTATTAAGATTTATAGTAAGTGAGGCTTACTCCTTATTCAAGCTTAATGCTATAAATTTCATTAGACCAAGTTCTAACCCCTATAATTATGGAAACATGGGAGGCATCAAGTGACAAGCATGCACACCTTCATATCACTATCCATATTTGTGTGACAATTTAACACAAGTACCACATTCTAAATTCCATACAAGATAAGACTTACATTTTTCATCTATAATTTTACCAATAAAATTCAAAGAGCTAATGAATAATAATCATAGGAACAAGAGGCAACACTTATATGTAATTCTAGATAGCAATTGACTCGGGAGTAAGTTAATAGGTCAACGAAACACCCTTCGTGTTTCACGCCCACTCGTTGCTGGTGCGCTCTTCTACACTGTCAACAGGAGTGGGCCTCGTCTCCAAATGAACTTTTTTTCGTCTCAACTCTTCGTCGATGTCTTTGTCTGCATCATCGCCACCGTCACCGTCTATGGCATTCCGTTTGCACACATGTTGGCTACGACATGATGACTCGCCTAACTCAAGCAACCAAACCTAGAAACAAATCGATGGGGGATTTTGTAATTGTATGGCAAAATTCCCTTTCCATCCTTCTATTTTATGAATTCCATTCACTCCCTACTCATTTTGAAACCCCTGCACCCTCAGATGGAATCGTCAACTTCAGAGCAATGTTTTCATTGATCGGATTGCAAAAATTGCTCCAATTTCCCTAGATGGGTTTGTTGTCTTCCGTTTGCACGCACCTATAACCAGAGCAGCAAAGTTTGACATCGCTCAGATTGTGAGTTCAAAATTGAGCTCATCTATTTGTGTTGTTTGTTTGAAAGAAATTACAAATAAGCAATTTTGTGTTTATATTTAAATTTCTTTAGTAGACTTGAAATGGAAGCAGACTCATAAACTTGTAGTTAAGCTGAAGTTATCATCTTTTCCTATCCTACCTACATAGATTCCAACTCTAGTTATAAGCATAATGTTATTTTTTCGACATATCAATTCCCACTATTCATTGTAAGATTTCCATTAATACTTGGTCGAAAACCAATTTGTAAAACCCTTCCACAAGAAATCACAGTGGTTCTCATGAAATCGGATTTCCTTACATTTCTAAGCAACAATACAACGGCAAGGGATTCACCTTATCATTAATATCAACTATTTAGCTTCATCCTGCACATTACTAGTTTAGATTCCGTAAATAAATCTTAATATATATCTCTGTGCTTATACACATATTATGATGTATGAAAGTATAACTAATATATAATTAGCAGACTATTATAGTTAATTTATGTAGACAATACTACACTGTTTGACCAGTTCTCTAGCAGAAATAGGAGAGAACACAAATGGTTGTTGCTTGTCAGGGTTTAGGAGAGCACCAAACTTGATTGCGAAAAATCGACTGGGTTCACTGTTGCAACAACAAATTGTTTCATCACTGTGACAACTCATTGGTTTTTTGTTGCAACAACTCGTTGGTTGACTGGTGTGGCAACTCACTAGTTAACCATTGCGGAAACTCGTTGTTTTACCATTGTGGCAACTCACCAATTGACCGTTGCGACAGGTTGTTGGTTTACCGTTGCTGCAATCATTGGTTGACCATTATGGTAACTCGTTGATTCAACTTTGTAGCAGCTCGTTGGTTCACAATTGTGGCAACTTGATGGGACACCATCGTGGCAACTCGTTGGATCGCCGTTGTAGCACCTTTTTGGGTTACTGTTGTGGCAACTCCTTAGGTCACAAAATGGTAAAGCAAGTCAAATGGGAAATAATCATTTCCCTTCTGGTGCAAGACCCTAAAGAATATATCATCTTTTCTAGGAAGGATTTAGATTGTTTTGAAGTACATGGAAATAACATGGAGATTGATCGAATTGCAAAAATCCCTTCAAATAGAATTGGAGACTTTATTAGAGGAGAGTAAATGAACCTAAATGCTCCATGTTCTTTCACCCGGGTACAAAATAAATGGTCAGGCTCAAGGCCTACTGCTTCCTTGTGATATGAAGTGTAATTTTTTTAGAGATGCATTATTTAGATATTGGTATTGATAGTGCTCAATCATTTTTCATATGTATTGACTTTTCAAACATTTTTATGCAGCTATGCTTTCTCATATGGCCTCAAGGACAGAAGAGAACAAAATGAAATGAAGAAAACATCCTTATTTGTGAAAAATAGGGGTTGCCAATGCCATTTCATTGTAAAATTATGGTTAAAATCCCCGAGATAACGATAATACCATATAACATGTATGAGCATGAAGACAACCAAGGATGGCCTTGTCATGGCCAACATGATACTTCGGGTGATGATAGGTCCCTACATAAACCATATTTATCAAGGGACATGGTTTCTTATGTAGAGAGTTATTTCTTCTTGGAAGTGTCGATTGACTCAGTTTACAAAATGCACGTTAAAAAATATGTTGACATGGATGCCACAACTCGAGATAGGGATTTATTTTTGTGTAGGAAATATGTTGTTAACATCTATAATCATCTAATGAAAGGAAAACATTAGTTGCATAAAAAGGATGAAATGAATGTGAACCTTTGGTATAAAAAACACCGAGATGTTTTTTTCTTTTATTAAAAGCCAAATGGTGGAGAGATCCCTTTTATAGTTGGAATTCAGCCAAAGTGGATGTTGGAGACCACGGTGAAGCTATCAAATAATAGCTTAATACCGATGGATTCAACATTCAACACAAATAAATATGGGGCAAGTGTATTAAGAATTATTGATCTAGTACAATAGTTTTATTTGCAATGATTGATAATGATTAATGAGCTGAAGTTGACTTCATATGTTTTTTGAATTTGACATTATCAGTTGTACACACTCATCGTGTTTGATGAGCAACAAAGTGGGGTGTCAGTTGCATGGGTGGCGCCATCACATAATACATCACATGACATTTCACTATGGTTGGAGCACCTCATGCATAGGTGTCGCCAAGTTGATCATAAATGGAAAGTTAATGCCTTCATGGTTGATGATGTATTGTCTGAAATCGATGCTTTAAGGTAACTTTAATCTTCTTATTTTATAGTAAAACTTGTATTTATTCTAAAAAGAACGTGCTTGAAATGAATTGAATGTGGCAGGAGACTCACAAGGTGCAATGTTATCTTGTGTGTTTGGCATGTACGTTGAGCATGGATAAAAAAATGTGAATCGATTAGCCAGTAGTCCAGAAATAACAAAAGAAATTCTTGGTGATTTTGTTTTGATTATGAATTATTGTTCCAGTTCTGAAGTGAGCAATGCAATTTTTTATTTGTTCAACAAATTTTCTAATGAGGAGAAGTTCCTAGACTATTTCCACAAGAATTGGGTTTCCAGTGACAAGATTTGTAAGCTGACAAACTCTTTCTTACATTTCTCTTTTTGGTTTCCATTCAGATGAAATATCTTCGTTAACCCAACTTTTTTTCAATTAGGGATGTGGGTAAAAGGCCGTCAGAAATTTCCCCATGCAAATCAAGAGATAAACAATGTTGTGGAGTCATATCAATGTTACCTAAAGACAAACTTTCTATTTGATAGAAGAAATAAATGTGCTCGTAGGATGGATTGGTAGATATAAGTTCTTTTAACAAATGTTGAACCCTGTTATCAGTTTAAGGAAATTCTAAAAAAGGAAGGATTTTTGAATAGTTATAGGAAAGAGAAATAGTTTGAATCATCAATGGAAAAAGAAAAAATAATTTCAGATAGTGATTGCAGACCTCATGAGAAATTGTCTCATGCTTTTTTGGTGAGGAGTTAGTATAAGCCTAATAATAAATATCTTGTCATTTGTCATCTCACAAATTTCTTAACTTGTGATTGCTCATGGTCTATTCATGGAAACATTTGCAAGCATGCCATAAAGGTGGGTTGGTTGTGTTGCCATTTAATGGCTTCAAACCAATTACTAAATCATCAAAGGACAATTGATTCGTACAATGGCCCTCCTAAGATAAATATAGATGCAATTTCAGATCTTGGTGAAGATGCAAACACATTTGCTATGGATAGTCACAATGTTGATGCAAATGTTGAAGGACTTGAGTTGGAAAAAGAGGAGTCATTTGGCTACATAGACCTGCTTCGAAACAACCCTCTTTCTACTTTGACCAAGACTAAACAATTGATTACTCTGGTTAAAAAAATGTTGGATGATGCCAACAATCTTCATATTATGGATTATGAATTCATGGGTGGGTTGGGTGCTTTTGAGTCATCTTTGAAGAGGAGGAATAGTTTCCCGAGCCCAAAAAAGAGAAGAAAAACAAGTAAACAAAATTCAAGATAGGAAATTTATTTGAATATTTTTGCAAATTAAGACGAACCATTTGAGTTTGTACAACTCAACAAGCGAGGTCACCCTCGCTCCAACAATGCATTATTTTCCAGGTTTGTTGTGATATATTTGTTTTCAATTTGATTTTAATATTTATTAGTGTATTACATGTATTATTTTTTTGTGGAATATGTTCATGTATGTTTGATAGGTGGTGAGGCTATGTTTGGTGATTTGGGAAATTTGTCCCAATTTTCTATTAAGGTTAGTAAATAACTCCATGCATTTACATTGAATCTTTTATTCCATCGATTATTTTGTGTGTTATGGAAGATAACCTTCATGGGGTTGTTCCATACTTGAATTATGCTTGCATACATTGGTGTCCAATCATGAATAGGATATCTAAATTGGAAGAAAAGAAATAGAAATGTAACAAAATTTGTAATGGAAATACAACGAAATTGTAACAAAACATGTAAAACAAAATTTTACTAGTTTTTGATAATTACTCAATGCTAACTGGTTATTGTTGATAATAGCATTATTTTTAAACATTTGAAATCTTTCTTCCAAGTATAAGTTGTAATTGGTTGAAGGAGCCCTACAACTAAGTACACCATCCATTAAATGTCTGAGTTGTCTCTTCTCATTCTCCATCCTGGTGACCTTCCATTGTAGCTCAACCACTATATTTTTATGTTTTCCTTCAACTTTGTTTATATATTCTTCCCATGCCTTGTCACAAATTAAGTTTCTATCTATATGGAAAGATATTAGTTTTCCATTATGAGAGGGTATACACAGGGCTAATTTATCCTTTGGTTCCTCATCCTCTGTTTGCACAACAATGTCTTTGGTCAGTTTTATCTCTGGTTCCTAATCCTCTGTTTGGACAACAATTTATTTGGTCAATTTGATCTCTAGTTCCTGATCCTATGCTTGCACAACAATGTCTTTGGTTAGTTTCATCTCTAGTTCATGTTCCTCTGTTTTCATAGTTGTGCCTTTAGTCAATTTCATCTCTGGTTCCTGATCCTCTGTTTAAACAATAGTGTCTTTGGTCAGTTTCATCTCTGGTTCATGTTCCTTTGTTTGCACAATTGTGCCTTTGGTTAATTCCATCTCCGGTTCCTGATCCTCTGTTTGCACAACAATGTCGTCGGTTTGTTTTTTTCCAAGGGGTATATTTTCTTGGATCCCTGGAGAAGGCAACTTGGGCCAAGCAATTCAATCTTTAAAAACCTTCTTTTTATTTGAGCTCATATGTTAGGGTTTTAACTGTGTTTTGAAGTTGTCTGTTTTTCATCTAGAGAACTCTATTCTTCCTTTACAACGAAATATACAGAGGAAGATATGAAGGGGTACTTACTATTTTAATATGCTTCTTTTTCAATTTTGGTGTGGTTTCTTGGTCCTCCTCATCATCGCCATACAAAATTGAAATTGATTCAAGGCCCTCTACTCTGTGTATGTGCTCATAGTCAAAATCATCATATGGAACCTTCTCAACTTGTTCTTCTATTTCATCAAGGTGACCGAATCCTTGTTCCATGAATCCTTCCTACATGCATCCTTGCTCCATGACTCCTTCTTCCATCAATACATCATGTATATTATCTTGTGTAGCATCATGGGAAACTTATTTTGATGTTTATTTTGTAGCAATTGGGAGGGTTTTGGGGAGTGCAACAACACAACCTCACTTTGCCTTGTTTTTCTTAGCTTTTGGCACCATTTTCAGGCGCTTCCTGTATCTTATGAATATTCTGGTGGCAGTTTTACTCCCCAATTTTTCTACTTCTTCATCATCATATTTTTTGTCTCCTTTCTGTGGTTAATTAGAATCAAAATCATTAGAAACCCTTGTAGCTGGAATACTAGGTGGTTTGTTTTCCATATGGAAAGGTTATATGGGAATTTCTGTAGCTGGGAGGTCATGGGGTGGAGTTGCAGCTGCTAGGGAATCCTCTAGCAGGGTAGAAGAATCAACATGTAATGGCCTTCCAAATAGTTCATCCCAAGTTCCCCCTTTCTATTGTAGCGCACTAACCAACAAAATTTTATTGAGGCAATGGTGGGACAAGGTTTTCAATGGCCTCTTTTATTTCTGTATCGATCGAGACATATTCTCTAGGGATTTTTAAAGAAAAAAAGGCATGGTAACTAACCTGCCATGACGCAAGTGGTCTAAAAACTAGAGGTTCTGGTGATAAAAAACGACATACCTCCATTCGCATGTGAAAAAGTTATAGACAATGAATTCAACATCATTCCAGGGTTGTGGTAATGCCTTCCTCTCAAATCTTGTGTTTATCTTTTGCATATGTTCACTTGTATTAAAGGAATTGCCACAAAACATCATGTTGGGGCACATACCACTATTCCCCCGTCTGCAGTAACCCTACCACTTCTACAATTGCCTCTTATGTCGCATGCACCACTTTCCCTGCTACCTCAGATATGCCCTCCCTGTAATGCATGGAAATTTTTAGAGCTATGTCGTCGTCATACCCCTGTTTAACTGCTAATATACTCCATCCAACCAAACTGTTCAAACAATGGCCTAATGTGTTGAAATTGAAATTTGTGTAGAAATTATTCGACAGGTTCTCTAAGACCTCTTGGCCCTCCCATATTTAGTCAGATTTCAAAGTGGCTATGGCTATGTTTGGAAAGTGCAACATTTTGAATGTGGGAGAACAACAAGCAATGGAAGAGTTGAGGGTATCTCCATAATTAATAATGTAATCATGTGGATTCGTTTATTGTGGTGGGCATTTGGAATCAACCATTCCTTGTTATTGTGATCACGAGAGATTCCCTTGGTATGCAGTCAGGAGTTGCTACCGCGACAATCATTGGAAAGAGATGGCGAGTTTCCACAATTGATGCAATTGATTTGCAGCCCTGATTTGCAATCATAATAATTTAAAGTTTGTTTACGTGGAAATTTGTGGGCCCATGCACCATTACACTCACTCCTTAAATTATTTGCCTTAAAACATATTGGTTACAGTTTATTAGTTATCCTTGAATGCATGTTATAATTTTGCAGGATTATCAAGTTAAATTCATTGATTTGCAGGATGTTCATATTATTTTCACTGTTTTGCAGGATTAGTTGTTATTGCTGTCATGTATGTCAGAACGTGCTTCAATTCAATTCACGTAATCTTATGGCTAAAGATGTTGATAATGGAGAAATTAACATCAATTGACTGGTTCATTTGGTTATTTATGCAATTTTGTCTGTTAAATGAGGCTAGATCTATCAATTAGAAAAATGCAAGGTATCACAATTGCATTTTGCATATCATAATTAGTAAAGGAAAAATTAATAATGATTGATATACAAGATATCTTGGTTGGCTTGTAACCAAGGGTATCTCACATAATTTGTTATGTTAGGGGCTTCTTTAATAATTATAGCTCATTAGACTTGCATTAGAAACTCGTATAAATTTTGCATGTGCTACTCATGGATAATGAATGAATAAATGTTCCTAGAAGTTGTTTTGCATATTGCAACCTTGAAACTCCATTTATTCTTTCCAACTAAATATAAATTCCTAGAATAGCTGTGAAGCTGCCTGTGGTGACAATGGGACATTGTCTGAAGTTGTTGTTGTGGCCTCTAGCTTTAGCCTATTCACTAGGCATGCTAGTTTGTGCAACAACAAGTTCAAAAACCCTAAGTGCCAAATCCTAGTTGCATACGCCTATGTGAATTTTGTAGGACATAACCTTAAATTAAAAATCCTAGGTGGAAACCATTGCATTGTTAAAGATTTTAAACCTGTGTAATGAAACCCCAACATTACTTGTTGAAGATGAAAACCCTAGGTGCATTGAAAAATATTTGTTAAAGAAAGCCCTCATATGAATTGATGAAATCCTAAGATGAACTAAGAAATGAATGCATGAATGAAGCCCTAAATTAATATGATAAGTGCATGAAATTCTAAGCATTCACCATGCCCTTACCTTAATGGATGAACAACACATGTGGAGAAACCCTAGCATGAAAGATGGCCTAGCAAGACAATGTCATGAAGCATATATAAGAAGCACTAACATTATCCAAGGCCTGTAAATATGATGGAAAAAACCCTAGCTACAAGTTCAAAACCCTAGATTCAAAACTATAGGTGCATTTCCTATGAGAAAAGATTAAGTGAAAAACTCTAGGTGCATTGTCTAGGAGAAAACCCTAAGTGAAAACCCTTGCATTGTTAAAGATGATAACCTTGGGTAATGAAACCCTAACATTTCTTGTTGAATGTGAAAATCCTAGGTTCATTGAAAATACCTTGGTAAATCAAGCCCTAATATGAATTGATGAAACCCTAAAATGACCTAAGCAATGAATGCATGAGTGAAGCACTAAATGAATATGATAAGTGTAGGAAATACTAAGTATTAAAGATGCCCTTACCATAATGGATGAAGAAAACCCGTGATAAAGAAAATGTTAATGGATGAAGAACGGATAACATGAAAGATTCCCTAGCAAGGCAATGTGAGAAATCATATAAAAGAAGCACTAACATTATCTAAGGCATGTAAATTTAATATTCCTAATGGAAATTTTCAATGATAAACAAGCAAAACATAACAAAAACACATGCAAAAATTAATAGCACATTTACAACAAAAAATCTCCTTGAACTACGCTGATTAGAGCCATTTTATTAATAAATCAATGAGTACAATATGGTGTTGGAAAGAGTGCACCTCGGCTTGCACAAGGCAATCTAGCAAAGCCCAAGTGAAAGATATGATGCCCCTCTTCAATCTGTTGCTGCTCTCTGGTGAATATTGCGCTGAAACTACCTAAAAATATGTTGTTGGCTGCAAGGAACTGCTGCTACGACCTCCTCTGATGCTCAAAAAATACCAGGAGATTAACCTCGGTTTCTCCACCAATAACCCAGAAAAACCCATGAAGGAATTTGCCAAATGTTGACCTCAGAATTTCAGCCCAATTTTCCCCTAGCTCCTCTAGCTGTTAGCTAAGTTGGGATCCCTATTTTTCCCCTCAATTCCACCCAAGAAATTCTGCAAAATTAATCTTGGCTTCTCCTCAATAAACCCAGAAAAACCCATCAAGGGTTCGTCCAAAGCTTGACCCTGGAAATTGGTCCTCTTGAGCTTGGATCTCTAAATTGTTGGGCAATTTAGACATCCTAATAAAACTACTATTGGATGCCACCAAAATACCTAGAAAATCCCTGTTAGAAGGCTCCAAGCTTTCCCTCCAAATCCTCTACGAAAACTCCACTCACTCCTTGGCTCTCGGAGTGAATCCCTCAAGGGACTGCACAACCTCTGCGTAGTTGGGAATGTATCTGCACTGTTGGTGAAGTAACTGTGCTGTAGATGAGGTTCTATGCTGCTATATAAATCAAATATGTGGTGAAGCACCTTCCTTAGGCTGGCACTTGAAGTCCAATGAAGCAAAGGCTGGGATCTCCGCTCGAAGACACCTGTGTGCTGAACAACACATGTAGACTTGGCTTATTGCTAAAGCGTGCTCTTGTCAAAGACAATTTCGAAATAGATGAATGAATGCCAGAAATGAGCCTCATGCTTCCTTTGTATCCAAGGTTTCCCAACGTTCCCTTGGGCCCCAGCTCGTCCCTATTGCCTCTAACACACACCAATGATTGTTTTGCCTTCATGTGGGTTGTAGTTCATCCTCATTGGACCCCATCCTCCATTATTGCTGTAATAATTTGTCTCAACCTAATGTTTTGGGGCCTACAGATGCCAAATTTTATTTGTGGGTCCTCAAATCCACATTTCCCAAGTCAAAACTATGATATTACCAAAATTGACCAAAATTAATATTCTGGTTAGCAGAATTTCTAAACAGGCATATTATAGTCCTCCCCACCAAAAATTGCTTGTCCTCAAGTTATGCCTAAACAAGCATCCTCTCTAGTTGACACTCCCCACTGTCACTACAAAAATGTACCAGGGTCCCAGATGCGCCACTGAATCATCCCTGACCTCTACACTTTCCTGACATGAAAGAGTCCCTCAATACCAGGATCCCAAGCCATCCTGTCCAACCTGAAACTCCCCTCGCTCCACTCACTATTCGACCTGGTATAAGTACCATTAGTCTCCTATATACCACCAATGAGTAGGGGATCATGATAATGTGGCACTATACCCATCTCTTCATGAAGTTTTCCTACCACGTAGGCCATCCCATGCACTCTAAGAGTATACTCTTAAAGATACCACCTAATCCCTGCAGAGATAGCATCTCGCTCATGTGAGCTCCTCCTGTTATCATCTTGCTGGCCCCCCTGTCGTGCTAATGAAGTCCCCTACTCCATCAGTGACTCGCTAAAGCCCAATGTAATATATACATTATTTCCCCCTGTAGTAGCAAGCTCATCCCTAAAGGTTATTTAGATGTGAAGAGCGGTGATGATCAAGTCCCCTGCTAATATCAGAGTTGTGTAACCATGTTGACGCTGCATTATTATGATTATGACATACTCCCCACTGTGCGTGGACTATATCCTCCTCTCCTGAGGCCTAGTGGTGAAAAATATGTGAGATCCAAGCCCATCCTGCCTGAGCATCTCCATGATGCCAATATATACCCCTCCATGGCTAATCTCGACCCTGAGCAACAACAGGATAAGTATGCATTGCCATGCAATGGAGGCCTCAGTGATCCCCCACGTGTCAAACCCAAGGTGAACTGGACCACCCTGCCTCATGACCCTAATCATCACCAAGTGTAGTGATCCACACGCCAACTGGATCCCTGGGTCCCCCAACCATACTAGGAGCTCATAACTCCCACTCCTCGCGCAATGTCGTTGCGGAACACTACTGCCCACTAGAACTCATCTAGCCCTCATCTCTGACCCCTATATGTATCCCCTAGGTGGACCCCAAGTATCAGGAGTCTGTCCCACACATGCAAAACTTCCCTACTCCTACTAGACCATGCAGTGAAATTGGCTATCCCCACTCCTGATGATACACCTGGACACTGTGGTGTCTCATCGAACTTCCTAGGGTGAGCCTCCCATGCCCTGCTGCCTGAAAGGAGAGTGTCAAGGGGAAACAACTAAACACTTTGCGACTATAAGAAACAATGAAGGATGATGGGTGGGTATGTCCCAAAGGGTATTATCAAGAGTTTTCCAGAATGCTCAAGAGTAATCCTCCAGATGACACTCTCTTATCCTTGGTTTTGCTGATAACCCCCTTGTAGCCCCGTCTCTGCTAAATGTAGTGTCCCTAGATGCTCAACAATGTCCTCATCGATCTTGGGTGAGCTGCATCCCATGGTACACCTAATGCCCCTGTCCATAAGTCTCCTTGGAGACAACCCTCCAAGATCCCGCAATGCCACATCATGTGTCACTACATACCACAAAGTATTACAACACTCCTTGACATGACACTGTATGCTGCAAGCTGTCCCTGTACATTGATAAATACCCTCAGCTACGGCTATACCATCCTATTCCGTAATGTGTCCCTCCTGTGTCACTGCTTCTGTCACTCCCTGCATGTACTCAATGCGATGTGAGTTACTCCTACTCCACAACACAATCCGACATACTACGATACACCCCCATGCATCTCCATGCCCATCTGGAAACCAATTATCAACGCTAGATGATCCTACACATCCCTATATGTGATGGCTGAAATTTGTGTCCATATGCATCAACCCTCACTCGACTGGTACCATCACCTCCATCGTCACATCACCATACTCTCTAATGAATGGATCTCCCCTCCAAATTCTCCCTTAGGGACCCAAGAAGTGAATCTCCCTAGGTGTCTGTAGTGAAGCCACCACTACTTTGCTCCTTCCCGACGTCTGTGTCCCACACAAAGGTTAAGAATCCCCAACCCCATACATGGCACCATATGGTGGCTTGCCAATGCCATCTCCTCTGACAAATTTCTTCCAGAGTATGTTGATCACTCTGTGACCCTGTGTACAAACGCCATACGAAGATAACTCAAGAATTCTTTCCATAAACTAGTTGGCTACTGGTACTGACCGAAACTCCCCTAGCGAATGTGCACGCTCAAACGCTAGGCCAACTGTACCATCCAGGTCATAGCCAACCGAAATACGTGGAAAGGGATAAGTAGTCCTACTCGGATCCCAATGCCAGTCTAGGCTTCCAGTATCCCCAGTGCCTGGAAGCTTCGGCTGAGCTACACCCGGGTCCACCACCATCTCCATAGCCCACTCCACTGGGTACCAACTCAGAAAATCTCTCCATCCAACCCCAAGAGGGGGATCGAATGCACAAAATCCCACGCATAAAACAAACCCAACATGCAGATGCTGTACCATGTGAAATTCAGGTCGCCTCATCCCATTATCCAGGTTAATGCATGAGATCTGACTACGTAGCTTCGTCTCTCTCTCTCTCTCTCTCTCTCTCTCTCTCTGATGGCCAAAGGAGACCCAAAAATGCTTTTAGCCCCATCTATGTATGCTTGAAGAGGGTTGCTCCGACTCTCCAAAGTGCCCTCTAAATATATCGTTAGGGAATCCAACCATTCCTGAACATGAGCTAGCTTAGCCACTGACTCAGCACAAGCCACTCTCATGCCCTCCACCTCCTCGTTTTGTCACAGAATAACCTCTCGTACTAACGTGGCCTTCATTTTTAATGTTAGAAGGTTGGCCTGAAACTGACGACACTGCTGTGTGTGACCATCATCTAATACCTCTATATCTTCAGGCACCTCATCAAGGGTGGATACGTCTCCTAATACCTCATCCATCTGCTGTGTGCTACTATGACCCAAAAACTCGCATATAACCCCGGTGACCACCTCAATGGATGGCACTACTGGGGTATGCTCCACTCTCTCCACTAAGATGTCAACTAACATGGTCAAGGTAGTCTCCAACATGGGTGACCCCTACATCACACTAGGTGTATCTACTTACTCCCCAAAATCCTGTGTAGATGGATGCACCCCCACGACCTGTTCATCTCTAGTGTTTCTTCTATAAGGAAGAGGATATATCTGGTATGACACCTTCATTAACTGGGTCAATAATTCATGCATATTAAATCCTCCTTGCGCCATGGGTTGTATATGGTTTAACTCGTCATTGTGTATACATGCGCACATATTTCCTGATCTAATTGGCTACCCCACAACTGTGCAAGATTATGGCTATTATACCATTGTAATATTCCTAATGGAAATTTTCAATGATAAACAAGAAAAACATAGCAAAAACACATGAAAAAATTAATAACACATTTACAATAAAAAATATCCATGAATTGCACTAATCTTAGCCATTTTATTAATAAATCAATGAGTAAAATATGGTGCTAGAAAGAGTGCACCTGGGCTTTCACAAGGCAAGCTAGAAAAGCACAAGTTAAAGATATGAGGCACCTCTCCGAACTGCTGCTGCTCTCTGCTGAATACTATGCCGAAACTCCCCATAAATATGTTGCTAGTTGCAAGGAACTTCTGCTACAGCCTCCTCTAATGCTAAAAAACTCCAGGAGATTAATCCCGGGCTTTCCACTAATAACCCACAAAAACCCACGAAGGAATTTTCAAAATGTTGACCTCAAAATTTCGGTCCAATTTTCCCCTAGCTCCTCCAGCTGTTGGCTGAGTTGGGATCCCTATTTGGCCCCTCAAGTACACCCAAAAAATTCTACCAAATTAATCTTGGCTTCTCCTTAATAAAACCGTAAAAACACAGAAAGGGTTCGCCCAAAGCTTGATCCCAGAAGTTGGACCTCTTGAGATTGGCTCTCTAAACTATTGGGAAATTCATACCTCCTGATAAAACTGTTGTTGGATGCCACCGAAATTCTGGGAAAATCCCTATTAGAAGGCTCCAAGGCTTCCCTCCAAATCCTCTGTGAAAACTCCACCCACTCCTTGGCTCCTGGAGTGAATCCCTCAAGGGACTGCGCAACCTCTGCGCAACTGGGAAAGTCTCTGTGATGTTGGTGAAGTAAATGCATTGTAGTTGAGGCTCTCTACTACTATACTGATCGAATCTATGGTGAATAACCTTCGTTGGGTTGGCACTCGAAGTCCACCAAAGAAAAGGCTGGTATCTCCGCTCGAAGACACCCGTGTGCTGAACAACACATGTAGACTTGGCTCACTTCTCAAGCATTCTCTTGTCAAAGATAATTTCAAAATATATGAAAGAATTCCAGAAATGAGCCTCATCCTTCATTTTTATCCAATGTTGCCTAACGTTCCCTTGGGTCACACCTCGTGCCTCTAGCCTCTTACACACACCAATGAATGCGCTGCCTTCGTGTGGGTCTTAGTTCATCCTCATTGGGCTCCATCCTCCACTATTTCTGCAATACATTGCCTGAACCCAATGTTTTGAGGCCTATAGTTGCCTAAGTTTATTTGTGGGTCCCAAAATCCACATTTCCTAAGTAAAAAATGTGATATTACCAAAATTGGCCAAAATTAATATTCTGTTTAACATAATTTCTAAACAAGAATATTACAGTAAATATGATGGAAAAACTCTAACTACAAGTTAAAGACCCTATAAACAAGTTCAAAACCCTAGAAACAAGTTCAAAACCCTAAGTGAAAAGCCCTAGGTGTAAACCCCTAGGTGCATCGCCTACAAGAAAATCCAAAGTGAAAAACCCTAGGTGCATTGTCAAGTAGAAAACCTTGAGTGAAAAACCCTAGGTGCAAACCCTTGCATTCTTAGAGATGATACCCCTAGAATTCTTCACATCTCCTAAACTAGAAAAGTTTGATAGAGAAAGAGAGTAAAGGTTCCTGGTGGAATATTTCAGTGGCTATACTTCTGTGATGGCTATTTTCTTTTATGCAATATCCAACTACAAATAAAAAAAAAGAAGACATAGGCACAAGGAGTAGAATTCTTCACAACTTATGAAATAGAAAATTCTGAGAGAGAAAGAGAGTACCATGTTCTATAGGAGACTTGTAGGAGACCTCCATCTGGGTTGAAAACAAGACATCTAAAAATTTACTGAATTTTGGATTGTAGCATTCCTTTGAAATTTCGACCCGTGTCTCTGAATTTTCAGATTGTGGTATCTCTTCGCTATCTAGGCCATCTCATCACACTTTGAGCTTGTCCAAAAATAAACCCTTGTACCCTTAGATATGTGGAATTCTGGGTGTTGGAAATTTTATGATAGAGCTAATCTCTGGAGTAGTAAAATGTTGGAAAAATTGATTAGAAATATGAAGAAGTATTGAAGGCAATCTAAGGTCTCGTTTTCTAACATATTTTGAAATAATTTTGGAGTCCTTGCTATTTGTTAATACAAATGTTTATTTTGTTGTTCATTTTTGGGTTCTTTTTAGAGTGATCTTAACTATTAGAATAAAATTTGTAAAAAGAAATACTGATTCGCCCCCCACCCCTCTCAGTATTACCAACAGTTAGACACAACTGAGATGTAATCAAAATGACACAACTGAACTGAAATGAATAGTTAGGTACATATGAACTATAATCAAAATGACAAATCTGAATTGTAAGTAAAATGTAACTCCATCTACTTAATTGTGATCACATTGTAATTTCATTAATAAGATTGACTGGAAAATTCATTCCTTACATACACATTGCATTGAGATATAAAAAAGTTACCAAAAAATAAAGCGAGCTCATATATAAAAAATAGAGCTCATATAAATACATAAAAAAGGATGGACATAATCATTGTTTATGCTGCTACAATAACATCATAAGAAATAATAAAACCGTAATAACCTTGATAACAATCACAAGAGCAATGCACTCATTAACATGCCACGTATATCGATGTCAGTGAATGGCAATTGGTGGAGCACATGCTGACACCTGCACATATCTTGCACATCCACCTCCATTGGATATTTCTTCAAAAAGTATATCATGAACAACCCTTTGAACATTTGATCGGCAATTTATGTTAAAGCTTTGAAATTGTGAAGCAATGTTTTTTGCTTGTTTGTGGAGGGGTTTCAAATTTTGATTTTTGACTTGGTAAATTCCAATCATTTGATTGGTTAACAATTCTGAATTGGTGTAAGTGACAATGTCACTTTCACCATAGTTCCTTGTTGTTGTTAGACCATAAACTAGGGCAAGATAGTAAGCTTCATTGTTGGTGGTTCTGCTAGGAATTTCTCTATTGTTTTGATCGACTTGACTTAACAATTCATTCTGAAGAAAAATCTAGTCCACGCTTGACTTGGGTTTGGATGGCACCAAACCTGACTAATCAAGGTCCACTTTTGTACCATATTCAACATAAGAAAACAAGTAAATGAAATATTATTAGATTTGTTCAAACTTCATTGCAACAAGTCACTGTTGCAATGGCGATAACTCATTGTTACAGTGGCAACAACTCCCTGTTATAGTGGCTAGAACTCACTATTACAATGGCGAAAACTCACTGTTACAGTGGCGAAAACTCACAGTTACAATGGATACAACTCCCTGTTACAGTGGTGATAACTCCCTCTTACAGTGGCGACAACTCACTGTTATAGTTGCGACAACTCATGAACTTAAATGGACACTTCGTTATGAAAATACATAAAATATGTTTTCATATTGTCAATCAAATAAAAATCATTGAACAATAATTTTAAAAGGTTGCAAGGCATGTTAACTTCCTAAGTTTCCAAATTCAAGGCATGTTAAGAGACAAGCATCGACATTGTTAAACAATACCATCACATTTTCAAATTTGAAATGCATATCGCAAAAAAAACTCATCAGCTTAAGAAATTTTTTAATCGTTGTGTGCATGTCCTTATACATCAATCACAATAGTTACGAGGAAATCATGGTTTATTAAGTTGAACTAAGTTTATTAGGTTTAATAAGCTTACCTAAGTTTACTATGTTTACCTAGGTTTTTTGGATATGTGTTATATTCTTTCCATGACTAGCCCCACACACGAAGTAGGGGGGAGTCCACCCCCTCTTTGCTTCATTGGAGGGTTCCCCCCTGCACGGGGTCTAGGGAAATGCCCCGAGAATTTTTTTTTGGATCCTATATTAGGTGGGCGTACCTACCTATGGTTTTGTGCATGGGTTTAGCACATGGTTTTGGGCATGACGGTTTTCTGTCCACAGTATTTTGTAGATCTGGTTAAGGGAACTACTATTATGTTCTAATCCAGGCTTAATAGATTGGGGTTTTTGAATGCTTCGGCATGTATATATATATATATATGTATTGTAACATTGAAAGGAACATAATGAAAAATCAATCTAGTAGTCCCAGTTTTTGGATCCAGTGGAAAATCTCTGTGTATATCTGTTTTATGTTTTATGCTCTCGCTATTGTTTATTTTCTTTACGAGTTTGTTTTCAGATAATTTCTGTACAGGGCTAAAACCTACAAGTTTGACATAGGTTTACTAGATTTACTAGGTTGACTTTGTTTTCTAGGTTGAACTAGGTTGACAAGATTTAGTAAGTTAACTATGTTTACTAGATTTACTAGGTTGACCTAGGTTTATTACGCCGACTTAGGTTTACTAGGTAGACCTATGTTTACTATGTTGACCTAGATTTAGTATGTTTCCCTTTTGTTACTAGGTTGACCTACGTTTACTAGGTTTATCTACGTTTACTAGGTTTACCTAAGTTTATTATGTTGACCTAGGTTTACTTGGTAGACCTACGTTTACTATGTTGACCTATTGTTATTAGGTTGACCTACATTTACTAGGTCAACCTAAGTTTATTAGGTTGACCTAGGTTTACTAGGTAGACCCATGTTTACTACGTTGACCTAGATTTAATAGGTTGACCTAGTGTTACTATGTTGACCTATATTTACTAGGTTGACATAGGTTTATTAGGTTTACAGGTTTAATGGGTTGCCTTAGGTTTACAAGGTTGACCTGGGTTTATTAGGTTTACTAGTTTGAATTATGTTTAAGGTTGATATATGTTTACTAGGTTGATCTATGTTTACTAGATTTTCTGGGTAAGCCATAGTCAACCATGGTCAACTAGTCAACCAGAATCAACAATGGTCAACTATAGTCAACCATTTTCACCATGGTTGGTTGTTGTAAACCTTGGTTGTGTTAGCACCTAATCTGGACCCCAGGCTGAAAAGGGCAAATCAGGGTAACAACTAAACCATGCTCAGCCTTGTAGCTAGCCCTACAAGGACAGGAGAGGGCTCTCTCTGCAAAGATAGATATTCAATAAAAGCACAATAGTGGACTGATATTAGGCTAGGTAAAATGATAGGGAAAAAGGGTTTTAATAAAATGATGAATTTCAGGGATGTGTGGGATATAAAAGGGGTAGTTTGAAACAGGGGATTAAATCAGGACACAGGGTATTCCATGGGGCAAGGTAGGCAGGAAACTTAGAAATTAAAGTTTAATAACGATGGGATGGAAAGACTAGTGAGGAGCTGAAAAGGGCACAATCAATGGATCCTTTTCAAATAGAAGAAAAACACAGAGTATGAATGATTTCCCAACGTAGGGCATGAAAATGGATCCTACCTTTCTATCTTGAAAGCATTCAAAAGGAAATGTTTATGTATGAGAGATGGAACATAACAATTTACATATGAAACAAAGAAGAGAGACAAATACTAAATCTCATACCACATGGATCCCACAAATCAGAGTTGCATCTCTTATTAATCCCTGTCAAACTGCACAATGGAGCACAAAATGTTCTTCCACACTATTCCCCTACTTCTGACTTACAGGTTCAAACTCAGACCTTCTAGACCTCTTTTCAAATGATTTACAATTACATTAAATACACTAGATTTGTGGGAACATAGATCCATTGAAAAAGGAGCTATTCTGATAGCTCAAGAACTGAAATCTGAATATGGAAAAGAGAAAAACAACAACATGCCCCCGAAAATAAGGTACAACATTACATTTGAAAATTTGGAGATTTCGCTGTTATGCTGTATGAAGGAAAAATAGGCAATCCGAAAACAGATTTCCTACTTTGCTGCTGTTGTAACAATCTTTGTTTTTTTAAATGAGCTTCTTGGCCTTTGACTGTCGCTTCGCTTTCCTTTATTAGTTTGGAGAAAACTGAATTTTTAAATAAAACGCTGTTCAAAATAAAACTGAAATGAAATTATCTGTTTTGTGAAGGGAAAAATTATTTTTTTAAATGGATAGGAGTGGAGGAAAGGATGCGGGACACGCATCGCAAATCGGAATCGGAAGGGGTGGGCAACCGTATAACCAACCTTATAATATGCTGTTAAATGTATTTCAATACACAGAGGCAATCGCAATCGAGGATCGAGAGGTAGGACGCATTTGGAACGCACCATACAAAAGTTCCAATGCAATGGGATGGGCCCGATGGGTCAATATAAAATAGAGCGAGAGATCCCTTTGAAACCATTGAAAATGATTTTTTAATTTCATATCAAGGGGACAGATCATTTTATTAAGCGGGCAGAGGTCTTTATGGTGGGACCAGGATTAATCGGCATCGGAGATCGGAGCGGGCGGGATAGGACGATCATACGAAATCGCCGATGCGATTAGGGTGCGATAGACGCGGGCCGTCGGATGGGTTTGAGTGATCGATGGTTGAGAAGTAGTCGGGGGTTATCAATCGGAGGAGGACTTATGGAAGCGCCGATTAAGTCTGGGCCGTCCGATCGAAAGGGCATATCGATGGCCAGAACGTAATCAGGCGGGGGTCATCGGGGGGTGGAATAATGAAAAGCGCTGATGGGAAAGGTCCGATGGGATATAGGCCGTCAGATGGGGTTTTGCAATCGATGGTGGGGACATTAATCAGAGGTTGAGCTATCGGGGGTAGGCCATTGGGGAAATCGCATCGGAAACTTTTGCGATGGGCCGATCAGAACATGCAAATAAAACATGCGATGCGATAGAAAGAGATTTAAAGTGGCGGGGTTTATAATATAAACTTTGTTATAAAGTTTATTATGGTGGGGAAGTGGTTACGTATTGCAATGCGGCAGAACTTTATAATAAAATCTTTTAAAATGTTTATTATAAAGTTTCAAAGGAGTATGGAGGGGAAGTGGTTTGGGAACGACGGGGGGTATATACATATGGACCTTTGAAATGTTTATCATAAGGTTTTCAACGGGGAATGGAGGGGAAGTAGTTTTGGGATCGGATTAATGTATTAATGTGATTTTTACCATCGAGAAGGGAAAAAGGGATTTCCTAAATAAAATATTAAACTTTAAACATAAAATTTAAGGGAAACATGGGAAATAGGGAAGTTTTAGGATATAGGGGACTTTTACTTCACTTAAGCATAAATTTCAATCCAGAAGTCAGTTTTAAGAGTGCAGTATACCGTTGGAAAGCTATTTTCGGGCTCTTTCTGATGGATTTGATTGGAAGGTGATTTGGCGCTGAACAAGCTGTGAAAAACTTCTCTTAAGCCAGGGTGATGACTTTGTGGAGATGGCAGCTTCTGAATTGTGACTTATTACATATGATGATATAAAATTACATAATGAATGATAATAAAGGCAAAATATCATGTTTTAACCTCAAAACATGGTTTTGAGGTGAAAATTACATCAAACTAAGTAGAATATATCTTTGATCTTCTAGGTGCTGTGACTTTGAGTTTATTTGACTTCCTCATGACCTTGCTGATATTTATTGACATTTGACTCATTAATATGACCATGGTGAGACCCTAGAAACTAATGAGACCCATCCTATGACCCACTGACATGGTTTTGAGAATAAAAGTGACTAATGACTGAAGACCATAGAGAAGAGGATTAGCAAGTACCTCATGAGGGAAAACTGATGAAAAATTACTACCATCAATGAATCCATGACCTAGCGGAATGGTGAAATTTATTCGGTATGAGACACCTAATATGCAAATGCAAAAGAGCAGTTTTGATCACTGATGGCAGTATGACTAGACTGACACTAACAAGTTGATCACTTTCAACATGATGAAATATGAACAACCATGACAAACCATATTCAATCATAATCTATCATAGATAACTAAAGTTTAATGTGGAGAACCATGCTCATCCATAATCAACTAAATATTTTCCATAAAAACCCTCCTTAACCATAACTTGAGCATATTTAGCCATAGTAAGCACATTTAATTTTTAATAATTTGAATGCTATCAATTTTTTAGCCCTTATTAGTGAAAAATAATTACCTTATGAAATAATCATTACTATGATGATAACAATCAAATGATAAAAAGTGCACAAATTCAATTTATTTGCATTCTAGTAGAAGCTATAACAATACTAATTTTTGTATTCTAGTGGAAGTTATAATAATAATAATTATTTTATTTTAGTGGAAGTTATAACAATATTTTTTTTGTACTTTTATGGAAGTTATAATTGAATTTTGAGGTTAAGTTAGACATCAAATTTTTACATGATATCATATTTTCAGTGCATGGCATCAGATTTGGAATTTAAAGTTCTGAATTTTATTTATTTATTTATTATTATTATTTTTAATTTGACATTTAAATAAACATTATTAAATATGCAAGTTAAAGTTAAATTTTTTTGAAACAATATATTTGACGTGCAAATATTCAAGTTACAATTAATAATTATTCATTGGTTAAATTACATCTTTACAGTAAGATTAACTATCCTTAACTTAAGAATTTCCATAATCATTCACATATTTTAGTTTATCTTTTTTTTTTTTCCTTATTATAAATAACTTTATTTGCTTTTAGAAAATAAATGCAAAGAGCATGTACCAAACTAAGTAATTGTTCATTTCAATTCCACTAATAAGTTCCTTTTTCGGTAGCAGTTTTACACTTTTCTTTTCTTGTGATGTTATTATGTTTGGAGTACTCCTTTTCAAATATATTAAGAACGGTAATTAATACTTGTTTTTTTGGGCAAAAACTAATAGCAAAAAGTCTATTTTGAACCAGATAAGAAAGAATATTCATGACAATTTTACGAAATGCTAGTGAGCAGGAAAATATTGTTTTATGAAGGACTTGATTATGAAGATGAATTTCTATTCCCAATCTCCCCCAACTTCTAAAATTTTATTCAATTGTCACAATTTTCGAGTATCAATTAACTTAGAACAATGTTAAATTTATTCAATTGTCACAATTTTTTAGTATTACCCTAACTAAGACAAATGTTAAATTTGTTCGGTTGTCACAAATTTTGGAGTACCAATTAATTTTGGAAAATATTGTTTTGGATACTTACTTTCTATCCCACATCTTAATAAAAAAGTATATAATCAACCTCTTAAATTTAATTAAGTTGTCATGGTTTTCTAGTATCAAGTAATTTAGATAAATGTTAAATTTTATTCAAATATCATGTTTTTACAACATCAAGTAACTTAGAAAAATGTTGTTTTGGATAGTTACTTTCCATCCTACCTCTTCATTATTAGAAGAATTTTTTATATAATTTCCAAATTTTAAAGTTCACTCATTTAAAATGACAGGAGCTAAAAAAAAAAAAATTTGACCAAAGTTTCAATGTAAATTTGAAATTTTAGGTTTGTATGTTTTCCCCATACTCTTAATAATTAAATCTCTGTAGTACATGTAAGAAAACAAGTTCAAACTATGATTAGGAGACATTTGTTCAACTAGTGGCTACCAATCCTTTGTAACTTTGTTCATTTTTTGGGATAAAAACAACAAACAAAGAGTGACATGTTGACGGTGCTGGAAATTCGTCAACCAAGGGGGTCTCCCCGATGTGAAGTCCCAATTATACCTCACACCATTTTGGAATAGGAGCCCCATCTGAAGTATGGGCCCGATTTCCATATATTCTTATAGATTTACCTTAGCTTTAGCTGTCAGCAAGAGAGAGAAGCGTGTATGTGCCTTTGCGAAAAGCAAGTAAGTGTGCTTGGTGAATGTTCGATTCAGGTGTATTTAGGTTCTTATATTGCATAGGTAGCAGAGGTGAGCCTCTAAGAGAGAGGTAATAGTATCACCCTAATAGACATACACCAAAATAAGAAATATCTATCTAACATCCAACGGAATAGTCCACAAAGGTGCAGCGGTAATTGTAACCACGCAAATAGAAAAGATCCTCGTAACATCCAACATAATAGTCACAAAGATGTGGCGGTCATTGCAACCATTACAACACATTCTCAATATGATGAGCACTAAAATAACAGAAGTAGTTCAACTAATTTAGTACAGGTGAAAACAAACATGAACCATAAATATTGACAAAACAATCTTATAAACATTCATAACCATGCATGAAGAACGTGTTGGCAACTAGGTTTCATATAATAAGTAAGAGTCCCAAGATATATGAATACAATGAGCATCACTAACTCCAATAGTGGAGCTCCCGGATGCGGGTGGGTAACGAGGCGATCTGTACGTTGGCGATTTGGTGGGTCGGCGTGTGGATTATCACCACCGCCATCCAACCTCGCATGTTGTTTGGTTTTAAGTCTTCTGCTCATATATTCAATGTTGCGTTAATGCAGCTCGTCCCTCAACACCAGCCTTCTCATTCTTCTGTCATGGTGCCCCTCCGAGAACTCATTCGCGCTCCTCCCCTTCGCACTTATTGCTCCCATGCTGCCGCAGAGCCTCGCTCTCGCACCAGCACTGGGAAACGTTGCGCATTGGGATGCTATGTTGATTTAGTGCTGGGATTTCATGTTTCCCAAAGCCCTCTCTGCAATTTCAGTGGTCGTTCATCCTCAGTTTTTTTCAGGAATCCTCTGCGAGCTGAAGCTAGGCTCCTTTCAATTCCTCCCTGTCTCCACAAAACTGCTGATCACTCCGCTCTTCCGGCTCCTCAAATTATGCCAAGATTGCGCCAGAGAATGCGCCGCAGGAGGGGTAGTTCCCGTGGGAAAGTTAATCGCCAGCCCTCCTCCTCCACTTCTGAATCCTCGTATTACTCTTCAGACTTCAGCCCTGTTTGCTATCCTGCCACCAGGAGGAGTCGTGGACGGGGTCGAGGGCAACATAATTCGGCAGCGCACTTTCGTCTTTCCTCCAGGACTCAATCTCACATTGCTCGTCTTCAATACCCCTGTACTCTCAGCAATTTCTCCTTCTTAGCTTCAGTCACCATTGAGCTTCATGAAGTTTCCTCTGGTCTAGTTACTGCATCTATAGGGGTGGCTCTGGAGTCAAGGGAGGAAGAAACGCATGGCACTGCTCAGCATGAAAACAGGCAGAGTGTGGAAACTGGTGGCATTGCAACCCAGGATGTGAACTTGCAAGCAGGTCCTAGCACCCCAACTGGTGGCGGCTCTACAAGTAAGGAGAGCCATCCTCTTGAAGAAGAAGACCCCTACAAATATGCTTGCCGCATCGTCGAGGAAGTGCCATCCACCTCTCATGAAGCTTAATCAGGTCTGCGCTCCTTGGTTTCTGATTTCCGGTTGCACGAAGGTGTTCAATTCCCTCCTGTTTTACAGTCGTCTTATGCTCTAAAATTCTCATGCACAAATGTTTTCTCTTATGTTAAATTGCCGGTTTCCCCTGCGTGGGCGACATTCTACTGCATATGTTTTTGTTTTTTGGCGATGGCTACAGCAGTTCAAAATGTCATATTTTGGTTTTGAAATGGGCAGTGCTAACCTTTTCATCTGTATGTGCCAGTCTATCTGTTAGGGTCTATGAATTACCCCTGGTTATTTCACAGTCTCGTTATAGGAGTCAGCTGTATCTCTGAGTTAGACATGGTCATGGTTTTTGCAGCTCTCTTGGTCAGTATCCAGCTAGTCTATTTAGTAAATGTTCAACATTGTAATGTGCATATGCCGCATCTATGGGCCAGACCTCTTGAGGCCACTGCCTCTCTGTAATTTTATTTCTCTATCAATATAAAAGTAGACCAATTAAAAAAAAAAAAAAAAAAAAAAAAAAAAAAAAAAACTCCAATAGTGGAGCATTGGAGCCACACCTTGCTCTCCAAAATTACTAACTTTGTCTCTTTGATGCCTTATGGGAGAATCCAAGGTGAAAAAGTCCTTTTCTTGCACAATGAGGTGTATATATAACTGATGGGGTGATCCTTCACTTCCCTTGTGACTCTTTGACTACCCTCATGACTGTTTGAATTCCCAAGACTCTTCATATATAGTTCATTTCCTTCGAAATTCCACTTTACAATACATTTCAAATAAGAATTTACATAATCTACAAAATGATGTGGCATATGATGACTCATCACATGACATGACATAACAATGATGAAATGGAAAATTCAATCCATTCTTGCTGCTTCTTGCTGTATGTCTTCTTTAGAATGATCTTTCTTCCACCTCCATATGAATTATAGACGAGGAGCCTTCAGTCTTAATAGGTCTTGAGTTGTGGTCGCAAACTGATGTCCATTTTATTTCTCTTGATCGATCAACTTGCATTCCCAGCTATAGAGGTGTCTTCTAGCATGTTCTCCTTCTCCGTCTCCTTCTTCATCATCCTGTCACAACATGATAGAGTACCTGCATATGTAATTCACTCATGACAAGACAACATCAGTATGATAAACCCCTAGTCTAAGATGTTGCATGATAATCCACTGAATGAGCCAGAAACAGGTAGCAGGTTGAAGAAGAGGCTCAGAGATTGCACAATTACGTATCTAAGACAGTTAAGGGTTGGGCTTGAGGCTTGATACTTCCCAATGCATAGTTCAGGTTGGACTGTGAAAGAAGATTGCGTAGCTGGGGATCTTAGGGAGCCAAGCTGAGGGCTTGAGTAGTAATTTTTCCCACTGCGCATTTTTGGAAGGCAAAGGAGGTGAAGTGATTGCGAAATTTTATAGATCAGGATCTTAGGGCTAAGGGATGAGCATCGAGACTACACAATGTGCAGTTTTGACTAGGCAGGAGAGAGAAATTGCACAGTTTTAGAGGTAAGAGGCTGATCTTGGGCACTGTGATTGAGCATTTGGGGAACTCAGGGAGGCAGGAACTGTGCATTGAATATTTCCTAGATGTAGGGTTGTAGATTGAGGGTTGATATTGCACAGTTCTCAGTTCAGGAGGGTTAGATGAGGTTAGGTTTCCCAATCAAGAAGTTTTCCAGTTTTAACTAAGTGTGGGAATCAAGAAGCTGATGTCAAAAATGATACGACTTGATTGTGATCACTCACTTAGAAACTTGACGACACAACATAGATCTTCCAGAACACATGAACAACATACTTCCCTAAGCTCAAAAATTTTGCAATGACTTACAACAAGTATGATGGAAAAGATACACTTTGCAACAATGCTTGAAACTTTGGAAATGAGTATGATACAAGTCTACATGATAATAATAAATCATTATTTCAAAATTTACCCCTTTAAACACACCATAACTAGCTTTTATACAATATGTGACAATTAACATGCTAAAATATGACATTTTCTATATGAGCAGGAGAAGTGCGAGCGACACTTGCAATGTGCGAACGATGGTGAAAGAGACACATGACAGAGCGAATATAACATGAAATAACTACTAATTAAAGTGAAAGGAAGAAAAAGCGATGGTTGAAAACATGAAAAGGACACTTGTGAAAGTGATAATTTGAAAACTCACCGAAATAGAAGCACAATCACAGCCAAAAGTGAGAGACTGTCAATGAAAATGCACACCAATTATTGACATAGGTTGAACATTGAACAAAAATTGTATTGATGGAATATTATATGCATGCTTAAGCTTACATAAAATAATGCTCTCATGAACTTATTACGAACTGAGAAAGTGTGAGCAAGTGACTTCGACTGATCAAGAAGTGACCACAGAACAATCGATCACAAGATCCACAGTAGGCTCCAAATTTCAAGTGTAGGTAAAATTTTGGAGGCTTTTATTCACAACGACAACACTTGGCGGTACACTGGTACAACTCAAACTTCTTTTCCTAGGTCAATTCTTTCGTGTAGGGTCTAGTTCTACAAGGAGTATTGATTCATTATTCATATTACCATGGCTTCCTCACTTACCCCATGCATAAATATAGTCCCCTTCATTTCTTGGTTAAACAAAAACATAAGATCAATGATCACAAAATGTTTTGAGTCAAGAGAGGGTAATGAAGGTCATGAGATTTATATTTTCAAGTCATAGTTTTCATCTTTGGTGTTGCTCCATTTCTAGTAGGCCTGGAAAATACCTTGACAGAGTCACTACAGGAACACAACCATTGCTCCGCTGCCAGCAATCCTGAACAATACCCCGACAGTGTTGCATGCTTCACCTCTCTGCGCATGAAGCATTTATCTTATGTTTCATTTATTTATCTATTTTACATAGGATTGTGCATTAACACTTATTTATTTCATGGCGGAAGAGGTATCCTGACTTATTGAGAGTAGAAGAGATTGTCACTTCAGATAAGCATATATAATACCTCTGATATTGGTTTGCTTGTTTATATTTTCCCTTTGTCCTTCTCTACTTGATTGGATCAACTTGGAAACACCGAAACATAAAGACTGGAGTGTAGGCATGAGGTTTCCAGAATAGACATGGAGATCATGGTTTGACACAAGAATTTCCTTACACAAGAATCGTATTATTTCTATTGGAACATCATCGACCAAAAGGTGTAACCAAGATAAGGAAGGAGGATAGAGAGTTAGCCAAACATTGTGTGTCACAAAGTCCTTTTCTATTTTTCCAAATTTCCTTTTGATCCAACAGAGCATCTTCATGTAAGGCCTTACAGAATGAAAGAAAATACAACACACATAAAGGAAAACAAACTAGAAGAAAAAACAGAAGGAGGATAAAACAAAACATGATGTGAAATCAAAACCAAAAAATACAAGACAAACTACAGAAAATGAATGCGGGATGAGTATGCAGGTAACTAATATCCAACTAGAACTACTTGTAAAATAACCATCTAGAAGGTTGAGGTCAGGTATAATGAAATTTCCAATGTATCCACTGTAGTTTTTCCTGACGTGCAGTCACACAGATATGATTGATTAAAATCGAGATAAATAAATGTGTAGAAATTTAATACAAAATCTGTATTGCGTGGATTCTTTTGATCTAACAATAATATGATATTGTTAAATACATAATCGCTTCTACAAAATCTTTGCGGAATTTGAAACATAATCGCCAATCACAATATCATGAAGAAAGATCAATCACACATAACACAAATAATTTACCCAGGGAAAGCATATAGATAAAAACCACACTATATTCTATTATGTATTATATCATGTATCATGAAACAATTACATACAAAGCTCTAATCTAAGAGCTCTCAGTACATGAGCTAACTGTCTCACACTGTCATATAAAAATTGGCAAGTTCCTTAGCCAATTTACTGTCTCTAGACAACCTGCCTCCACTGCGCAATATTGGCTGATAACAATCCCTAAATGAATGAAATCCTTCTTTCCTTGACTGGAAAATCCTCATGGGCACATCCAATGTGTGTGTGGTTGCATGTGTGCAACCGAATAATGTCACAACTGATAGTTATCTGCCCTTTCACCTAGAACTCAACTGGGTCTCCACTATATCTGACATACATGCAGTTAATAATAGTAAATCTTCAGTTGCATGTGAGGCCAATGATTGTGAATTAATTAATAATTAATTTGTTTGATCTCTCACTAGTGTATCTTCAGTTACAACTAGCACAACTGAGTTTAACTCACTTAACTGAGTTAAACTTCTTTACAACTTTCATAACTGCACTTCCAACTCTGTTACATCTTTGAATCACTCAGTTACAACTAAGTCCACTTGCATGTCCCACCAACGAACCTCTTAACTCGAAATTCCTTTAGCTATCTGATTTTCCACTTCAGTTAACTATTTCCAAGTGCTCATTCAGAATAGATTATTGTTTATTGTACAACTAATATTAAGGGATAATAATAGTCGACATGCATCTATAAATAGACATGCAATCTATAAATAGAACTTGCACATACATCTAGAAATATACATGCATCTATAAATATAATTTTCTTATGCATCTATAAATAGACATCCACCTAAAAATAGCTTGAGGCTCCATCCTAGTTTAGGTGCATAAATTTCACTAGGATCTTCTTGTTGAATCTCAACACAATGTGCAACAAAAAGTATAAGAGCTTGAAGAACTTGCACAACAAAAAGAATGTCTTGCCTTTAGACAAAATGATGTGTCACAACCATTACTTTTAACCATTTCGTATTCTTACCTTTCATACAAAGATCATAGCTAAACAAACCTTGGAAGCTTCTTGCGAATGTGTCTTCCTCTGCAAGCATGAGGAAATATCGAAACTTGTTATTGATGACAAAGCTTTCCAGGTACAATTTCTCCAACCATTCAACAATTCGATCATGAAACTTGGAACAATCCTCTTGATAATCTCGAAATATTTGAAAATATAATTTACAATTAAGGATGCGGGATCAGGATGATAATCTTGTAAGGGAAATAAATATGATCACGTTCAGAAGGCTTGTCGATATAGTGAGGGATTGACATAACCATCAGTGGAGGCTGAAGTGCCTCAACTTTTTGACAAGTATTCGAATAATGAGATAAACCATAGAGATTAATCCATGTGAAACAACTGTCATCAAATATGGTGGTGGGAAAATGATTAAATGAATGACAGTTAATATTACGATAAGATGGACTATTTGTGGAAAGATATTCTCGATTAAAATATAACAAAGATAAACTAGTTTGAACATATTTACGAATGACTTTAACATATGAATCATCTTCCTCACATGATAAATCTAAAAAAAAATTTCCTTGTGATTGGTCGCATGCTGTATTGTCATGGTAACCATTGAAAGAAGTGAAAATGAATGTTAGTACAACAAACACATGAGACCAATCAAGATACAGTGAATGAAGAAGAGTTTGATTCACACAATAACTCACACATTCATTAGCACTCAGGAGGATTATCGGTGCGATGAAGAAAAATATTCATGATAGAACATTCACAGTAAAAACTAGGAGCTGATTATTTTTAAATGAATCTGATAGGAATGACTGCTTCGGCCAAATATGATTTTTTAAATGATCAAATTTACAGTTCCAGGATTCTATGAAAGATACAAAATCCAAACCCAAGTTTGACACAAGGTATTTGCATGAAGGTGAATCAATTGAGGAAGATTCACGAATCTGATCAGAAATAAAATCTTGAAATATTGAAAGACTACATCCACAATACCAAACATATTTCAAGAAGGAATTTACCTCCAGTGAAACCATGCAAAGAGAAAGATTTCGTGAGAGAAAGCAGACCTGACTTAGTTCAGGGACCTTACCAGAGTCACAAGATCCTGACATAACCATTAACAGAAGTTGAAGTGCCTTGACATGCTAACAAGTCCCGAAACTTTTAAGGATTTTAAAATCACATTTTGAAAATTGAACCAGATTGTGCATGGAGTGAGGATAACTGCTACCACTAGTTTCAGTAAGACCATTATTTGCCGGATGGCAGCCATATCTCTCACTGATTTGAACATATTTTTCAACTTCAACAACCAGATTACTTAAGTGGAAATATTATTTTAATCACAAATATGAATATGTATGAATCGAAGAAATTTCATGAGTAAGCTGATTTGACGAGTTGTCTTCATGAAAAACAAGTTATGATGAGGGATGGAAAGAATACTCAACGATTCGATTATTTCCTTTCATGTCATGGATAATCTCACTACCTTGTGCCAATTGAGAAGTTAGCTAGTAGGACGAAGAACTTGAAAATCATGTAGTGTCTCCATCACAAGTAGATGCATCACAAACAATAGGGCACAATGGATAGTGAGATGAAGAGGGGTTTTCGGTAAGAAAATACGCTTTTACTGAATTAGATTCTACGTGTAAATCTTCTAAATTAAAATCTTCTTGAGGAACCAAACGATGAGTTGGCGTACTTGGTCATCCATCATCACAAATATCGATAGAGTCATCCTCATCAGAATGATTGTTGCCCAATACTTGAGATTGATTATGAAAACTGATCACATTTGATTGACTACTAGGATTACCAAATTCAATATCATCCAATAATTAAGAAACACCATCTTCAAACGAAGGGTTTTGAAAAAGAGAAGAAATATTAAAATAACCTTCACCTTCATGCTCCTCTACTTGTGTAATGTGACTATCTTGAACCTGATCGCAATTTGGACCAACAACTTGAAAATCAAGAGAGTGTGAAAAAATAGCTAGTGGAGCAGATTAATCAAGTGGATAATGATACTAAGGGTTTGACATGTAGATGATAGAGGATAACCAAAATATGAATGAGATTCAAGGCTAGAGTTATGAGTGTTAATACCATCTTGAGGAATGGAAAAAATGGTCTTCACCATAAGATTTGTGAGCCATTAGGGGATTTCCTATATTGAATTTGAATCATGAAAAGTGAAAGGAGGATGAGAAGATGGGTTAGGAATTTTATGTGCATATCTCCAAAATTTATTATCATCGTACATAGGCACCCTCATTGGAACTAGAAGAGGAGGAGGACAAGGAACACAAGGAATAACACATTCTTCCTCTGAGATTAAGGGTGTCCCATGATTTACAATAGTTGGGTAAGTAGAAATACCAGGAGGTTTGGATTCACCATGCAAAGAGATGTAAACCAAACACTCAAAGTTGTGCTTAAAGAAACACCAATCTGTGTCTCCTCCCGGAAATTCATAACAAAGGTGAAGGAACCAATCAAATAAATCCTAAATTGATTCATTAGGCTTCATTCTTAGTTGATTGATTATTTTATAAACATCTCAGTAATCATACCTATCGAAGGATTAATAAAGCTCCTTATGGAAATGATGAAAAGAATGGATGGAAGACAATGGTAAGGTATGCCACCATCGATTTACACAACCTTTAAGGGCGAGGAAAAAATCCACACAAGCGAAATATTCATCATTGATTTCATAATATTCACAAAATTAGAAATATGCTCGGTTATGGATGGTTCGCCCTTAATATAAAACTTGAATTGAGACAAGTGATAAAGAGGCTCGTCGGGGATTAAAATTTTACCAGGCCATAGGTTAGAAAAACACCCCAGAAGTATGATTTTAGGATGAGCCATTTAAGATAAGAGATTCAAAATAGACTCAATGGGAACAACTTGTCATTTGGCCCTCCTTCTAACACATTTTGTTGACAGTGCTAGAAATTCGTCTACCAAGGGGGTCTCCCCAATGTGAAGTACCAATTAGACCTCACACCATTTGTAATAAGATCCCCATTCGGAGTATTGACTTGATTGCCATATATTGTTATATATTTTCCTTGGCTTTAGTTGTCAGTAAGAGAGAGAAGTGTGTATGTGCCTTTACGAAAAGCAAGTGTGCCTGGTGAATGTTAGGTTGCAAGTGTATCAAGGTTCTTCTACTGTGGAGGGAGGAGAGGTGAGCCTATAATATAGAGGTAATAGTACCACCTTAGTAGAGATACACGCAAACAAGAAAGATCTTTCTAGAATTTAGCAGAATAGTCCACAAAGATGTGACAATCATTGTAACCAACACAAATAGAAAATATATGTGTAACATACAACGGAATAGTTTTCAAATATGCAACGATCATTGCAACCATTACATCACATTCTCAATATGATGAGCACTAAAATAACTGAAATAGTTCAACAACTTTAGTACAGGTGAAAACAAACATGAATCATAAACATTCACAGGAAAGTCTTATAAACTTTCATAATCCGTGCATGAAAAACGTGTTGGCCATCTTGCTTCATATATTAAGTAAAAGTCCCAAGATACATGAATACAATGAGAATCACTAGCTCCAATATTGGAGCATTGGAGCCATGAATTTCTCTCCAAAAGTACTAACTTTGTATCTCTGGTGCCTTATGGGAGAATCCAAGGTGAAAAAGTCATTTTCTTGTACAATGGGGGTGTATATATAACTAATGGGGTGATCCTTCACCTCCCTTGTGACTCTTGGACTACCCTCATGACAGTTTAACTTCCCATGATTCTTCATATTCTGTTCATGTCCTTTGGGCTTCCACTTTACAATACATTCAAATAAGAATTTACATAATCCACAAAATGATGTGGCATATGATGACTCATGACATGACATGACATAACACCGATGACATGGACTTCATGACGACATGGAAATGTCAAGCCATTCTTACTGCTTCTTGTTGTATGTCTTCTTAAGAATGATATTTCTTCCACCTCCATATGACTTAGAGATGAAGAGCCTTCAGTGCTATCAGGTCTTGAGTTGTGGTCGCAAACTAATGTCCCTTTACTTTCTCCCGATCGATCAACTTGAATTCCTAGCTATAGAGGTGTCTTCTAGCATGTTCTTCTTCTCCATATCCTTCTTCATCATCATGTCACAAAATGATAAAGTACCTGTATTTGTAATTCACTCATGTCAAGATGACATTTGTCTAATAAACCCCTAGTATAAGATGTTTCATTATAATCTAATGACTAATCCAAAACAAGGTAGCCGACTGAGGGAGAGTCTCAGTGACAACACAGTTATGCAACTCAGGAAATCAAGGGTTGGGTTTGAGCCTTGAGACTGTGCAATGCATAGTTCATGTTGGATTTTGTAGGAAGATTGCATAGTTGGGAAGCTCAGGGAGCCATGTTGAGGGCTTGAGCACTGATTTTCCCACTACGCAGTTCTAGAAGGTAGAGGAGGAAAAGTGATTGCGTAATTGTGTAGTTTAGGAGCTTAGGGCTAAGGGATGAGCCTTAAGACTACAGAATGTGTAGTTCTAATTGGGCAGGAGAGCTAAATTGTGCATTTTTAGAGGTCAGAAGCTGAGCTTGGGCACTGTGATTGCGTAGTTGTGTAACTTAGGGAGGTAGGAACTGCACATTGTGAAATTCCAAGAGGTAGGGTTGTAGCTTGAGGATTGAGACTGTGCAATGCGCAGTTCAAGAGGGTTGGATGAGGCTAGGTTTCTCGGTTGGGAAGTTTTCTATTTTTGACTAAGTGTGTTGAGATTCAACAAGATGATGATCCTAGTGAAAAATAGGCACCTACACTAGGTGGGGCTCGCAGGCTATTTTTAGGTGTATGTCTATTTTTAGAATGTTAAGCAAAATCTATTTATAGCGGGAGTTTATTTATAGATGGTTGAGAAAATTATCTTTATAGACGAGTTTCTATTTTTAGATATATGGGTGAAGTCTATTTATAGATCACATGTCTAAAAATAGAATGCATGTCGATTATTATTAGCTCTTAATAATAATCAAACGATAAATAATAATCTATTCTCTTGAAGCACTTGATTTCAGTTAAATAATGTGGCAAACCAGTTGATTGAAGGAATTACGAGTTCCAAGGTTGGTTGGTGGGACATGCACAGTGGAATTCGTTATAACTAAGTGATACAAAGTTGTAACAGAGTTGGAAGAGTAGCTATGTGAGTTGTTATTTAGTTTAACTCAGTTAAGTGAGTTAAACTCAGTTGTGCTAGTTGTAACTTGTTGCAACTAAAGATACAATAGTGAGAGATCAGTGAATTAATTATTTAATTAATTCACAAGCAGTGGTCTCACATGCAACTGAAGAAATACTATTGTTAACTACATGCATATCAGAACCAATGGAGACCTAGTGGAGAGATAGGTGAAAGGGTTTGTTTGACTATCAGTTGTGACTATAGTGGTGCATTCAATGCAACTAAACACACATTGGAGATGCCAATGAGGATTGCGTAGTCAAAGAAGGGAAAGCTCGAATTCATTCAGGGATCTTCATCAGTAGGGATTGCCAAGTGGAGGCAGACTGTTAGGAGGCAGTAAATTGGTGCATGTTTATGCCAATTTTTGTATGACAGTGTGAGACGATTGCATATTGTACAGAGAGCTCTTGGAGTAGAGTTTTGTATGAGATTGTTTCATGATACATGATATACATAATATATGATAGTTGGGGTTTTTAGCTTCAAGCTTTCTCGGTAAAAACATCTTGTTATGTGCGATTTATTTTTCTTCATGTGTTTTGCAATTGGTGATTAAATTTCCGCAAAGAATTAAGTAGAAGGATTCTGTATTTAACAGTGGCATAATTGTTAGATCAAGAGAGTTCGATAATACATCACAGTATTTATAAATTTCTACAGTGTGGGAATCAAGAAACTAATGTGAACAGTAATAAGACTTGATTCTAATCACACACTTAGAAACTTTTCAACACAACATATATTATCCAGAACACTTGAACAACATACTTCCCTCAACTCGACAACTTTGTGATGACTTACGACAAGTGTGACATGAAAGATACACTTTGCGACGATCGTGAAGACACTTGTGCGAAAGTGCTTTATACTTTGGAAATGAGTGCGATACATTTCTACATGATAAGAATAACTCATTATTGCAAATATTACCCCTTGAACCACACCATAACCAGATTTTATACAATGTGCGACACTTAACATGATAAAATACGACATTTTCTATATGAGTAGGAGAAGTGCGAGTGAGACTTGTAATGTGAGAACGAAGGTGAAAGAAACACATGGAAGAGCAAAGATAACATGAAAAAAATACTAATTAAAGCGAAAGCAAGCAAAAGCAATAGCCGAAAACATGAAAATGACACTTGAAAAATCAAAGGTATGCAAAAGTGACGCTTGAATAATCACTGAAATAGAAGCACAAACGTAGCCAAAAGTGAGAGACTATCAATGACAATGCGCACTGACTATCGACATAGGTTGAAAGTTTCACATGAACTATCTTGATGGGCTATATATCCCTGTTCAAGCTTGCGTAAAATAATGCACTCATGAACTTGTTGCGAACTAAGCATGTGTGAGCAAGTGAATTTAACCGATGAAGAAGTGAACACAGAACTTTCAATCACAAGATCCATAGTAGGCTCCAAAATTGAAGTGTAGGTAAAATTTTGGAGGATGTTTGTCGCAACAAAAGCACTTAGAAACACACTGGTAGAACTCCAACTTCTTTGCCTTGGTTAATTATTTCTTGCAGGGTCTAGTTCTTCAGCGTGAGTATTGATTCATTATTCAGATTACCATGGTTCCCCACTTACCCCGTGCATAAAAAAATCCCCTTCATTCCTTTACTTGGTTAAAAACAAACATAAGATCAATAATCACACAATGTTTCAAATCAGAAGAGGGTAATGAAGTTCACGAGCTTTATATTTTCAAAGTATAGTTTTCATCTATGGTGTTTCTCCAGTGCTAGCATGTAATATCCCAAAACGGGAAAGACAAGAATATAGAACATATGCACAATTCCAACTACGGTAAAATAAGAATAAAACATGTAGAACTGGAAAAATATCGGAATATATCAAAAAATCATACATATGAGCAGAAACAGCTGAGCTATATCATTATGTATCAACAAAAAATGAATACACATAGTTCTCCAAAAAAGGGATGCAATCAAGCCATCTAAAGATGGTTGAAATACATTACTGAAAACTAGCACTGGAAAGTAAAAATTGTTGTTGTTGCTAGGAAGAATATCTATGTGTGAGAGGCTGCTGGAGTGCTCATAAATATTTGGGATTTTAACCACAAACTTGACCTAAAAAACCCAGAAAACCCAGAAATGGTTTTGCCAGATTTTGAGTTTGGAATTTCGGCCGTTTTTGGGTTGCACACTCCACCCCTGCTGGCTGAGTTACACACTGCCTGGAGAAAACTGCTGATATGGGGCTGAAATAATGATCTATATGCTGCAATAGCACCCATTCAACTTAATAACTAAAGGGCTAGTACCTTCTCTTGATCCCAGACTGAGAAACTTAGGATCTAGCTCCTCCACTGAATATGCAGCTGCTGCATGCACAACTGCTGGGTAATACTGCATTGTCTAGGAGGGATGATGATGTAGCCTACTGATAGATAATAAAATTATGATCCCAGGCTGCTGAAGTGATTTCCGGAGTGAAGGATTAATCCCTCAAAGGATTCCAAGTTGAGTTGCTTGGAACTTACTTTTCTCCTCAAACCCTCCCTGCAGAATTATGCAATTCCTGCAGGAAATGTTGTTGCATAAGAGAATAGATGGATGGCCTGATGCCATATATGAAAATGAAAATCCCAGAAGACTGAAATGGATCCACAGTGTGAAGGGCTGATCCCTCCATAGGTTTCTCAGCTGAAGTACTGAGAACAACCTTCCAACTCTCAAGCTCTTGTTCAAGAATGCGTAATTCCTATAGCTGGAAGTGCAGATGAGAGTGGCTGAAAGTGGCATTGATTGCCAGATGATGAATGCTGCCCAAGAAAACCTTCCCGAAGTGGGCACTCGAAGTACCCCGTGGGTAAGGGTGGGATTCTTGCTTGGGAACACCCGTTGCTAAACAAGACAATAGACTTAGCTAAACAGCTGAAGCGTGCAAAGAAATGTCACACTCAACAATAAAAATCCAGACTCCCATTCCTTTGTTTCCCTCATATTCCTTTTATGGTTGTGAGCCTTCCCTAGCCTTGTCCCACCTCATGAATGTGGTGCACATGTGGCCATTAGCCTCCATAAAGACTGCGTTGTCCTCCATGATCTCCATCACTGCTGCAATCACACTCCACTTCCTCCATCATGTGTGCATTTAATGCACCACTTCCTCCATCATCTCTGAAATTGCTCCTCCACTTATCTCCATAATCTTGCATTTATTACTCCACCATATCCACCATCTTCCTAATTAGTGCTCGTTTACCTCCACTCTTTCTTCATTATTATGCTGCTCCACTACTCCATAATGCTACTCCACTACTCAATTAACCCACATTCACACTATATAAGTGGATTTTATTCACCTACTAGGTTTATGGGTCCCTCCACCATTTTATTTACTTAACTAAGTAAGAAAATTAAGAACTCTAATATTCCAATTAGCTGATGGAAAATTTGGAATATTACATAGCAGGCTTGGACAGTACCTCGACGGTCTCACTACAGGAACACAAACATTGCTTAACTGCCAGCGAGCCTGGACAATACCTTGATAGAGTTGCGTGCTTCACCTCTTTGTGAAAGAAGCGTTTTTTTCTTTCGCCTTTATTTATTTATTTTATATATGACTGTGCATGAACACTTATTTATTTCATGGCAGAATAGGGATCCTGAATTATTGAGAGTAGAAGATCTTGTCCCTTCAGAGAACCATATATGAGACCTATGATATTGTTTTTCTCATTTAATTTTTTCCCTTTATCCCTTTCTACCTGAATTTATCAGTTTGGAAACATAGAAACATAAAGACTCGAGTGTAGGCATGAGGTTTCTAGAATGGACATGGAGATCATGATTCGACACAAGGATTTCCTTACGCAAGAATCATATTTTCCATCAGAACATCATTAACCAAAAGGTGTAAACAAGACAAGGAATGAGGAAAGAGAGTTAGCCAAACATTGTAGTTTCATAAAGTCCTTTTCTAATTTGCCACATTTCCTTTTGAGCCAACAGAGCATCTTCATGCAAGGCCTTACAAAAGAAAAGAAAAGACAACACACATAAAGGAAATAAAACCTTAAGAAAAAACAGAAGGAGGCTAAACCAAAACATGATGCAAACCCAAAACCAAAAAACACAAGGCAAACTATATAAAATGAATGTAGGATGAATATGGAGGTAACTAATATGCAACTAGACCTAGTCCTAACCTAACCAACTAGAAGGTTGGAGTCAGGTATAATGAAATTTCCAATATAGCCATTGTATTTTTTCTTGACCTGCAATCACAAATATATGATCAATTAAAAATTAGATGAAACAATGTGCAACAGAAAAGATAAGATATTGAAGAACCTACACAACAAAAAGAAGGTCTTTCCTATTGGTAGAACGATGTGTCACAAGCACTACTTTTAACCAATTCACATTCTTACCTTTTCGATGAAGATCATATCTAAACAATCCTTGGAAGCTTCTTTTGAATGTATCTTCCTATGCAAGCATGAGGAAATATTGAAACCTATTACTGACCATGAAACTTTCAAGGTATGATTGCTCCAACCATTAAACGAGTGGATCATGAAACTCTTAACAATCCTCTTGAGAATCTTGAAATATTTGAAAAGGTAAATTTGCAATTAAGGGTGCGCGATCAAGATGAGAATTTTGTAAGGAAAGATAAATTTTATCATGTTTATAAGGCTTATCGAGATAGTGAGGGCCTGACATAACCATCGAAGAAGCCTGAAGTGACTTAGCTGCTTGAAAAATGATCTGAACAATGAGATAAACCATAAATATTAATCGATGTGAAATAACTGTCATCAAATATGTTGGTCGGAAAATTATAAAACTAATGACAAATAATATTATGATCATATGGACCATTTGTGCCAAGTGATTCTCAACTAGAAGATAACAAAGATATATTAGTTTGAACATCTTTATGAATGCCTTGAATAAATGATTCATCTTCCTCACATGATAATACTAACACACGTTTTCCTTATGACTTGTCGCATGCTGTATTGTCATAGTAACTATCAAAAGAAGTGAAAAGGAATGCCTACATCAAGCACATGATACCGGTCGAGATAAAGTGAAAGGAGAAGAGTTTGATTCACACAATAACTCACACATTCATTAGCACTCAGGAGGATTTCCGGTGTGATGGAGAACATGATTCGCGATATAACATTCACAATAAAAACCAGGAGCTGATTATTATGAAATGAATCTGATAGGCATGATTGCTTCGGCCAAAGATGATTTTTGAAATGATCAACTTCACAGTTACCTCTTTCTATGAAAGATACACATTCCAAACCCCAGTTTCATATAATATATTTGCATGAAGGTGAATCAACTGAGGAATATTCATGAATTTGATAAGAAATAAAATCTTGAAAGCTCGAAAGGCTACATCTGCAATACTAAACATATTTCAAGAAGGAATTTACCTCCAATTAAACCATGCAAAGAGAAATATTTCACGACAGAAACCTCATTTGACTTAGTTCCGGGACCTTACTAGAGTCGCGAGATCCTGAAAAAACCATCAACAGAAGTTGAAGTGCCTCAAATTTCTCACAAGTCCCAGAACTTTTAAGGATTGTAAAATTGCATTTTGAAAATTGAACCAGATTGTGCATGGTGTGAGGATAACTTCTACCAATGGTTTTAGTAAGAGCACTACTCACCGGATGGAAACCATCTCTGTCACAGATTTGAACAGATTTTTCAACTTCAACAACCAGATTACTCAAGTTGAAAGATTCTTTTAATCACAAATCTGAAGATGTCTGAGTCGAAGAAATTTCATGAGCAAATTAATTTGAAGAGTTGTCATCATGCAGAACAAGAGATGATAAGGCATGGAAAGAATACTCAATGATTCGATTATTTCCTTTCATGTCATGGATAACCTCACTACCTTGTGACAATTGCGAAGTTAACTCATCGAGTGAATAACTTGAAAAGAATGGAGTGTCTCCATTGCAAGTAGATGTACCACAAACAATAAGGCACAAGGGATAATGAGATGAAGAGGGGTTTTTGGTAAGAAAATATCCTTTGACTAGACCAAATTCTACATCTAAATATTCTAAATTAAAATCTTCTTGAGGAACCAGATGACTAGTTGGTGTACTTGGGCATCCATCATCACATATATCGATGAAGTCATCCTCATAAGAATGATTTTTTCCCAAGACTTGATATTGATTATGCAAATTGATCACATTTGATTGACTACTAGGATTACCAAATTCAATATCAACCAAGAATGAGGAAACACCATCTTCACACAGAGGATTTTAAAAATAGAATAAATATTGAAAAAGGCTTCGCCTTTATGCTCCTCTACCTATGTAATGTGACTACCTTGAACCTGATCGCAATTTGGACCAATAACTTGAAAATCAAGAGTGTGAAAAAATAGTTGGTGGAGAAGATTGATCAAGCGAATCATGTTACAAAGGGTTATGGCATGTAGATGATAGAGGATAACAAAAATATGAAAGATATTCAAGGCTAGAGTTATGAGTGTTAATACCATATTGAGGAATGGAAAAATTGGTCTTCACCATAGGCTTCATGAGACATTTCGAGATTTCCTCTATTGAACTTGAATTTATGTATGTATGTATGTCGTGTTTGACAAGGTCGTCATGGATCATGGTTGTTTGATTCTAAATGTTTATATGTATATATGTGTGTACACTAGCACATTTGGCACGATTTCCTATGGCCAAAATGTCACTCTTGCGACACATAGGCGTCCCAAGAGTGACACTTTGAGGTGGGGCAAAACGTGGGTTCTCCTAAAGTTGAAATTCTGACACATGACTTAACTATTGGTAGAGCGACGCTAATTCCGACGTTTTTTTGGTGGTGTCACAATTCTGACGTTTCAAATTGGTCATCACTCTTCCGACGTTTCACGCTTCGTCGCTCTTCTGACGTTTATAAGCGTCACAATTCCGACGCCAACAAACACCATAACCGACATTAAAAGCGTTGCTCTTCCGACGAACAAACGACATTTACATATTCATCGCAAGTCTGAAGTTATAATATGGGCATCGCAAGATCGACGTTACCAACGTTTCGTCGCAAGACTGACGTGACAATAAAATCGTCGCAAGACCAACGTGATGAAAATGTCGTCACAAGACCGACGATAGTGAAACATCATAATACTGATGGTACTGAAACGTCAGAATACCGAAAACAACAAACACACATATTAAAAAAAAATGATGCAGACCAATTTCACCTTTTTTGATATTCCGTTGCTCCTAAGCTTTGGTCCTGGTATTCAGATCAAAACAAAATTGTCTCAATTCCTACATGGGAAATTTTTGTTAAGATCCAGATAGAGATGTTTCTAAAATAAAACTAATATGAATTCAGACACATTAAAACATATCACAGGACAAATCATGAAACATGAAAACTCCAAGTAAATTTCATTAAATCCAAGCCAATCTCGAGCAAAATTCACATAAATTTTTATTAAATCCAAGACACATATTTGCCAAGTTCACCGAAATATATACAATCGCAGTGCATTTCTTGGCTTGTGACACGAAACAGACATAACCTGGGCCGCATCAAGAACCATTACATACAATCAATAATCAAAATCAAGGAGATTTTTATTAATAAAACTCAGACCACAGATATATTAATGAATCAATTTGTCTCAAACCAGGGATCTATTAATTTCATAAATTCTCAAACCAGGGATCTATTAATATCAAAAATCTCAGAATATCATAACAGAGATCTATTAATGTTATAAATTTGTCTCAGAATAGGGATCTTTCACAAATCCATCTCAGACGAGGGATCTATTAATCATTAAGAAGATATTTAAAAAATGAAAGTGAAACCCTAATTTGATGCACCAGAACACCATATATCCCCTATAAAGGTACATAACACCTCACTTCACTAAGTAAAATCAAACATTAATAAACTAAAACCCTCCTCAACATTTCCAGATCATCTACAGGAGTAGGAACCCAGCCGTTGGTAGCCTGGTTGCTACGAACAGGGATCCGTTCCATTAATCCAATCTCCACTTGATAAGACAAACGGAAATACGATCTGCCATTGCAATCCAACTTTATAAACGCTTCTCCAGGATGAAAATATACCAATAACTTAACTATGAATTCTATAATTTAAAAAATACCCACTTCCCACAAAAATAAAAACAAATTTCTCATCGAGCGATGCACCTTGTCGATGGTGTTGAGCGATAAAATAGTTTGTATCCTTATGATTGCTTAACTTTTTGAAGAATGGACTTGGACATAAAGAATTCAAGACTTTCGTTGCATAACATCCATCATAGAGATGCAATATTCTCAATGTCATTTCTATTTTGCACTCTAGATTGCTAGAAGTATTTACTAATGAATTTAGTTTAAATTAGTTTAACCACCCAATAAAAATTTTCTGCTCACAGCGGAAGTAGGCTATTGGGCCACTTTGCACAACATATGACACAGTTTCATGTAATACAATATACTCACTAGCAGGGCATCATATCACCGATTGGGAATGTTGTTTTTGTTTATTAGAAATCTCTAATGGTGGCAAGGAGAGAGGAAGTTGGGTTGTTTTCATATCAGAAATTAACCCAAAAATGGCTTGGGTGTCAATATATTCTATGTCCAAACATGAATTTCTCATTTCTTTAATTCATATTCACTCACCATTAAGTTTTTTCTTCTCATTTTCTGTTGGTTGGTTAAAACTTAAACTAAATAAATATTTAGTTATAGCTAAATGCTCTATTACCTCAATGGTCTAATAATTTATAAAGTAGGCACTGCTTATTAGACAAAAGCATGTACTCCCACAACTTCTCGATGTTTTTTCATGCAGACTTCTAGCAAATATGTCATGGGTATACAGGATTTTCATAAGGATGTGCATGGCTTGGACTCTTGAGGGATTGTCAGAGTTGGTATATTAATTAAAAACCTGAAAGCTTGAACTATTGTTTCTACAGTAGCCATCTCTTTTTCAACCATTCATGAGAGTTGCCCCAAATAGTAGGCACTACCCTATCTTTGAGCTTATTCCTTTTCCCTTATCAACCCATACTTCTATTGTTCAGGACGATGAAACTCTAAAAGGATACAGTTTTGATAGCTTTGAACTGAAAGTTCACCCACACAAACAACACAGGAAAAGGAACACTAATTTTGGGTAGATTAAAGGCATCAACATTTCGAGTTGAAAGATAAGTTTTATTACTAAAAAAGCAAGCACAACGATTTAGGTGCTAAATGATAATAAAAAAAGCTATAAGATAGTGGCAGTATGTATATGGTATACCATACATAAAAACTTTATCTTTCAGCTGGAAATGTTGATGCAACCAGTACAAAGATTTATGTGCTAAATGATAATAACAGAAGCTGTGATCCAGTGGAAGTATGTAAGGTATATGAACAAACAAAAGTCAAAACTCATATGCATCAAAGGCTTAACCCTTGGTTGTAAAAATCAAACTCCAGATTAGGCATCATGCATACCTTTGACATTAACTAGAAGTGCCATTATCAAATCTAAAAAGACACTTTTAGGCACAATCAGTTCGATTGCAATGATGAAAAATTGATAAAAATTTTGCACTTGGTTATGTTCTACCAACCTATCAACAAATATTAGAAAGAAATAAACTAAAAACTCAACATAGACTTTGTGCACAAAAAAAAAAAACAAAAAATCCAATTAGTCACGCAAACGAACAATCAACCCAATTGGGAGATCAGGATTTGAAATCCACACATAGGAGACAACTATTTTGAATTGATTGTGTGAAAGATTTCAAATATGCTTAAGAAATCAAATCGAATGTTTTAGTGATGTGTCATAATTGATTAAAATTCTAATAATTAGATAAGAAGAGCAATGCATATTTTTTCTCTCTAGCAACACAATAGCCAAGGAAGCAGTAAATTGTTGATTTCCAACAATTAACATAAAGAAATTTAATTTGGAAAAGACAAAATAGTCAACAATTATGTTCCTTAGATTGTCAATATCCTCTAGTTCTCAATTGAATAGTTTGAGATAACCAGTTGTTGTGGCCCTCACAATGGCTTGAAAAAAAATGAGTATTTGCAGCATTATGGTTTGTAAATTGAACATGAAGACATAGGCATATGCAAAAACAAATCAACGAATAGAAAATTCAACCATACAATCATTTAACATACCATAAGAAAACACATGGTTACCCTGGAAACCTAAGTGCTAAACTGGATATAATGGTTTTTCTCCACATTGTTTTCTCAACAATAGCAGAATTATAATTAGTTTTTTTTTTTTTAGCTTCTACCGATTATATTTTTCTTCTTTGTCAAAGAACCCTTGCTCCAACATTTTGGAGAGGTTTATATGCTGAGATAAATTTTCGGGAATAATTGGAAGGCAAATCAGCCCCAAATATTCAACTTCATAACTCCAGTTCTCTTCTTCCTTTGGATTTTACGGTTAGCATTCTAGTTTATGGCCCCTTTGTCTTTCATCTTTTTCTTCTCTTAATTTTGAAATATTTAATTGATACCAGATTTCTCTCATCCACATATAACTTAAGTTTTTTGTTAGTTGTTACATCAATAAATTAATGTGTGCAAGTTGGGTTGATAATGAAAATACATTGGGTTTCTGAATATAATTTTCAACTTTGAGTGGATATAAAAGAAAAGGACTACTGCAGATTTTAGGAGTGCAATAATCCAAGGAGAAAGATGAGAAGAGAAGCACGCTAGTTAATGATAGAGAAATTTTGGACAGCCAATGTACAATCGTTGAGCAAATGATTTGGCTTCAAACAGGGAATGACTTCTCTTCTCTTCTGGAGCTAGATTGTCAAGGAGGGAAGACAAATAGGTTTAAAGAAAAAAAGGGGTACTTAACATTTTTAGGGTTGGAATATGACTGTAGTTTGCATTATACTCCAAAAGTAGGCCACGACAAATGAGGTAGCTGCAAATCCATTTGAGAATTCCCTTGTCAAAAATATACAGATGTATAGTTCCATTGAAGAAGATGATTGGTACGACGAGAACTCAAATTTACATGCACACTTGATTACATTGATTGAAAAATATTAATAGAAAAATGAAGCTCATTCTCTTCATTTGGAGGAAGATGAAAATATGAAACAACTTGTGGAAAATAATTATAAATTAAGCAACATCCGGATCTTAGTGGATTCCCATTATCTGTAAACATTTTTCCCTCATGATGAACTCAACTTCCTTGTTTCACTTGGAAGTTAATTAGGGAGTCAGAGTCAAGCCCAAGAGCGTTAATTAGCCCAGAACTCCACATATTGGATCATTAAGACATAAGTATCACTTTGTGTGAAACAATATGGATGACAATAGTAGATTATAATCTCAAAATATGTCACATGGTAGTGGGATTGTCTGCATCCATGGAGTTTCAGGAATAGGAAAGACTAAATTGGCTATGGAATTTTCATACAGAAACTCACAGCTAGGTACTTTCAGCATAATTATCTGAAAACCACACTCTAAATAGCTGGGAAACTTGAGATGGAAGTGAGACATGGGAGGCGGCACAAGGGAATAATATGGTGGTGTGACAAGTACATTCACACTATCAATCACAAAGGCTATAGAAACATCATAAAAAACACTAATCCAACAGAGATTTTCCAAAAGTAATCTTGTTCACATAAATTACTTCTAAAGATATGTGCCTTTGAGAAATACTACAACACATTACAAAAGGTATAATTATGGTTTGCTACAACACACTTTCAGAGGTATAACTAAAGATTTTAGCAGATCCCATTGAATATTTGGAGGTTCTTTGTATCAATTGACTTAAAAAGCATATTAAAAACAAACATGCAAGTACAATACATTGAGTTATCCTTGCATTCTTAACAAAATTTGCAGACATGTTCACCCTTCACTCCAACATCCTATTTTGGCATGAGTTCCATCTTCAATAGCTAGGATGAATGCATCACCCGGAGAAGCCATCTTTGGAATACACCTCATCACTTCCATTCTTAATTTTAGATAAATTTTTAATCCTTCAAGAGGAAACTCTATACAGGAAGGAGAGGAGGGGTGATGCCAAAAAAAGGGCACTTATTGTTTTCTAGTGCTTTTGATTGAGCCTCTTGCTTTCTCACCATCGCTTGATGGAAAATATGCCTATTACTAGCCTCACAGCCATCATATTATTCATAAAATTAGGCATTCGAAACACATGGATTATTCTTATCAAACTTAGGAGCTTCACATGCCTCCTTTTTCATCCATAACTTCAGGTGATTAAACATTATGTTCAGAAAAACAAGTGGAAAAGAATATACATCTTTATTGTTATTAGCTCACAAATTAGCATTACATACCAAATTTTCAACAACACTTCAAATGTTTACAAAACCTAGAAGATGTTCATTACAATCAACAACTTCAAAGTAATATTCTTCAAAAGTAAGTGCTAGCTATTGAAAAATGCAGCATCATTCCTATATTTGAGGAGCTAGACATCCCCTGTACTAGGATGAGTGGATGAGTATTTTTATATGACAACATTGGGATTTACTTACAGGGGAAGGTATATTGTTTCTTCTCTATTTTAAGGGGCACATCATCATCAAAAACTTCAAGTTCACCTAAGTTATGATCACTTTCAAGAATTTTAATTCTCTGATTGAAGGGAACTTGGTCCATCATATTATCGAACCCACTGCAAACTCGTCAAGTACTTTAGACATGGGATTCACATTGTATGTCATATTGAAAAGGTTAGATCCCTCTTTATGGAGTCCCTAGTGAGATCTCCTTTATTTGAAAGTTGTTTCCCGCTCTCACCATGAATACATGTAAAAAGTCATTTTGTTCAAGAGGAAAATGATTTTGTCCCTTGGTGGAGTCAATCGACAAGCAACAACGTCTTCAACCAGCTCATCCTCATCACAATGTTGTAGATGAACTACTAATTCTATGGAATTAAACTTGTTAAAACAACAACACTAATATTTTTTTGTCTCCCAAACTTAAAGTCCCCAAAACCATTTGGAACAAGCTTGGAGAAACTCATAAACATTTCCATTGCTTCCTCAACAACATCTCTCAGTTTAGAGTGGGTTCTCTTCAAGCTCAAGGGAGGTATGTCAACTTGGTGTTTATAATATTAATTAAGTACAAAGTTGCAACATAAGTTACCATAGAACAAAAATAAGTTAAAATATATATATCAGTTAATATTCATGTTAGATTCACTATGAATGGTTCCATTATAATTATTTTATGGGGCCTTAAGTTTGTGAACATGAATATGGAAATGAATGATTAAGAAGATTAACATGGCTCTCAGAATTACTGAGTGAATCCTGCTGATAAATTGACCAAATTGTGAATCAACATTGGATGAAATCATTCTAGTAATGAATGATGCCACATATTAGAAAGGTTCAATGTAGCATGTAAGGAGATTAACCAAATGAATATCCTTTATTGATCAAAGTGTTTTACAAAAAAATCACATAATTAAATTTGATCAAATTTTGAAAGCCACAAAACTTACTTTCCATCTTAATTACATGAAACTATTACAATAGAGACACTTTGAAACTGCCTCCATTTTTACATAAAATAATTGGAACTTGATCACTCTACGAATTTGAATTTGAGTTTTCCAGCTCATATTTTGTCCATTCCTTTTCTATGGAAGAAATTCCCAAATCTGAAGTAGGTTGTCATAAGTCAAGGTTTCTGGCCTTAAATTTCAGCAGATAGCAATTGTTTTTCCAAGTTTCCACAATTTTCTTCCTACAGATACAACTTCACAACTTCCTAGAAATTATTGTTTGCTCAGTGATGTCTTGGAAATTGTTGGATTTTCTTTATCTAGGCCAAATTGTACTTTGCAGATATCCAATCGTTTCTATTGTGTTGTTACTATTTTACAGTTTTCATTTTTTTTTTTTTGCTCCCAAATTCCACATTTGGAACATAATGCTTGTGATGTGGACTCTACCTTGAGGTGCACCTAGAGGACAACCACTAGCACTAATGTTACATATTTAATTCCAAAATCTAGAACCTAAAATTCTAAATCTGAATTTTACAATTTGTTCAAACCTCATCTTATGCAACTTATTAATGGAACCAATTTGAATGCCTTTACCCAGTGGAAAAGGATTGCAAGGATAATCCTTAGCCAGACAAGTAGCGCTTCTAGGGATGACTTGTGAGCACCACTAGAGTGTGTTTCAGCAAATTCACACAAAGAAAATAAATAATTTGAACAAAAGTTAAATGATTTGGTATTCATACAATATATTGTTCAATTGAAGCAGACCAATTGACTAACACATCTGTAATAGACAATGTTATCAAAACCCATTCAACTAGACTGCACTCGCTAGTTGAAACCAGTTATTGAGAACATCTAGGAAAAAGAATATATGTTGTTCCCTTTTCCAGAATTTGAAAAAGAGGAGTTATTGCTTGCAAACAACACTGAAACATTTCCATGCCTTATCCAAGCCTTTTCCAACCATTTCAGCATGATCCTGAAACAATTCCTGATTTTTAGATGTTTCAACTGCTACCAAGCTAGATACTAGCTAGAAAAAGTGATCTTTTGACATTAAATAACAAATAAAATACCTAAGGGAAAAATATGAAACCCTAACCCTAAATTGAGCATCAAAGCTTGCAAGTCAAGCCTCAATCCTATAAATCAAGACCAAAATCCAAGTCCTGAATTTATCTGAATTTTATGTCTCATTGTTTTTTCTCAATCTGTTTTTCCTTAAAAAATCACATCTTATTTTTGGTTCAGTAAAACACTAATATTAAGGAATTTTAATACATAAAATGTTTGTCTACTATAGTGTTGAAGTATAATGATTGTGTTCTATTGCCTTTCTCATATTTTATGCCAATTCCTCAGCCTTGTTGCAATAAAACCTAGAGACTTGCATATCAAAATTGATATGGTGGTAGTTTCAGCCCTACAAAACATCAACCTACATATATGAACAGTTAAATGGACAAGCACTTATTTCCAATAATATTCCATCAGGCTTCCATGTTTTTCTTTTCCTTTTTTGAACTATACCTATATGACCTAAGTTACTCCATTACAAGTACATTCTCATGTCTCTGTCCTTATGTCATGGAGGAAAACATGATGTTTCCATATTTAGCATTTTTTTTATATGACATACATGTGATATTTTAATATTATTTCGTGTAATTTTATCATTAGAATCTTTGGAAGTAAACAACATATCCAAAAGAAGCCAGTGGTGTCTAGAGATAATGTTATAGCATAGAGTGCAAAATTTCGTGCCATCACATTTTCATCACATTTCTCAACAAGTGAGCTCACTTATTTATACACGAGTGCCTATGATCTGAAATGGATCTAAACCTACAAATGGGTGTAAGAATTAGTACTCGTAAGAGACAGCTTGGTAATTCATGAAGGTTGACTGGAAAATGTAAAAGAGAATTTAAATGTAAATATGAATAAGACAAAAAAATCAAAGAAAAAAAGAAATGAAAATAGAGCATTAAATGGAAGAAGAAAAATGACTAGGAGAGAAGGTTGAGGAATGGGAAGTGTTTTTGGCCAAGAGTGGAATAGGCATAAAAATCCATGAAATCAATGTAACTATAGATTTCCAGAATGAAGAACTGATCCCCCATTTGAAGCAGGATTTCCCATTTGGGTTTCCAGGGAAAAATCTCGGTGTCAGTGATGTGTGTGAGTTTATTATTGTGTGATGGACTTTTATTTACAATTACATATTGATGGTTGTGCATTTCAACAAATCCATATGGTTTGATTGATTCACTATTATTTTGAATTAATCAGGCAATTTAATTTTGGTCTGTGCGACTTGGTGTTACTCGAAATCAATGGCTGCATTCGTCAAGCTAAAGGATTCTCCGCTTGACACAATATATTTCAAATAGATTCTAAGAAATTATTCTATGTAATAGGTGAATTCATGGTTGAATTTAATTTCTCTCAATTGTTTGTTATTTTTCATTTTCCAAAGTACTTAGGTTGTCATTTATTTTTAATATAGATCAATGGTTGTGGAAACAAAGTTGTTGCACGTATATCTGGATTTGCTAATTTGAGATTTTACAGATGTTGGAGAAGTTTATCTCTCCTGCATACTTCCTTTCTGCTTCATGAGCTAAGATTCAGTGTTGGCTGAGATTGTACCCACCCCTGGACTACAATTTTATTAGTATTTGGGTGAATTACAGCTACACAAGTACAGCCTCTCCAAACAAAGAGTTGAATGCTGCTAAGTCAAATTCCTTTAATCATGCATTGTACAACCCCTTCAAACATCGTACAATCACCCTAATTGAGAGATTTATCTGCTGGATTGCTTTCCCATCTCTCCCTAGTCAATTTTCCACTCTAATTGAATTAATTACCCCTCTGGTTGATTTCATTTTTCTTGGTCAACTGGGAACTCAACGAGTTGAATCAAACCTCCCTAGCCAAGTGTTTAGTAGTCAAGTTAATTCTCATCCCATCGTTTTTTTTTCCCTCTTTACGGAAGCTAGCACCAAATTTATTACCTCTTACCAATTTGTTGATTGTACTTTGGGTTTTATCTTAAACTATGGGGATCTTTCATATAATTTGTTGATTGCACTATGGGGGTCTTTCATACATATTAACTTGTGGAATAAAGGTGGCCGCTCGGTCATCTTGTGAGTGACAAAATATATATATGAATGCTGGAGCTGGAACTAATTCAAAGTGTGATAACTGGTTTGATGGTAAAGAGACAAGCCTCCAATCATGGAATTGTTAGACTTCATTTGGTGCATTTAGCTATGTTGGTTACTGGTCAAGAAAATGTGCAGGCCACCACTCAAATAGAGGAGCCACATGAATGTTAGAAGCAAAGGTACCAAGTTTATTAAAGATTGATTGACCCTTCGTGTGCCAAGAAGGTGCTACCAAATCGACACACTTACTAACTACTAATGAGAAGGATGATCTTACAAGGGATTGAGTTCTACACATTCAAAGAACAGACTCTATGTAGAAATTATCTACCTATATGAGCAATTCCTTGCACTGGAAGTTTCAATCAAATTCTGAGTTAATCTCCATTAGACTTCTTGTGCTTGCCTTCCACAATACATAATGTCAATATTTTCATTAAACAAGATAATTGTGGTTTCTTGCTTCATGATATCAACTACATGACCATTCAAGAAGCAAGCCTAAATAATTTAGTATATCAAATGTTGAAGTGAGGTTCCAAAAATTTGTTGCAATAATTAGTGTGCATTTCTAATTTTTTCACCCTCACATGAATATTTAATCACATAAAGAGAATGAAAGACAGAGACACACATATCTAGAAATAGGGAGCAAGAACAAAAGCACACCAGTTTCTTCCAATAACTTCTTTCGCAGAGTAGCCATTTATTTTGAAAAATCCAGGACTAGCATATACAATAGGATAATCTGGTTTGGTTGCATCTGACACAAGAAATGTCTATTGTAACTTGGAAAATGCTTCGTTTAAGTCTTTTGAAACCCGCTGAAAAGATGTTTCACTCCCATGATCAGATCCATTAGATGTCCTCTTTGAGCCATGAATATCAGGCATCCTTTCGATTTAGGAAACCGTTGATACGGTATTCCTAGTTTTTAGGTCACCTGTGTGGAGAACTCCAATCCATCAATTGCGATTCATAACTGAAGGTACACCGAACTCTGTGCCAAACCTGGCAAGGAGAATAGCGGCGGGAAAATAATTTTGAATAGGTCAATTTAGATTTTAGAGTAGCCGCCAAACTAGATTTTAATAGGTAGTCAAATAATTTGGTCTTTACGCGTTGGCTCTTGAATTTGGTGTATGGACACATGGGAGGGGGGCTGGCCCGTGGTATTGGCACCCTACGAACCCCCATTCAATGACACAATAAAATTTAAATCGAAGCAGTCACCCATATGGCTAAGACCCACCATAAATAGGAGTGTCGATAGAGCATATTAGTTGCGCGGGGTTGGTCATGGGTTCAAATCCGACCCCCACATCAAATTTTTACTCTTCCATATAAAACAAGTCCACTATATATAGAGCCATGTCTGCCATTGTAGAAGCTCTGCTAGATGTAGATAGGTATATGCAACGTAATACATTGTAGAAGCTCTGCTAGATGTAGATAGGTTTGCCCATAGGAACCTTAGGTTAATAAAATATATGCAACGTAATATATGTGCGCCCCCAAGATCAAATGGACCTTAGGTTAATGAAATATACGCCAATAAAATATATGCAACGTAATATATGTGCACCCCCAAGAACAAACGAAACCTTAGGTTAATGAAATATATGCCAATAAAATTTATGTAACGTAATATATGTGTGCCCCCAAGACCAAACGTTTGACCTTGTTAATGAAATTTTATCTTTCCCCAAATGTTCGACCTTGTTAATGAAATTTCATCTCTCCCCAAACATTCGACCTTGTTAATGAAATTTCATCTCTCCCCAAACGTTTGACCTTGTTAATAAAATTTCATCTCTCCCCAAACGTCGGAATTTGGAACCTTAGGTTAATGAAATATATGCTAATAAAATATATTCAACGTAATATATGTGTGCCCCCAACACCATAGTTCGACCTTGTTAATGAAATTTCATCTCCCCAAACATTAGAATTCCGACGGTTTATTTCATCTCCCCAAACGTCAGAATTCCGACAGTTTATTTCATCTCCCCAAATGTCGCTATTCCGACGGTTTTCGATGCTTCGTTCATAAACGTCGCTATTACGACACTTGTTTCATAAACGTCGCTATTCCGAAGCTCAGTTCAAAAATGTCGCTATTCCGACGATACCCATAAACATCTTTATTCCGATGATAATCCCTAAACGTCGCTAGAATGACGCTTGTTGGCAGGATTAAAAAAATTGATAAAAATTGGGGAACTTTCTGACAATACGTCAAAACTGTCGGAACTAAAGTGTTGGAAAATTGACCATATGTACTAGTGGTATGTATGTAATTGGTTGACAGGATCATGATTGTTTATGCTGATGATTATGTATGTGTATTTATCTATGTATCTATGTCACTGTATGACAGGGTTTTCAAGGATCATTCTTGCAAAGGAATGATTGCTTACACAGGTGAATGGCATGAGGAGGCTCATGGCTATGAAGAATCAAGTGGAAGAGTATTCTCGAAATATATCTACCGTCAGTATCATGTGGATATGATTTAATGTTATATGATTGTAATATTCATATGTTTATGTTATGGATAGGTAATGTTGAGAGGTACATCAACGAAGTGAAAGTAGTGTGACCTACGACATGCTGGGATAGGCATGGATAGTGGACAGACACTAGAAGAAAGGTTGCTTGTGGGGTCAGTGTGTCATCTATGGATTTGCAGTACTACCGTTGTGTATATGTTGCTTATGTTGTATATTCAGTGATTGTACCTATGGTGATGTGTACATGTAGCATATGTAGCGATGTGTACCTATGAGGGTGTATGCATGTGGTATATATGGTGTTGTGTGTATATTTCATATGTAGTGTTAGGTATATATGGTGCTATGTACATGTTAGATATGTAGTGCTATGTACATATAGTACTGTTCGCATGTTGGATATGCAGTTTTGTGTGCATATGGTGATGTACGCTTGTTGAATATGCAGTGTTGTGTACATATGGTGCTATGTAGATGTTGTATATCAAGTGTTATGTACATATGGTGTTGTGTTAACGTTGTGAATATGGTGCTATGTACATATGGTGTTGTGTGTGTGATTTTACATGTGGCGCTGTGTGCATGTGTTGTTGTGTACATGTTGTACATGTGGTGTTGTGTGTAGGTGGTACCATGTGCATGTCGTGAATGTGGCGTTGTGTACATGTGGTGTCCTGTACATGTCATGCATGTGGTGTTGTGTACACATTGTACAGGTGGTGCAATGTACATTTGGCGTTGTGTACATGTTGTGCCATGTACACGTGATGTTGTGCAAGTAGTGTTGTGTACAAGTGGTACTGTGAACATGTTGTACATATGGTAATGATATGCATATGGTATTGTGTGCATGTCATACATGTTGTTTTGTGGGCATGCAGTACTATGCATGTGCATGGTGTAGTCGTGGTATCATGACATGTGTATTCGTTGTGTTGTACTTTGTATATGTATATGTGCTGTGTTTTGTTGTACACCGGATGTAGGTGTATGTGTCGTTTTGTTTTGTATACAGGATGTAGGAGTATGTGTTGTGTTGTATTGTACACTGGGTGTAGGTGCATGTGTTGTATGCCGGTGTAGGCATATGTAGTGTGTTGTATTGTACACAGGGTGTAGGTGTATTTGTCATATGTCGGTGTGGGTGCGTGTATTATATGGTTTTGTATGTCGTATGTGGGTGTATGTGTTGTACAATGTGTGTTTGTGTACGTGAGTAAAGATAAGCAAGGGAACTGGGTGCTTGTTGGGTGTGGAAACTGATCTGGTGCGTGTAAAAAAAGAACAAAGGTAGAAGTACAGACAGATGAAGGATAAGTATCGATATTTTATTTCAGTTCTATTATGCATGTGATCTACGATTCTAACTTATGATGGTTACATGTGTTTTATGATTATGGTTTACGATGATTGCATGTGATTCATTATTTTGACCTATGATGGTTGTATTTTGAGCTAACCAGATGTGATATGTTTATACATGATGATTTGATTGAACGACTGGTTTGAATTGTTGTGACAAGAAGTGAACAGAATTTCAAGTGTACCTTATTGATGAGCTACCAATGAGGTATGTTGTCAATTTATTTCAATTTATTTTGACTATAATGGAAATTATGCGTTTGGTACAGGAAGCATGGAAATTCTTGGTTGGGTGGTTGAAAATGACTGCAAGCATTAGCAACAATGACAAAAGGAATTGAAACAAGAAACAATATATTGGTAAAGCACTTTAGGAGCAAGGACATTGTGGGACACTGGTACCCAATAGTGTCCATTAATTTCCATGAGCATGCTATGACTGGTATGATGTTTTTGAGGCAGGTATATGACTTGGTTATTTGACCTTCTGATGCAAGGAAGCATTTCCAAGGGATGGATCGCCCAGGATAGGAGATGTCGGTGAACTTGGAAGGTGAGTGACTGCACAGAAGGGGATTATCAGATTGCCCAAGGGACTGTGTAACAAACAAGGGAAGGTCCGGGGTGGATTTGTTTTGATCATTAGAATTTCCACGTGGAATCAGATGCATATTGGGAGTGTGCCCTGGAATAATGAGATGATAACTGTTCACTGAGGGTACAATAGCATAGGAAAGTAGAATTGGACATTGGATGCAACTTTGAATTTTACAGTGGATTTTGGAATTTCTGGGAAGGAGGTGAATCCTGGTATTACTTTAAGGGTGGAGGTGTGAGACTCTAAATTCCCTTTTTGTTGATACATGCATCGTATCCTTTTATTTTTTGGTTGAGAAAATGTGCATATGTGAATATTATTGTAAATTCTGTATCGAGTTGGATTTATAAAAATCCATAGTCAATATGGTTAAATATATGAATGTCATTGTAAATACTGCAACGAGATGTGTTATAAAGCTCCATGGGAAATATGGTTCCTTTTCAGCAGTTTTGTTGAGGTATATGTGTGGTTGAACAGCGAGGATGGTGTTCCCCAAGGGGGAGGGTTCTATAACAACCCTGATGAAAATTCCATGTAAAAAAAGTTAAAAATAATAACCATGGTTGATGGGACAGTTATTCCAAGCTGAATGTTTGGAAAGACATCTTAATGGGTGTTCGTTTGGTTTATTATGGCTAAGGAAATTGGAAAATGAAAAGGAAAATGATTTAGAAAGGAAAAATGGAATTTTTGGGACATTTATTTATGAAAATAATGGAAATTAGGAGAAAAGGGAGGCCAAAGGTTTCAGGTTGCATGTGAGGAGGAAAATGAAGGAAAATAACGAGAAATGAAGAAAAGAGAGGCCTCTTATATAAAAAGGCTCGAAGAATCAGTTGGTACCTTTTGTTAGTTCATTTTTGGAGCTCTCTCATTATTCTATCTCTCTCTCTCTCTCTCTCTCACTCTTGAACACAGAGTTTTCTTGGAGCACTTTGGCATTGGAGAAAGAAAGACAAAGAAAGCAAGGAAGAGAAGGATCAAGTAGCTACAATAGTATTATTTGCAGGTATTGATTTTCATATGTGATTTACTTTATAGATCTGGAATGCATGGTATTGCATGTGGTTCTTTTTTGTCTTTGCATGGTTTTTTCCAGGTGTGACAGTGTTTTCATCCTAACCTTTCCATTTATGTATAACTTTGATGAGATGGGTTTCTCATACTTTGGTTGAGCTAGATTTCCAGATGGATTCATAGCTGAGTGGGGTGGATCTACCAAATGAAAAACACATGGGTTAGTGGTCCATGAACCAGAATGTGGATCATGGTAAAGCCATTGGCCTAGTAATCCCCAAGCCAAACTGTGGGTTGTGGTAAAGCCAGATTGTGTTTGTCAGTGTGCCTAGGAATCCTTGCCAATGAATTTTGGGATATACAATAAAACTGAGAGGTCGATTTATCTTCATTGGTACTAGTAGCCCCGGTATGGGATGTATGATAAATCTTGGAGAGCATGTCTTAGTTTAGGGCCTAGTGATCCTTGATTCAAACTGTGGATTACAATAAAGCTTGAGAGACTAGGAGGCACTTAAATTCCTCATGGTGTAGGCAGAGAACCCCGATAGCATTCATTCTTGTTTAGTTCTTTTTGGTTGGCTATGAGTCCCACATTCATGCTTGGGATATGGCACGAGGGTGATTTTCTGAAGAGATATTTGGCTCAGCCAATCTATGGTTGGGTGGAATGTTGCAGTCCCATCTCCGGTTGGCTTTTACATTCAGTAACATATAGCTCATTCCTTTGGTATTTTATATGCAAATGTAATGGTTATTATTTGGATTATATTGTTGTTGTATCCACTGTATTTTTGTTGTTATTATGTTGGTTATAAGCATGTATTTTATCAGTGATGATGTATGATTCTATCCATGTTTTTACTCGTAAATGAATGAGAAATGTATCTATGTTCAAATATATTGTGTTGTGGCTAATGATGTAACAAATCAACACTTCTTAGTGATTCTCAAATAAGTATGATACCCCTATACTTAAATCTGTTGTTTACACCTATAGATTCAATGTTAGTGACATGTTCAACCAATTTCTTTTCATGGCTAGGAGGGGTCCAAATGAGTTCTTGTTGATGTGATTGCTTATGTATCATTGTACTGTTGTTATTAATCATCACTTAAGTTTTCTTGAAGTTCTGGGCAGTAACCTAGGCTTTGGGCCTGAAAAGGTGGCTCAAATCCTGGAGTCGCAGGCACAAAAATGAGCATTTGGGGCCCTAGCCACTAACATGCAGTGTTATTCCTGTGGCTATAGCCTCCTAGCCCCTAAAATGTAGTGTTAAGCCTGCGGATATGGCTCAAAGGGGGTAAAAATGTCAGTGTGACCCAGGGTTAAGAGGCCTGAATGGTTAGGTTACCTCCTGGGAGTGTTTTGGTTGCTATACAATGTCTGTATGTTGCGTTTTCTGTCAGCTCCACTTCCTTAAGGTCACATAGGAGGTTGAATCTCATTATAGTAGCCTCTCGTCGCATGTTTACCCTGGTTGGATGGTTACTTGGGTAGATGTGGGAAGGGATTGTTACAAGAGAACCACAAACAACGTCCTACAATTGGGGTACTACTAGCCAAGCATTTTTAGGGATGCCAAGAAATGTGCCAATAGTTGCAACAAATGTCAATAGATGGGAAGACCTGCAAAATCATATGAGATGTCACTTCAACCAAAATTCATGATAGAGCCTTTTGGAAAATGGGCCCTTGATTTTATAGGGCCAATCAACCCACCATGAAGAGAAAGTACATACATTTTAGTACGCACTAATTATGTAGCTAAGTGGGTTGAAGCAAAGGCCTTACCAAAAGCTACATAACAGGTAGTGGTTGAATTTCTATATGAGGATTTTTATTTTATTTTTATGGAATTCCATGAGAAATCGTCACAAATCAAGGAATCCAATTCATATATTGACACATTAAATCCATCACAGGAAATCTTTGGATTAAACATCAAATTTCAACCCCATACCATCCACAAGAAGATGGATAGGTGGAGATCACTAATAATATGTTGGAATCTATTTTTACCATGAAAATATAGCAACATTAAACGATTGGGTTGAAAATCTCCTAGAAGAAATTTGGGCTTATCTAATTACCTGGAGGAACATCACATGCCTCACTCCTTTTGAGGTTATATAAGAGAAACAAGCAATATTTCCAATCAAATTTGAAGTAAGAAGTTTGAAGACAAAACTTCAATTTTGGATGGACCTTACAAAAGCAAAACAACATCAATTGGATCAACTTAATGACCTTTATGAACTCCATTAGGATTCCATACAAAAAATGACTCTTGTTTAAAAATTAAACTGACATGATGAATTCATCAAAAATAAAAAGATTAAACAAGGAGATTGGGATCTCTTGTTCGATTCTAGGTATAAATATTTTAAGGGTAAATTTGACACTATATGGCTCGGGCCATATGAATTTGACACAATATATGATAATGGTTCCATTAAGTAAGCGACACTATTGATGATAGAAAAACCCCATTAATGGAAAATAGACATCGATTGAATCTATATGAATGAAAACATGGTTTGAGGCACTTTCAATACTTAGTGATATCATAAAACCAATATATAGACAATATCGCTAGGAAAAAAGGAAACTCCCCAACTATGAAAAAATTATTGGAAAGTGTAATTGGGGAGATTTGTGCTTGGAAAACCAAGGAATCGACTGGTTGAATTTGAAAAGAAGAAATAAAAAAGAATAAGACGAAGTTAATAATGTTTTGTTCTAGCTAGTTATTTAATACCTTTCTTGATATATGTATTGAGAACCTAATCAAGACATGCAAGCTATTTTTAGGATGGTTGCAAAGCTACTCACAAGATATTTATGCACGAGACACATCAATCAAAGCATGGAAACACTATTCCCTCCCTTGACTTAGGTGATGTATTTAACATTACCTTGATTTCTTTTATATGGTAGGAATTTAAAGAAACTATATTGAGTAAAATACCTAAGATGACCTATGTCTCTCTAAAAAAATCTTCCTATCTCTCCCTTTTGATCTCTATTGAAACCACCTTCTAAGCTCACCTTCTTGCTACTATCTTTCCCATTCATGGATCAAAGACTACTTTTATAATGCCACTTTACAAGATTTTATTGAAATGGATTGTACCATTAAAAAAGAAAAAAAAGGGAGAGGGAGCTACTTCTTAAATTCTTAAATATCTTATGAAGAAGTTTTCATCCTTCCGTTTTTTCTCCTTTGTCAAAATAATCCAAAGTCTTGAGTTCTAAAGCTCATATTATAAAAAGGGTGGGCGTTTTAAATTTAACGATACCATAAAAAATCAACCCCATAACGAGCTCTCAGGTCATTTTTGTATCAAAATTTTTCCTCGGTCGACCTGATCCAAGAAGATAATATAGATCTAACATAGTCTCCACTTTTTTTCCTATAATTAACATATCCAACAAAGAAATCTTGAATTTCTTAGGTTCTTAGTCCTTGCATTGATTTCTCTGCAACCAACCTAATCCAAGAAGGACATCTTGACCTGATAAAATAACTAACAACCTCCATTTTTGTTTCGACAATTGACAAATCCTACGAAAAAATCTCAAACTTCTCAAGTTCTGAGTCCTTTTGTTGGGTTCTCTGCGATCAACCCGATTCTAAAATGGAGTCGTAACCTAGTAAAATAACTAAAAACCTCCATTTATATTCCTCTAATTGACAGATCCAAAGAAATAATCTCATATTTCTTAGGTTATCATTCTCTCGTTCTTGTCCTTGTGTTCATAAACCTTCACATTATAAGACTTGCTAGAAGTTATAATGTCGAGGATGTCACTTGTAATTGACACTATCAAATCAACCTCATTATAAAATTTTGTTTCCAAATCAACTTATAGTCAATAATAATATGGCATGAATTAACAATTAATGATGGTGTACATTTTACTCTAACCCTCCACCACATTACACAAATATTATTTCACAAACTGGGAAAGGATTATTTGGTAGCCCTATTTATAACCATTATTCACTACATGCGATTAAAAACATCAAAACCATCACTAATAACTCTCAAAAGCTATCCGCTGAAAGAATTTCACTCATAGGGGATCGAAGCTGAGTTTATAATGATAATTGAGTGCCAAGGGGGGGTAATTATCAAGGTCAAGCCAACTAACATCGAGGCTAGGTATATTGAACTAAAAGTATAAGAAGTATTTGTTCAGGGCGGATGGGATTAATTCCTCACAAGTTTTTAGGTGCATGGTATTTCCATTACCCTAGAGTTCACTTAGATGTTTAATGGAGCTTGAGCATTAGTGAGAAAAATTACTATGGTAGTGAACGAGGAAATGATCACAACATTATCTAGGCTCTCACGAGAGGGTGAAGAATGGCATAAGAAATTTAAAATTCTCAGTGAGAGATGATGTCCTTTTTTGGAAGAACCATCATTATTACTCGATTTTAGGTGAGGGATTCATCGAGAAGACATGCTTCCCTTGTGGCGCAAAGTAGTATTTAGTTTGCAAAAAATTGTTACTTGTGAGGGTTGGTATAGCATGGTATATATTTATCACATCATTTTTTTTAGAATTATTTTGGTAATAATCACATGACAGAGAATGTTGTCGATGCGTTTCGAACCAACCAGTGTGGTTCATCATCACCACACTGGTTGGTTCGAAACGCGTCGACAACGTTCTCTGTCATGTGATTATTACGAAAAAATTCTAAATATGTACGATGGATCACAGAAGCCAAAATTCCGAAAACATCAAAATTATCATGTGGTATGTAGGGAATAAACCACTTAACATGCATTATCACTTGTTGAAAATATTAACTAATATGGTACCTATTGTGAGATGGAATGACCTAGAGACTGGGCTATGCCACTAAGGTTTGATTAAAATGTTGATTACAACTAAATTGCATTGCTTGGATATTTTGTGGGTTGTTTTTATTCTAGGAGCTTGGAGTAAACCATGAGCTAGGGTTATAACATGCAAGATCCAGTTTAAATAAGAGACTACCTCTGTGCCTAGTCTACAATTTCCAACCAAGGCCTCACCAAGAATAAATACCCAGAAGTGGAAGGAGCCAACATAGAGCATTGGGACCTTGGAGTGCATTGAAGTATTGGATACTGCACCACCAGATGAGCAGAGGCACAATGCACCCGAAGAAGGTATTGAACCCATGGTTGAGGGATTTGAAGGTTTCATGGGGGATGACGTAATTGAAACCACCTGTTCACCACTAGTAGATGACATGGTTCATGAGCCACAAATAAACGTTCACTATTGAAAGTAGAGGATTTGGCCGAGTAAGCTAAAAATGGGAAAGGTATGATTTTGGCTCCCAAATTCTTTCATTTTTGTGGCCCCAACTACCAAAATCTTTTAAATAAAAATAAGAAATTAATTGTGCAAAACTAGAAGCTCGGGGCTAAGCTACTAATATGTTCTGTTTATTAATATTTTCACAAATGTGTATTTCTTCTGAAGAATGAATTCATTTTATATGCTCATTCTTACTCCTACCTTTTCTATCATCACATACGCAACAACAACTTAATTGCGCTCAACAATTCTACATACCTTGCCTTATTTTATTCTCTGCAATTCAGTCTTTTAAATCGGCTTTAGTTTTACTGATCATTATTTTTATCTAGAAAAAAAATTATAAAACAAATTTCAAACATATTAACTTATATCTAGCCTAAAATCTGGTACTCAACCTTAAATTTAATATTTTAAAAAAGTGACATAGAGAGAGCCCTCTCTGGTGAGGTAGGGCTAGCTACCTAGCTAAAAGTTGGTTTGTGGTTACCTTTCTTCAATCCTATTTTTAGCCTAGGAAGTTGGGGAGAGTGATAACAAGATCTGTGTTTCTTGATTTTGTATATCTACAGATTTGTAGATTTGTTCAGTATATTTCCACTGTAAATATGGTCCTCAAAGACATATCTTTATTTCTCTGAAGTTTGCGCTCATTGACCGTTGTGTTCATCAATATGCTACAGCCAGTGTCAATGCATCTCAGTTCTTAGAATCAAGTTCCTTCAGCAGAGATATGTTTAAGGTCACATTATGCATGTTCTAGTTGTTTTACTACATTATGCATATATGGATTAATGGATCATTGTACTCTTGTTTTCTGAATAATTTGATGACGATATAAGAAGAAGAATTTATAATAGTTTTCCCCGTAGTGGGTTTTGTCTTGATCTCAGACCAATCCTAGTGTCTCTATGCGTGCATGCTTTTCTTCCTTTGTTCCTTTACATTCTGTTGCTTAGATGATGATGATGGTATTGTTCTTTCTATATAGTTAGTCATGTTTATGTTTAATAATGTGGATATGTATAATGATATAATGATTTGGGGTGAATTTAACATGTTATTGGACAAATGAAACTATCAAAGAAAAGAATAATGTAGCTCTATGAAAAATTAACATGGTATCAGAGTTGGGTTGAAGGAAAGCCATGAAGATAATCTTCATGGAGACACTTTTATGGAAGAAAGACGACGATGGTAGAGACCTAAAAGAATTGTAGGTTATGAAGAAAACCCTAGGTAGTTATTAAATAAGGATGTGATAGTGAGGGTTTGAGAGAAACCCTAGTTTACGGTAAAAGTCTTTAGATGTGATCTATGTGAAGCACTTGGGATCGATTTGACAAATGACCTAGTTGTTGATAAAGTTGATGATTGAAGGCAACATTGTTTTATGGTCTATGGATGGCTCTTGAAGGTTGGTTCAAGAGGGAGAGTATCATATATCATTGAAGATAAGTATTCCTTGACTTATGACCTTACTCTTGTTTATACTTATGGATCTTATTATTATGATTATTGTTTCTAGTCATTACTTCCTGGATTTATGTTTTGAGCACTTGGATATTTCTAACCTCCTTGATGAGATGTGATGAGTGGATCCCTATTGACGATATTTTGAAATGTAAGAAATATGGTTAGATATAGAAGAGGTATATAGGCACATGAGCACCACAAGATGCCTATGTGAAGGTGCACAGGTAAAATCACTAGGTATGCATGGTATATTGTATGTTGAGAATGTCTCATTCTTAAGTGGCTCATGAATGTGAAAGTGATATTTGGATCCATGATATTGATGATGAAATGGTGCTCCTGGTATTGAACATTTTGATTAGGATAATTGATTCTATGAGGCTTCTTAGTGTTGATCCTTAATATAATGATATGCTTGATGTTTGGCTAACATATATTGTTTTGAGATCCCGATCCCGACTCTAGTAAATGGTACTCTTGACTCTTGATATGCATAAGAATTTTTGGATCTCTTATAGTAGTTTACCTCATTGAAATGATATTTATAATTCTTGTGATAAGCATGATGAAAGCTCATGCAAATAAAGATTGAAATTTGTTGTTTTATAGAATACCCTAACTTGATCCTGTTGATCATGATAAGCATGGTATTAGCGACCATGATGATAAAGGCATATATATGAGATTTATGTTCTAGATATTGTACTACCTGTGGTTATGGATATAGTGAAATTAAATGCTCTAACTTAATGTACTGTTATTGGGTTCATAAGGTTGTGTTGCCACATCAACCTGTTTCCCTAATGTTTCAAGCCAACCCCTTGATGAAATATTGATGACATGATGTTGATGATCATGATAGATATGTGTTTATGATCTAATAGATTGAATGTTGCATGAATCCAGTAAAGACAGGTTGATGACATGAATGAAAATAAAATTACATGCCTTTCTATAATACATGAGTATTTTACATTTTTTTTATCTATAGAAGAGGTCTGAGCCTAAAGGAAGGCCCATAGATGTGACTGTTTCTGATAGACACAGAATTGAAGTTTTGTACAATGAAACCAGTCTGTACTCTAAATCAAGGGATCTGTGACATGTCCTTCCATTGTAAACTAATTTCTGGAATTGAGCATGAAATCAAATGGTCACTTGGAAGATGTTAGTTCTGAATATGTGTTGTATATAGCAGTAAGATCTATCAGCATGAAAAGTTTGTATGTTTGAACCAAACTTGTCTTTGCAGGTGACAGTGACATTCATATGGATATGAAATTATGTTTGAGGATTGTGCTACACGTTTTGGTTGATTGATATATATGAGCAATGTTTGGAACTTTGACATGATGTTTTAGAACTTTGAATTGATGAACGAGACATGTATTTGGATTATAAATCTCTCTATTTGGTCTTGATTTATTGATCGTTGATTTTCCCTGATGACAATGCTATGTGGGCATAGTGACCTTCAGTGTCGTATGTGAGTATTCATAATTATGGTTCTGTATTGGCCTCCTTGATTCCTATTACAATGGTTGTTGTGATTCAGTATGAATATGGAACATGCATGACTTAACCTTGATGTATGCACTTGAATCTAGTGATGTAAATGGCTTGTAATGGCATTTTAAATGACAGACTTGATGGTTTGACTGCAAATGAATTCAAGAATTGACATGAGCACTACCTGTCACCTGGTTGAAATAATTGATCCCATGAAATCAATGTCTTTGATAATAGTTTTTTTCTGGCTTCTAAACTTTCATGATATGACTTTGTTGACACAACATTGATTTATGAGTATGTTGGCTTGGTAAGACATTATTCTTACCGAGAGTGATGCGTGATGAAAGCTCCCTGATTTAGATTCGTCCATACTTGATAGTTATTTGATTAAGTGATGATAATGAGTTCCAAGGTATGGCCTTGATTTTGATTATGGATTTGGTTTTACATACTGATACTCTACCCTTGACAGGTGATGAGCCTATAATGATCTAAGTTAGAGGGAGATGGATTCTGAAGCTAGAAATAATGTATCATCGCATGATGAATTAATTTATTAAATTTGGGAAATAAATATTATATTGCAAATTTGTTGATAAGATGCTTCTGTGTAATGAAAATGTAAATCCTTGGACTCTCTGATTTAAAGTTTAAATGTTGTTGAACTTGACATGGCATACGATGGTTTATTGAATAATTGATGTTCCGTTTTGAACATCCATCCATATATAATGTGTATAGAACATGATTAAATTCATGATTGAACTGATTCATTCAAAATTGATACCAAACATCCTTTTGAAATATCTGCATGAAACATTCTACTTTTAAAGGTTGAGATATTTCTTCCATGATATGTAGCTGCATGAATTAACTGATGATTTTTGGGATTATTATTGAGGAGCACATTTTTATGCTTCCTTAATATGAGATATTCCACGATATATTAGACGAGAGGTCCATAGTGTTAGTGTCAGTCTAGTCATACTACCATCAGTGATAAAAAATTTCTCTTTTGCATTTGCATATTAGGAGTCCCATACCAATAAATTTCACCATTCCGCTAGGTCATGGATTCATTGATGGTAGTGATTTTTAATCAGTTTTCCCTCATGTGAAACTTGCTGATTCTCCTCTCTATTGTCTTTAGTCACGAGTTACTTTCATTTTGTGAGTCATGCCATTAGGTCATAGGATGGGTCTCATTAGATTATAGGATCTCATCATGGTCAAATTAATGAGTCAAGTGTCAATAAACATCAACAAGGTCATGAGGAAGTCAATAAACTCAAAGTCACAACACCTGGAAGATAAAAGAGATGTTTTATTCAGTCTGATGTAATTTTCACCTCAAAACCATGTTTTGAGGGGAAAACATGATACTTTAGTTTTAATTATCATCCTTATGTAATTTTATGTCATCATATGTAATAAGTCACATTTCAGAAGCTGCTATCTCCACAAAGTCATCACCCTGCCTTTCAGAGAAGTTTTTCATGGCATGTTCAACGTTAAATCATGTTCCAAGTATGCCCATCAGAAATAGCCCAGAGAGAGCTTTCCAACGGTATATTATACTCTCAAAACTGACTTCTGGATTGAAATTTATGCCTAAGTGAAGTAAAAAGTCCTCTATACCCTAACCCTTCCCCTTTTTCCCTCCTTTCCCTAAACTTTATTTTATTAAAGTTTATTGTTTCCTCTATAAATCCCTTTTTCCCCTTCCGATTTACAAAATCGCATTATAAAATTTTTTAAACACAAATGCGATTTATACATAAACCACTCCCCCACCATTACCCCTAAACTTTATGATAAAGTTTATATATATCAGTTCCCCGCCGTTCCAAACCACTTTCCCTCCATCCCATTTAAAACCTTATGATAAAATTTAAAGGTTTTATGTTATAAAACCCAGCCAACCCAAGTCCCTTCCCCTTTCCGTCGCATCTCAAATATTAATATGTGTGCCCCGATTGGCCCATAGCAAAAACTTCAATGCGATTGTTTCAAATCCCTTCCGATGGAACCCCACCCGATTACATCCTGGCCATCGATTCAATCGACGATCGAACGACCCTTACTTCTTCAGCGCTTCCAAAGAGCCCCTCCCCAACTACCATAACTCATGATTGATATCCTCCGATTACACCACCGCCGTCGATCTGCCTAACGATCCGAAGGCCCACAGCCAATCGAACCCGACCAATCGACGTAATCACAAAAACTATTCCCTCTGCCCTCCTCCGATCTCCGATGCCGATGGACCTATGGGTCCCACCACTTAAATATTCCACCTCGTTCATAATAATATGGCCCTTCCCTTTGTAAAACATAAATTTTATTTTTAATTCGTTTTACAAAGCTGCGCCCCCATCGCTGATCTTCATCGCATCAGAGGAATTGTATCATGTTATACTCTGCCCCGAGCTTCCAAGTCCAATTCCGATTTACCTCAGGCCCACCATACGATCTTCCACCCATTTATAATATAAAGGGCTATTTCCTTTGTTAAATTCAAATTTTGTTTTATTTCGTTATTACAAAGGTTTTCTCTATCGCCTCTTCCCAATCGCATTGACATAATTGTATTATGTAATATGCTGGCTCCCAAGCCCGATTCTGATTGCGATTATATCTCCCGGTCCCACCTTAAAGCCCTTCACACTTTCGAATAAAAATCACTCTTCCCTTTATATAAAGTCAAAATTCATTTTCGGATTTCCCCGCTCTATAGTTGTATTGCCCCATCGGACCTATGTCAATCGCATCGGACATTTTCCTCCTCCCAATACTTCGGCTCCCTTTCCCCTTCCGATCCCGATTGCGATGATACCATCACATGCCACATTTTAATGCTCCATTTTATATTATGTCCCCGCTACCCATTGGTTTCGATTGCGATGCGGACCCCACTTCCTTTCCATTCCCTTTTTTTTCATTCAAAATAGATTTCTCCCTTCACTAAAGGCATAGTTTCATTTCAAAGACATTTAATTAAAAAGTTGGTTTTCTTCAAGCGACAGTCAAAGGCCGAGAGTTGATATAAAACAGAGATTTCTACAACAGTAGGAAAATAGGATCTGATTGCCTATTTTATGTTTAACAACGTAACAATGAATCTGCCTAAGTGGTCAAATGTAATGTTGTTCCTTCTTTTAGGCAGATTGTTGATTCTCTTTTCTATCTTCAGATTTCAATTTTTGAGCTGTTAAAATAGCTCCCTTTTTCTGCGGATCTATGTTCCCACATTTCAGCCTATTTAATGTAATTGTAAATCATTTGCAAAGTAGTCTGAAAAATCAGAAGTAGGGGAATAGTGTGGAAAATCAAGTAGGACACTCTGCGCTCCATTATAACAGTTTTGGACAGGGAATTAATAAGAGATGCAGCTCTGATTTGTAGGATCCATGTTGTATGAAATTTAGCATTTGTTCTCTCCTTTGTGTTCATATGTAAATTGTTATATATACCATTCATTCATAAACATCTCTTTTTGAATGCTTTCAAGATAGAAAGGTAGAATCCACTTTTATGCCTTGCCTTGGGAAATCATTCAATACTCTGTGCTTTTCTTCTATTTGAAAAGGATCCATTTTTTATGCCCTTTTCAGCCCCTCACCAGTCTTTCGATTCCATCATTATTTAAACTTTATTGCTAAAATTTCTTGCCTACCTTGCCCCATGAAATACTCTGTATCCTGATTTATTTCTTCTGTTTCAAACTGTCCCATTTTATCCCATACATCCCTGAAAAATTCATTCAATTAATTAAACCTTTTTCCCATTATTATACCTAGCCTAAAATCAGTGAATTATTGTACTCGTTGAATATCCTTTTTACGGAGAGAGCCCTCTCCTGACCTTGTAGGGCTAGCTATAAGGCTGAGCGTGGTTTAGATGTTACCTTGATTTGCCTTTTTCATCCTGAGGTCCAGATCAGGAGCTAACATTTCTGGCGACCATACTGGGGAAAAAATGATCTGACTGTCTTCGAGCTCGCACTCTCGGTGCTCATTGACTGTGTTTATTTTGTTTGGAGAAGGTCATAGTCAGGCCCTGTGTGAATAAAGAGTATCGGAAACCTCTGTTTAAGTTTAAAAACCTTAGTTATATTCAACGCGATGGTTCTTTGGAAAATCTCTCTTATTGAAGTAAAAAAGGCTTTATTCTCTAGCTAGCGGAGTAATATTAAGTGGGACCCAGCTATTGAGTTAATGTAAGGAATTAAAGTGCTAAACCATAGTTAAATCACAGTTGATTTACCACCAGCGGGTTTCTGAAACCAATACCACCTTCATCGCGCCGCTTTTGGCCCGGAGCAAAACCACTACCAAAAAACACGATCCAGTAATATAAGGGCATGTCATCTCCCTAATACTACCCATATTGCGCAACTTTCAGATGTTAAACTTCGGCCTTTGAAAAACGCGAAATCTACGACTATCGTCCAATCTGGGGAGCCGTAGATCTGACGGCAATTGCGCAGTGAAGTGCTCAAGCGATAATCGAGGTATGACCCGGCGGTTTTATGTTATTTAATGTTTATTTTATTCATAAAAATCCGAAAAATGGATGCGTGGGGCCCCTGCTGAATGAAATTTATGTCGCGATGGTAGAATAAAGGGGTTTTATGTTATAAGTTCCAAGGTTGATGTTTTTAAAGGAAATTGGGCCATTGTTATAACATTTTGATATTACGACCGGAGTAAGGTCACGTAAGTGTTTTAAGTATGTTCCCCTATATCATCTGAAACTTTAAAAGATTTGTTTGAGAAGTTGGGATATTATTGCAAGGCAAAAATTGTTAAAGCGCTTTGGAAGGGAATATAATTACAAGCACTTATTCCACAGTCATAATATATTTATGGTATCAGAGCATAAAGACAGATCACCCCAGCAATATTTTCCCCTGTTTAAAAAAAAAAATGACAAAGTTTACATCTGATTGTTGATGGTGAACAAAAGTCGGATATATATGAAGGCTGAATCATTCACCTGGTGACTCCATTCACTAAAAGATCCAGAAAATCAAATCCTTCGTGGTGACTCCACTGCAGGAAGATCGGTAGCTTTAAGATCTTTGTTCGAAGATGGCAAATGTTGCAAGAAGGTATGCTCCCATGAATCGAGATCACATTCCAGGTTTTCCAAATAAGATGCCTAAAGTAGATTGGCAAAGGAATTTGCCTATGTTCAGAAATGTGAAAGGTAATGATGCTGCTCTTCATCTGGTGAAATTTCACATCCATGTGCATAAGTTAAAGATTGATTTTCCTGAAGATTGCTTGATGAAGATGTTCATGGCTACTCTGGAAGATGAAGCTCGATCTTGGTATGAAAGTCTGCCACTTGCTTGTATTTATTGTTTGAAAGATTTTCGTACAATATTCTTAGAAAGGTATAAAGAATCTTGTCCATCCTTAATATTAGTGTAGAATTTTTGTAAACATGTTAATAATTTCATTGAAAATATTGAGAATTTTTATGGAGATGATGAATTCATGGACGAAGAAATCATGGAAGCACTATATGAGAATCCATTTCAGCAGCATAAATAAATCTTAGAAGATACTTATCAAGATCAGCAGGCTGAATATCTTTATACAGTTGAACATGATGGAAGACAAGGTTTTATTTCGGAGCTGATTAAAATAAAGGACGAGATGCAGGAAAATGATATTCCAATCTCACATAGTGATAAATTTAAGCTGGATCTAGAGTTAAAATGTGATGAGGAAGAACATGTTGTTCCAAATCCCATAAAGGAGAGTTATATTGTTGAGGCCACCTCAGAGGAAGAAAACAGAGCTATAGACCTAAGAGTTCCCATCCTATCAGAACAAAGTCCTCACCAGGAGGTAACCCCCTCCCTTTATCAAAAACAAGATGAAATATTTGTTCAAGTAAGTGAAAAAGTTTCTTCAGATGAATCTTTGGTAGATGATAGAAATGTCATTTTTGGGTTTCAAGGATCATCTGAAGTTTCTTTTCTTATGATTGATGAATTTAATAAGAAACATGATAATCTGGTTGTTATATCATATGAAGATGATCAACAATATATTCAGACTATAGAAGACCAGAGCATTCTAAACTGCCATACATATTCTTCTTCCTATGTTTCATGTTTTGAAATGTTTTTTCAAGAGGAAATCTGCTCACCTACTTGTTCATATTTTTTTGAAGACCAGGAACACATTCTTACTGAGGCACATTATGAAGAAAGATCAGAATCAAGAGAAAAAGACGCCTTGTTTCTTCAGCAGGAGGTAAATCTTCATGTTTTCCAGGATCCAGTGGCAAATCTATTGCAGTCAGTAGTGAAGGTAATTATCGCAGTATTCAGTGATGAAGGAGATCATGGTCAACTATGCTTTTGGATACCCAGTTGCAAATATCTATTGTTATCCAGAGGGTCTGATCAGAAGAATCAATCAAGGGGGCACCTGCTTGGTTGGTTACATTGGCATTTTGATATAGCCTGATGGTACTTTGGTTTTCAAAAAACACAAGTGGTTATCATAAGGATTTCAAACCCTCAAGTCTTGGTCATGTACTGCCATCAAGCTTAAAATGTTAAGTTTTGTCTAGGTTAGCTTTGAGTCACTTTTGAAATAGTTTTTTCAGTCAGAGTCAGTCTGCATTGTGTCAGTTTTTAGTGTTTTTGACTCCATGCCCAATGGATAAGGCTACTTGGTCTACGGTGTTCTTGGCACCTCCAAGGAGCTACCATCCCCATTGGAGCCAATGTTAGTGTCAGTCTAGTCATACTTCCATCAGTGATAAAAAATTTCTCTTTTGCATTTGCATATTAGGAGTCCCATACCAATAAATTTCACCATTCCGCTAGGTCATGGATTCATTGATGGTAGTGATTTTTAATCAGTTTTCCCTCATGTGAAACTTGCTGATTCTCCTCTCTATGGTCTTTAGTCATGAGTTAATTTCATTTTGTGAGTCATGCCAACAGGTCATAGGATGGGTCTCATTAGATTCTAGGATCTCATCATGGTCAAATTAATGAGTCAAGTGTCAATAAACATCAACAAGGTCATGAGGAAGTCAATAAACTCAAAGTCACAACACCTGGAAGATCAAAGAGATGTTTTATTCAGTTTGATGTAATTTTCACCTCAAAACCATGTTTTGAGGTGAAAACATGATACTTTATTTTTAATTATCATCCTTATGTAATTTTTTGTCATCATATGTAATAAGTCACATTTCAGAAGCTGCTATCTCCACAAAGTCATCACCCTGCCTTTCAGATAAGTTTTTCACAGCATGTTCAACATTAAATCATGTTCCAAGTATGTCCATCAGAAAGAGCCTGGAAAGAGCTTTCCAAAGGTATATTCCACTCGCAAAACTGAATTCTAGATTGAAATTTAAGCCTAAGTGAAGTAAAAAGTCCTCTATACCCTAACCCTTCCCCTTTTTCCCTCCTTTCCCTAAAATTTATTTTATTAAAGTTTATTGTTTCCTCTATAAATCCCTTTTTCCCCTTTCAATTTACAAAATCACATTATAAAATTTTTTAAACACAAATGCGATTTATACATAAACCACTCCCCCACCATTACCCCTAAACTTTATGATAAAGTTTATATATATAAGTTCCCCGCCGCTCCAAACCACTTCCCCTCCATCCCATTTAAAACCTTATGATAAAATTTAAAGGTTTTATGTTATAAAACCTTGCCAACCCAAGTCCCCTCCCCTTTCCGTCGCATCTCAAATATTAATTTGTGTGCCACGATTGGCCCATAGCGAAAACTCCGATGCGATTTTTTCAAATCCCTTCCGATGGAACCCCACCTGATTACATCCTGGCCATCGATCCGATCGACGATCGGATGACCCTTACTTCATCGGCACTTCCAAAGATCCCCTCCCCGATTACCATAACTCTTGATTGATATCCTCTGATTACACCGCCGCCGTAGATCTGCCTAATGATCCGACGGTCCACAGCCAATCGGACCCTCCCAATCGGCGCAATCACAAAAACTATTCCCTCCGCCCTCCTTCGATCTCCGATGCCGATGGACCTACAGGTCCCACCACTTAAATATTCCGCCTCGTTCATAATAATATGGCCCTTCCCTTTGTAAAACATAAATTTTATTTTTAATTCGTTTTACAAAGCCGTGCCCCCATCACTGATCTCCATCGCATTAGAGGAATTGTATCATGTTATACTTTGCCCCGAGCTTCCGATTCCAATTCTGATTGACCTTGGGCCCACCATACGATCTTTCGCCCATTTATAATATAAAGGGATATTTCCTTTGTTAAATTCAAATTTTGTTTTATTTCGTTATTACAAAGGTTTTCCCTATCGCCTCTCCCCAATCGCATCGACAGAATTGTATTATGTAATATGCCCGCTCCCAAGCCCGATTGCGATTGCGATTATATCTCCCGGTCCCACCTTAAAGCCCTTCGCCCTTTCAAATAAAAATCACTCTTCCCTTTATATAAAGTCAAAATTCATTTTCGGATTTCCCCGCTCTATAGTTGTATTGCCCCATCGGACCTATGTCAATCGCATCGGAAATTTGACTCCTCCCAATACTTCGGCTCCCTTTCCCCTTCCGATCCCGATTGCGATGATACCATCGCATGCCACATTTTAATGCTCCATTTTATATTATGTCCCCGCTAGCCATTGGTTTTGATTGCGATGTGGACCCCACTTCCTTTCCCTTCCCTTTTTCCCGTTCAAAATAGATTTCTCCCTTCACTAAAGGCATAGTTTCATTTCAAAGACATTTAATTAAAAAGTTGGTTTTCTTCAAAGCGACAGTCAAAGGCCGAGAGTTGATATAAAACGAAGATTTCTACAACAACAGGAAAATAGGATCTGATTGCCTATTTTCTATTTAACAACGTAACAGTGAATCTGCCTAAGTGGTCAAATGTAATGTTGTTCCTTCTTTTAGGCAGATTGTTGATTCTCTGTTCTATCTTCAGATTTCAGTTTTTGAGCTGTTAAAATAGCTCCCTTTTTCTGTGGATCTATGTTCCCACATTTCAGCCTATTTAATGTAATTGTAAATAATTTGTAAAGCAATCTGAAAACTCAAAAGTAGGGGAATAGTGTGGAAAATCAAGGAGGACGCTCTGCGCTCCATTGTAACAGTTTTGGACAGGGAATTAATAAGAGATGAAACCCTGATTTGTAGGATCCATGTGGTATGAAATTTAGCATTTTTTCTCTCCTTTGTGTTCATATGTAAATTGTTATGTATACCGTTCATTCATAAACATCTCTTCTTGATTGCTTTCAAGATAGAAAGGTAGAATCCATTTTTATGCTCAACCTTGGGAAATCATTCAATACTCTGTGTTTTTCTTCTATTTGAAAAGGATCAATTTTTTATGCCCTTTTTAGCCCCTCACCAGTCTTTCCATTCCATCATTATTTGAAATTTATTTCTAAAATTTCCTTCCTACCTTGCCCCATGAAATACCCTATATCCTGATTTATTTCTCCTGTTTCAAACTGTCCCATTTTAGCCCATACATCCCTGAAAAATTCATTCAATTAATTAAACCTTTTTCCCATTATTATACCTAGCCTAAAATCAGTTAATTATTGTACTTGTTGAATATCCTTTTTACGGAGAGAGCCCTCTCCTGACCTTGTAGGGATAGCTACAAGGCTGAGCATGGTTTAGATGTTACCCTGATTTTCCTTTTTCAACCTGAGGTCCAGATCGGGAGCTAACACATAGCGCGACTGAGGTCGAGGACAATGCTACTAGCATGGTTGGCTATGAGACCAAATGTAGAAGCTTCTTAGAGAATTGTCTGAGCATGATCTCGATCAGACATGGATACACTATGATAACAAAGAATCCCATATACATATATTTGGGACTATGATTTCTCCATTCATTGAGACAATGCAGTTGTTCGAGACAAGATTAGACTTGTGATTAACACCTCTGTGAGAGGGAGGATGATTATGGTGTATTGTTGTGATTTACATGATTATGTATGTTCTAACATAACATTTGATTTAATTTCCTGTATGATCATGAATCAACTATTATTCTGATAAGAAGATATCAGATATGAGTATGATGAGAACATTGCTAATCGAGGACACTAAGCCAGCTCTTCCTCCATGTCTCGACTCTCTCGGACAGAGGAATTAGAGATAGAGGGCTCCTATGGTTGAGGGAACTCTAGAAAATAGGGAATATTCCCTATCCGTTACCCATAGGGTTAGATATGTTGATCCCCTATCTTCATAGGGTCACATGTAACGTTGCTCCCCCCGATTGGTATTTGCGTAATCATACCCCATTTGGCATCATACCCGCAAGTGAGGTGCTTGTCTGACATATTGCTCCTTTAGCGAACGAGTTGAGAATGTACTTGGGGTGTACAACCCAAGTAGATTATGATGCATGTGTTCTACCACATGACTATTCAGGGTCATCGATGGGAACATCCGTAGGAAATATGATGGGTTGAGATAACCCTATGCGGTTTCGGGTTGAGATTGAGCTTCCCAATGTAAACCTAGGGTTGATATGGGCTCCCTTGCGTGGATGGATATCTTATTTATATATATGGGTTTGTAGAGGTACTCCGGGTAGTATCCCACTAACAGAGATTCTGAATGATAGCTTGATGGATGAAGGGTGGTGGCCTAAGCTCCCCTCAGGTGACAAATTATTCTTCTTCTAAATATGACAATGTTCAGCAAACGAGAAGAAATAATCAAGAGATAAGAAGAATAAGCATGATAAGCACATTGATGATTTTTAATAAGCAAAAGGTTCATATCCCGATGAATATAGGATAGAGATGACTCAGCCATGATATGTGATGATGCATTAAGATGCGTCAGATTTGGCATATTGATCAGATGATTGGATATTGGTAGGAGTGGAATTCTCCCCTGGTTGAGAGGAGTGTTAAAATTGTGAACCAGTGGTGAAATTACACTATGGACAACTCAGTATGGTCGAGATTATAATTGCATTAGATTCCTATTTTTGAGAGGACCAAATGCGACCTATATACTGCCCCAATTATGGTTAAGCGGAAGTTAAAGTATGAATTATTTTATCTATGTAAAGTGAAATTGAATGTTGGTCTGAATTACACATGTGGAATTATTCAAGTTGTATATAACCCCAAGAGGACCCCAAAAATCTACTAACATAGAGCGCGACCTCAAGCTCATTCTCACACAATTTTTCAGTCGATATTTGATTTTCATCCATTGTCTGGCAGTTAATCTATTTTGTCTTGGCTCACACAGGTTCAAAAAAGAAGCTCGCACAAGGTACATGATCACAGACAAAAGGCTCACTTTGAACTAGGGCTTCTGAGCCATAGTCGCAGGTATAGGACTACGTAAATTTGGGTTAAATCTGTTGGCATAGCGTGGAAAGAGAGAAGCTAAAATTCCCTAGCCACAAGTAGATATTTTCAAGGTCGTGGCCAGGGTTCTTGGGCTAGATCGAATTGATCAGGACCTCAGTCGCGGACATAGTGAGTCTACGTAGCAGGCAGGGAATCTTCAACCATGGGCTCAACGTTCTGAGGTCATGACTAAGGGTTTTTATCGGAAGATCTGAGTTGGATCATCTTCAGTTGCTTACGTAGTGCATATGTACATTAGTCACTCAGTCATAGATGTTTCCAATTAGTATTTGACAACATCCTAGATTCAGATCTAAGATTTGTGGCACTGAGTTCAGGTTAAACTATGATCTATTGGATATGTGTTTTTTGAGGTTGTAGATCTACAAATCTAATATTTTTTCAATATGATGTTCAGCATTTGCCAGATCGGGTCCTCAAAGACATATATTCATTTCTCCTAATTCTTTCTACTTTCAAAGGATCGTTGTGTTCATCGCATGCGACAACCGTTGTCGTTGCATCTTAATTCTTAGTATCAAGTTCCTTCAGTAAAGACATGTTTAAGGTCACATTATGCATGTTATAGTTGTTTTACTGCATTATGAAGATATGGATCAATGGATCATTGTACTCTTGGTTGTTTAATCATTTGATGGATATATAAGAAGAAGAATTTGCAAGGGTTTTCCCCACAGTGGGTTTTTCCCTGGTCTCGAACCAATCATGGTGTCTCTATGTGTGCATGCTTTTATTTCTGTGTTCCTTTACATTCCGTTGCTTAGATGATGATGATGGTATTGTTCTTTCTATATAGTTTCTCATGTTGATGGTTAATAATGTAGATTTGTATAATGATAAAATGATTTTGGGTGAATTTAACATGTTATTGGACAAATGCAACTATCAAAGAAAATAACAATGTAGCTCTATGAAAAATCAACATTTTTCAAGGGTGGATGGGATTAATTCCTCACTAGGTTTCAGGGGCATGACATTGCCATTACCCTAGAGTTCACTAAGATTTTTAATGGATCTTGAGCATTAGTGAGAAAACTTACTATGGTAGTGAACATTGCAATGATCACAACAATATATAAGCTCTCATGCGAGGGTGAAGACTGGTCTAAGAACTTAAAAATTTCCATTGGGATATGATGTCCTTTTTTGAAGGAACCATCACTATTACTTGATTTGAGGTGAGGAATTCGTCAAGAAGACATGCTTCCCTTGTGGCGCAAAGTAGTATTTATTATGCAAAAAATTGTGACATGTGAGGGTTGGTATAACATGGTATATCTTTATCACATCAAAATTATCATGCACTTGGTAGGGAATAAGCCACTTAACATGCATTATCACTTGTTGAAAATATTAAATAATATGTGGTACCTATTGATGAGATGGAATGACAGAGGCTAGGTTATGCCACCAAGGTTTAATTAAAAATGTTGACTACAACTAAATTGCCTTGCTTGGATATTTTGTGGGATGTTTTTCTTTCGAGGATCATTGAGCTAAACCATGAGCTAGGCTTCTACCATGCAGAAAGAGGCATTTTAAATAAGAGACTACCTTTGCACCTAGTCCGAAATTCCTAAACCCTGTGGCCTCACCAAGAATAAATACCTAGAAGATCAAGAGCCAACACAAAAGAACTAGGACCTTGGAATGCATTGAAGTACTAGATACTACACTCACAGCAGATGAGCGAGAGGCACAATGCACCCAAACAAGGTATCGATCCACATGGTTGAGTGGGATTTTAAGGTTTCATGGGTGATGATGTAGTTGAAAACCAGCCCTTAGCCACTAGCAACGAGGATATGGTTCTACTGAGCCCACAAAAAATTTCACTATTGAAATTAGAGAACTAGGCCGAGTAAGCTAAAAAGGGGAAAATGTATGATTTTGTCTCCCAAATACTTTCATTTTTGTAGCACTAACTCATCAAAAATATTTTAAAGAAAAATAAGAACTTAATTTGTGCACAACCAGTGACTTTAGGGTTACACTTACGTTGAACTAAACCAAAGCTCTGAGCAATCTAAGAACTTTCTGATGCTATATCGTGCAGCCTTCGATATTGCACCAAGAGTGCACGCAACTCCTAGAGGCTACTCTACTTTAGCTTTATCAAAGTCCGCAGTTGTTCGTACAAACTTCTGGAGGTGTGTAGTGCATATACACAACGAAACACATTCTCATTAGATAATTTTGCTGAGGTATAAAATGAGCCTCCTAAGAAAAAATGTACAACCAAAATAAACTTTATAAGAACCAATAGGATTCAAGATGATGATGTCAACCATGGGGGATGCTTCACCATTTTTGAAAAAAGTAAAAAACTATTAAAAAATAATAAACTAATAAACCACTTTTCAACTATATTTTCAACTTATCTCCCTAAGGTTTTACTCAAATTTCAAGAGGGGAGTACTCATTTCATGTAGAATTTGATTCATCATCCAAGGAGTACCCATGTTGAATACTTTTCGATGCGATCATCGCTACATGAAAAATGAGAATTACATGAAAAAAAACATTAGATATGTTGTTTGTTTTTGTTCCTACTTTAATAAAAATATTTATTTTTCTTATTTTGTCCATTTTTGGTGGAAATCATTTCTGTTATACATTAAAGCAATGATTCCCTTCGAATTATATATATGCGCATGACTTCGTGAATGTAAGGGATCCTCATAAATCAATGTTCTATACTTGGTATCTGTTATTATTTTTAATACAACATAAAATTTGCATGAGTGTTATCAAGGTGATTCAAGAGAACTACAATTATATTATGATCTAGGTTTAATAGATTGGGGGTTATGAATGCTTCAACACACACACATACACACATACCTTGTGTGTGTGTGTTTTGTAGCATTGAAAGGAATATCTAATCTACTTGCATAGACCAAAGTGACTTCCTTTCAGAATTCAGGTAGATCATAAAGATGATTAACCGCATTGAGTTTCGACCAACCATAAACTTTTATTGATGCTTTTTATATAATGCAAATATTATGTATGAACAAAATTTTCTCTATGAACTCTACTTGTTCAATTTTATTTTGCAAAATAATTCTAAATGGAACCCTAACCTTTTTTTTTGTATTTTCAACTTATATCCTTTATGTCTTATATGAATAATATGGTAAAATGGAAGGAATCATTAGATTTTTAAGAGCGAAAAAAATAGAGTCCAATTAAAAGATTAGGGAAGAATATCCACTTACAAACTAGGTTTTCAATGATCTGTAGAGACTAAGGGAAGGCCCAAGTGAATTAATCACTATTAGACACAATTAGTGAAACACCATACAAAGTACCGTGAGATGTCCAAAAGATATTCATTAGAATCCCTTCTAGTTGCTCATGATATTTTGGAAGAATTGCCACCTTATTTGTATAGGATAGTCTACTCTTACTGAGATATCTTACTTCGACTTGTCCCTCAATAGGGTTATTTTCTACACTTATTCCTTATTGTTAACACATGGTCCATAGTGGTGATAAGGATTTGCTTTCATAATCCTTTTTGTGGTGTCCACATTTACAAGGTTTTATAGAGCTCCCATTGGAATGGGATGAGGAAGAAGAGAGATCAAAGCTGATGCAAATGCAGGGGAGACATTGAGGTACTCAGAAACTTGGAGAGTTTGGACACCTTGCCTACACAAATTGGGTTGGTGTGTGACATGCACGGATTATAGATATAGAATGAGTTGTAGGAGCATGCATCAAATCTCGAGGGGGAGGATGAGCTTCCCAAATTGACATCCTTTTCGTCTATCAAACCATTTCTTTTTTACTTAAGTTCATTCCTATTTCTCTATTTTTGGATCCTTAAACATGTTCTTTACCATTTTTAGCTCAAAAGTATATATGATTATTTTGTTTCTTTGATGTATTGTTTAAAGATTTGAATTAAGGAATGTGTTGAAAAGTTATCAAATATAGGTGTTAAATATGTGTGTGTGTGTGTATGTTATGATGTGTGCATAATAAAGAGGATCACCATGCTCTTCCTGAAGTATTCATAAGTTGTGAGTTAGAAAACCATTAGAAGTGTATAATCGTGAATTAATTGTATCAGAGCTTCATAAGTATAAAGATGCGAGTACTAGCAATTTTTAAGTGGTTGAAACTTTGAAGTACATGAGGATCATTCTCACCTAATGATGAAAGATATTGATTCCTTATTTCCAGGGCCAAATTGCAAAGTGAATATCCATCAAAGTCATGATAACGAATAAGGAGTTATAAGTATGCATATGGTGATATCCAAGGCCTGACAAAACACAAGAATTTTGGAATTGAGCATGGCTCGAGCTAGTTCAACATGCAATGTTGGTAGCTACACCATCGACCTATATGGCCAACATAAAATCATGAGTAGCATCACCCCACCCCCAGTCATTGGATCTTGAGCCATAAAATACAAATTCCAAAATAAAGATTTAACTAATGGTTTTTCTACAATATTTACACATTTAGAAGAATCTGATTGTGAATTTTTTTTGACTTGGCATGATGAATAGAAATTGATTAAAAATGGAGATTTTTTGTGGCATTAAAACTACCAAAAAAATGATTCAAGTAGAGTACCTCAGAGAATATTATTAGTAAAGTCCATCAGCTTCATTCTCATTTTCAAAATCAATTACCTTTGAGTACTTTCATGTGTTTTATGCAGCGATCAATTCGAATTTGATTTGGCTTTCCATTGTAAAGAAGCCACATATGAGACCATAAAAATAAGGAATATCAGCAACTAGCATGTCAATTATTTGACAAACCTTTGAATTAGAATCGAGTCTAATGAGAACATAATTAATTTCTCCTAAAACCTTGACTTTCGTTCAATCAAGTTGAACAATGTGAACAAAAGACTTTTGGGGAAAGATGTTTAATTTCAGACAAATTGAATATGGCATTATGTTTGAAGAAGCCCAAGAGCCTATCAGGAAATTGGGCACATTTTTATTGAAAATTTCAAAAGTCAGAAGGAAAGGAGGAGTATGTGATAATGATCTATCCCCAATTAAAATAGCATCCAAGGAATCAATATTTTCTGATGTATCATTAGGAGGTTTACCTATTCCTTTAGAGGCTTTGGATGTAACAACAATAGGTAGAAGAGAAGCAAGAGTTGCATTCAATTCTTTTAGTAAAACACTTATATTGTTGTTTCACCTTGCCACTTACCTAATATAGGGAGATGTTAGATTTGAATTTCTTCATGTATTCCACTATATTGTATTCAATGGTTTTCAGTGGACTACCAAGGTCGATTAATGTTGTATATGGAGAATATGATGAAAACATCGACGTAATTGAAAAGATGTGGAAGGATAGTTTTTCATTGATAAATTTATGCTTTTAGCTACGGAAGAGATGAGGGTTTTTGTTTCTATATTGATTGTGATGAATCAACTAAGACCTTTCACTTCAGTGCTAACATGCTAATACTTCATGATCATCTTCATTATCGAATTAGGGAGAATAAAATCCCATAACCCATGTACTTCGACTAATAGTTCTTCAACTTGACATTCCTACAGCAGATAATGTTGTTTCATCCTCATCTTTCATCCCGATCGTATTCAACATTGGATATAGTATTGGAGTGGTTGTTGAGGATTTGCATTTCGATCTTTTCTTAGAAAGCTCTAAAAGGTTTTTTAGAAGAATACTCAACTACTTTGCTTTTTTTATTTCTACCATCTCATTTTACATGGATTTAAGAAATTTTTGTGTAATATCCCAAAGGAGAGAATGCAAAGAATACAAAGAAAACACAATATAAGATACTCGCATAAATGTAAAAAAATAATCTAAAGACACCATACAAATATGTACAAAATAGTTGACTAACATTTTATTATATTGGAGGTGGAGATATAAAGCATACCATGATGCTCTGAAATATGAGACACTCAAGCCAAAGAGATGGCCTAGAATGACACTTGAAATGCTCCCACAAAGGGACCGTGTAATTGTCGACCTGGAAGGAATACCGATTGTCTCCCGCCGCAAATTCCTCGAGTACCGCAACTACCGAAAAAATATAAAAGTGTAGTATGATTTCCCGCAGCTGCGATGATTCTCGCGGGTATTTTCGCAGTCCAGACTCTACGATGAATACCCAAGATAACCCGTAAAGAATTCTAGATCACGAGCATCCTGGAAAATCACCTCTTCAGGCCCCGCAACTATATGAGTACTGGGTATGCATATCTACCGCATGAGCTTAAGATATGATGGCTGCAATAAGTAAATTCCAACTCAACCTGCACAGAGGGTTGATCCCTCCCTTTCGCATCCTTAAAGCTAAAAGCTCAAGATCTATCTCTCCAACCCTCCTCCAAAATATGCAGTATGCCGAATACACAAAGAACCGAGTATAAAACTTCGTTGTTAGGGATTGGAGGCTCTGTAGCATGGTGCTAGATAATGAAAATTGGGCGTCAATAATAATGGAGACAGAGATGCCCAAAGTGAAGGAATGGTCCCTCACAGGGATTTCCACTTTGCAGGAAATACTCGGAAACTTCCCTCCTCCAATAGATCTATGGGAACTAGATTGCACTAATCCCTTGGGAATTTTCTGCCGCATGGGAAATGTGTAATGTTGGATTGAATGCCATATATGAATGTACAGCTTCTCAGGGAAGACCGGTCTTGAAGTCTAAGGTGAAAGTATGAATCCATACATCGCTTTCTTAGATGAAATTCCAAGAACTACCTCCTCCTCTCAAACCCTCAACTTCAAGAGAGATCAAAGTTGATGCAAATGCAGGAGACATTGGGGTACTACAAACTTGGAGATTTTGGACACCTTGCCTACAATTGGGTTGGTGTGCATGCATGGATTCTAGAAATAGAATGAGTTGCATGAGGACATGCAACCAAATCAGTGAGGGGGAGATGATGAGCTTCCCAATTGACATCACTCTTTCGTCTATCAAACCATTTCTTTTTACTAAGTTCATTCCTCTTTCCCTATTTTTGGATCCTTCCTTAAACATGCTCTTTACCATTTTTAGCTCAAAAGTATATATGCTTATTATGTTTCTTTGATTTATTGTTTAAAGATTTGAATTAAGGAATGTCGTTGAAAAGTTATCAAATCTAGGTGTTAAATATGTGTGTGTGTATATGTATGATGATGTGCATAATAAAGAGGACTCGACTATGCCTCTCGAAGTATTCATAAGTTGTAGTTAGAAAACCATTAGAAGTGTATAATCGTGAATTAATTATCAAGTCATACAGTATATAGATGCGAGTACTAGCAATTTTGTGGTTGGAACCTTTGAAGTACACTGAGGATCATTCTACCCTAATCATGAAAGATATTGATTCCTTATTTCTAGGGCCAAATTGCAAAGTGTAATATCCATCAAAAGAATCATGATAACGAATAAGGAGTTATATAGTATGCATATGGTGATATCCAAGGCCTCGAAAAAAAACACAAGAATTTTGGAATTGAGCATGGCTCGGCCAGATTCAACATGTAATGTTGGTGAAGCTACACCATCGTGCCTATATGGCCAACATAAAATCATGAGTGGCATCACCCCCCATCCACCCCCACGATCGCTTGAATGTTGTTTGTTTATGTATTCACTACTTTAATAAAAAATATTGTAGTTTTGTATCTGTTATTATTTTTAATTATAAAGCATAAAATTTGCGTGAGTGTTATGAAGAAGCGATTCAAGGGAACTACAATTATATTCTAATCCACGGGTTAATGGATTGTGGGTTATAGAATGCTTCAACATACACACACAAATATATGTGTGTGTGTTTTGTAGCATTGAAAGGAATGACTAATGAAAAATCAAATTGGTTTTTCCCGGTTTGGGACGTGAGGGAGAAAATATTTGTGTATATATTATGTTCTTCGTCGTTGTTTATTTTTAAGTTTTTAAGATTTGGTTTGCACGTAATTTCTCGTGCATGCAGTTAAAACCTACAACTTTGCTACTTTTTTATGATTTGTCCCATGCTACTAGGAATTTAAGTTTGATATTTTTAGAATTTTTAACCTTTAGAAATGCCAGTTGAAATTTGCAATTCTTTTATAATTTCTTTAATTTAATTTTTATTTAGATCTAGTTTTAATTCTTACTTTTTGAATTTAACTTTAGCATATTCAAATTGACTTTTTGCAACAAATTAAACAAAGAGTAAATCTCCTATTGATTTTTGTAACTTACTTGAATTAATTTGGTAACATTATATGTGCCAAACACTTAATGTAAAATTACAAATTTGTGAAGTCATTTGAGCAAACTATATATGACCATGTAATTATACATATCTTCTTTTCTCTCCATCGTACATCATATAATTATATACATATGTCTCTTTTTCTCCATCATACATCATGGAAAGCAAAGATGGAAATATGATGATTTTCCTTAATATTGGTCATGTGCACAACTACAACAAAAATGAGCACACTAAATAAAATATTAGTTAAGCCAACGCAACATTCATGTAACACAAAAACTATTAATTTGTAACACCCCTAGTTTCTATGCTTTTTAAGTGAGACATTTGAACAAAAATTCCAAAAGGGAGTGGACCCCATTGGATAATTGTTGTGTGGATTTTATTTAAATAATTATTAATGAAAATAAATGGAGTATTAATGTGTGCACTATGACCAGATGAGAATAAGCCTAATCCATGAGGATATGGATAAGGCTAAGACTTTCCCAAAACCTTTCAAAAAGCCTTGAAAGGAATTATTTCTAATTTAGATTTAAGAGGAAAAATCTAAAATCCCCAATGTTGAGGAAAGTAGTTGGGAAGAGTTAAAAAATTGGAAAAGCAGAAAGCAACTTTAAAGTCCCTCATTAAGGGAAGTCTAGGCAAACAAGAATAAAAGCATCCTAAAATTCTGGACGCAGAATTAGAAACAAGCTTTGGGAAAAACATAGCTTAAGTAAGCTGCTCCAGAAAAGATTGGGGGTTGGTCTGTTTTGAGAGAGGATCTCAGCTCGGGGGTGAATTTTGGAGAAGAGGAATTCTATGGTTGGGAGGATTGGTCATAGGAAAAAGTGGTATGCACACTAGTCTTATAAGTTTTTACTATAGACGATGTTATGAAATGTTAAAAAAAGTTATAGCTGTAAGTCAGAATTAATTTTACTGAAAATTTATTATTCCTTACAGTTAACAGATTTCATTAGGAGAAGTAAATCTCTAAAATCTGTATAGTTGTAGGAATAGAATTTATGGGAAATTATCAACTAGAGTCTCTAAACCAGAATATGGTCTAAATATGGAGATATACAATATTCCCATAATTTAGATTGAATATTAAACTAAATCTACTTCTAGAATGTACAATTAAATGAACATAAATATACATATAAATTCTAATATTTCAGGTAAGATTTGAATTTAATGGATCTGATTTACTAAACTCTGTATAAACATGCAAAGAAAATATGAGTTCAAATATTAAGGGAGAAGCGGTATTTCGTAAATCAGAACTCATATTCTAGAACTCTGCATTATAACTATACAAGGTAAGTAAAGTACACTGTATAACAATGATACAATTATTGAACAATTCGAATTCTAACATAAATAGAACAAAATTCTATGATTTCATTAATGATTGAAACTTCTTAGTAGAAAGATAGATGTCATTGATATAACTATAGTGGATTTAGTCTATGTTAGATAATTATCAATTAAATGGAAACTTACAATGAAATGGGTAGTATAAAAATACTATACCGAACCATAGATTGTACTGTTAGAAATAAATGAAGATTCCAGTTTACATAAATATTATCCGAATGGCTAATAGGAAAATCCTCTATACTCTGGGCAACATACACTTGAAAATACTGTTGAAGTTTTTAATTAACTCTACTTAGTTTAAATGAGGTATACTTGAACAAGAGAAAGCTATAAATTATAAATTAACTCAAACTGTATGTTACATATATTAGGCAAAATAGATACATCATACAGAAGCCTTACTATAAATTAAATTTCAGCATGGTAGTATTATATATACACTGAGTAAAATAAAATATATTTGTAGCTATCCTGTGCATAGCATCGAGAGAAATAAGAATTTATGTTCTTAAAATTTATATTTATATAAATTGTTTAAACCAGAAAAAGGTATGGAATTAACAGTATTGAACATTTGTAAGAATGCGATAGAATTTTACATTTCAGGACATACTAAAACATTATCAATGTCCCTTATATATATATGTATATAAAAATTGGAAACTGAAATAATCTGTGGATAAAAGAAAAAAATTTCTAACTATCATCAGTTACCATAGTATTTAAAAAGTCCTCAACCTACAATTAGAGTTAAAAATTTATATTGCAGACTTAGGACATAATATGGTCGAAAGCTACCATAAAAATATCAGTGGAAAACAAAATGAAGGTCCCCAATCAACTTAAATCCAGGCGATTAAATCGAAGCAGTTAACTAGAACTGTAAAGTTCCATTTACGAATCTAAAAAAAAGTTTATATCGTCGAATGAAATCGACAAAATCGTCCACAGTATTATGAACTCAAGAAAAATGAAATAACTAATTTAACAAGCAAACTGTTAACTGCTAAGCATATACTATGTCATTGGTTAGAACTATTAACGCTTGACAATCATAGAATTTTTTGTGTTAACATACACGAAACTTATATGGATAAACCAACTGAAATTTTATGTTAATAGTCATCATTCCAAACGTTTATAAAATCAAACAAACTAGATTATAAAATAGCGAGTCACTATTCCGGGAATTCACCAAACTAAAATAGCACTTGCGTCCCGTACGAGGAGAAAACAAATTATACAGTCCATCATTTAAAAATTTTGGCCTTGCTAATAAAAGTTCAAAGCCCTAGTTCTCTACATTGAAGAAAATTTCAGTGGACGCAGAAAGCGTTCCAGGGTATTCCAAATACACGTCATAGTAAATTTATGAGAATCTTCAAAAATTCGGTTACCAACCTGTGGATAGGAAGACATCAAATGTTATAAGTCAACGAGAGCCGATGATGGGCACACTGGAAAAGAAAAACGAAGAAAGTTTACTTCATAAAACCTCGAACTCGTGAAGATACCTGTAGTCATTAGAGAGCTATAAGTTAAGGATGTGAGGGAAACTGACATATATATGGAGAAAGGAGTTGGAAAATTTAAGTTGAAATGGAAACGAAGAAAAATATACCTTCGGGAGGTCGAGTTGAGGAACCTCACTGAAATCAAATCAAGAAGTTCCTGTTAAATATTGTAGAAAGAAAAAAAGCTTAAAAAAAAATCGATTTAATGTTCAGAGTTATGGATTACCGAACAGAGCTTGCAATAGTGTAGCATGCTTCCACGAAGAGGAAAAGAAGTGATACTCAATGCGGCCTGTATCTCGCTCTCTCAATGAAAAGAGAATGACAATAGAGTAATATAATTAGAGAAATGTGAAAGTCAGAATTGGGATTTTATTCAGAATTCGAATAGAAAAAAAAACGAAAATCCCTTTCACAATCAAACCCAAGATAATTATAAATATACACGGAGAATAAATAGGAAGTAGGGTTGATTTAAAAACTACAGAGCATTCACCTTCCATCTAGACAGTTCGGTTAGCGGGAAACTGTGTTGGAGACCAAGGCGCCGTGGAAAATGCTGGAAAGACTTCAGAAAAGTCTGACACCATGGGATAATACCAAGTGCAACGTTTGGTTCTGAGAGAAAGAGTCTCGATAGTGAAACAATAATTGACAATCCCTATAAATTTTTTGAGATACATATACCTCCATGAAACCCTAAACTCCAGAACGAGATCACCGCACACTTGGCAGATGATGCATAATTCCAGACTTAAAAAAACCAACGTTTCTCGAAATTTTAACTTCGTCAGGCCAGCTACTCTTGTATGAATGGAAGCGTACTATAAACCCTAAGAAACCTACACCATTTAATCGCTGACTGAAATAAATCAAGTGACCCGTCAATCAAATAAATTTCGAACCAACCCAACAATACTTATTACTTCTCGAGATTGGCATGGGGTAAAATACAGTTGAGTAATAGACATATGCCGTAGGACAGTAATGTTAACATTTATTAATCATGGAGGAATGAGACGAAAAACCCCAATGGGTTTAACACGTATATGTATCAGTACCGTATGGAAAGATCTCAGAAATCGTTGAAAATCTAACCAATACAGATGGTATAAAACTTCAGATCAATGGATTTACCCTAAGTATTGTTGAAACAAATCATAGGAAAAGAATAGGGTTGAAAACGCCTTTGAGACTTTTAACGAAATTAGATAATTAAGGTTTTGAAATCAGGGTTATAAATGTTAAAAATAAACTTGATTATCTGTTAAATCAAATAGTTGAAGAAAAGTCGAAACCCTTGAAAGAGATGAGAACAAGTTGGTAAATGACATGCCACGTCATAGTTCCCATTTTATATATAATTATGGTTGTAGTTGAAAAATAAACACTATACATTCCAAGTGAAGTGACGTAGTAGAAATGCGAATTAAGTTAATATGGTTTGATTTTATTATTAGGGATATGATTTTAAATTATAACCAATGTGGGTTGAAAAAAAAATGTATTGACTTATTGATAATAGAGTGGGTTAAGTTTGAACCATATCACGTTAAAGGTTTCATAATATAAAACAATTAGTTATAAATGAAAACTACTATTTCATATGAAAATAATAAAAAGAGAATGGTATGTGAATTGTGGCTGAGATTAAACCATGAAGCCTTAACAAAAAGGGATCTTAAATAATGACGAAGAATTATAACCCAAAAAAAAAAAAAAATTGTTTTGTTTTGTTTTGGTTAAAATTTTGTTGGTCCAAAAGAGTGTTCAATTCCATTGCTTCCTTCTTAAAGTCTTCAATTTTCAGATTGTCCTTCAGTTGCTCAATTGTGAATTGGAGTTGTTGAATTTGAGTATCTTTGACCTTGATATCAGCTTGATGTTGCAATTTCAATTGATCAAAGCTATGTTTAAGTTGTGACAACTATGTTTACCATTGGTGATATATATTATGCTTTTAATTTAATAACCCTTGCTCCAACTGTTGGATTTTATCATCCTTTTTCTTGACCAATTGTTGGACCTCTGATGCCTTGTCAATTGTGGCAGTTGCATAAGCACTTGTAAGATGTGACAATCTTGTTAAATATTTATAAGAATTGGTTTGAGGATCTTTCCACACCTCTTCCATTGGTATATCTCCAGGAACTAATGCTTAGGATTTCTCAACTCTTCTCCTCTATCTTTGTATGTTAATTACATCTCGATGTTTGGGACTGTAAAAGATGTCAAGAAGAGGGACTTCTTCTATCTTGAGCATAATTTTTGATGAGGGGAATGTCATGATGAATTCAATTTCATTTGTGTTGACTTATTTTCCAAAATCCCCAACAGTAGGCGGGATATGTCTATTTCCTTGAGGAGTGTTTCTTATATATTTAGGCTCATAAGTGTTTACCTCTTTCTTTACTATCATCTGCTGATCAAAATGGTTCCAAACCTCATCCAAATTACTACTAAAGAAAGTGTTAACATTTTTTTGTTATGTGGATGTTGTTTCTTTTATTCCCTATAGGACCTCAGTGTCCTTTGAAGGCTGCTCCAAATCTTCTTCTTTCTGTAAAATTGGTTGAGATATCCTCAACATGTATAGAGGAATATTTTCCAACCTCTTATATAATTACTGTTTAAACTTGGCAAGTTGTTCTGGATCAAGAAGAATTTCTTCCATCTTTTCCACCTATGAATATCTCTCAAGAGACTCAAACAGATCATCATAGCCATCGGGCTCATGAATGAATTTTCTGACTTTTACCTGGGCTGTAAATTATTGGGCCACTTTGTTTAAGTCAAACTGTATGCTGGGTATGGTAGATAATTTTAAACATTGAATTTGATTGATTTCAAGAACAATGTGCTTGAAATTATCTAAAGCATAGACACCACAATTAGTAGGAAATTATGGCCAAGTGGACTTTTTGGCTTCTTTCAAGGATTTGGTTAGCCCATTCGCAATTGTTTGATAGGCAATTTCTTTGGAAAATATTTTATCTGGTACCTATAGTAGGAGAACATGGGGATTGGATAAAATTCCACAAACCCTAACATATGTAAATATCTCCTCTCCAAATCATTTTACTATGGTCATGAAATCGTCTCTAGCTTCTTTTGACAGACTTGGGGCCTTTTCTCTAAAAACAACTTGGTAAAGGGGTAAAATGACTCCATGAAAAATTCTATAAAAATGAGACTCATAATTGGACTCCCAAAGGATATTGTGGTAGACATGGATATGGGAGGGTTCTTGCATAGTCCATTTCCATACCATGGTTGGGAAATCTGAACTACATCCATGATATAGGTTCTCATGAAAAAGGGGGAATTGTCTTGGAAGTGAATTTCCGGTTCTTTCTATACTCTAAGATTTGGGAGGCAATATTATTGGAAAGGATGCAACCACAATGAGAGGAACCCATTCAACCAAAAATTTACTTATATTAGAGTACCCAAATAGCCTACACATCATAGCAGCAATATAGCAATAGGGACCAGCAAGAGAGGATATAGAGTACATACCCTAATCATCATGTTTGTGCTTGTTGGGGTTGTGCCTCCATTGTATTATTGGGTCTGACGCTAGGTTATTTTCATTTGCAATTTTTTCGAGGAAATTCTTGTCATATACCTTCTGTGGGTTGGGTATATGATATATTTTATTTAAATCTTCTGACTTGAAAGACCCAATTACTGTGTACCTTGAATTTAGGAATGCCCTCTCTTCGATTAAATTTTTGATTATCAACTTCACCATATCTGGACAAGGAATAATTTTAGGGCGAGCGGCAATTTTCTGGAGGAAATAATTAGCAACTTCACTGCAAGAAGTTTTATAGGATGTTGGGGCATCAGTTGTGCCTACCCTTTCAATTACTATAGGATTTTCATCCTCAAACAATTTTTCCATGAATTCCCATGAGGAATATCCACTATCTGGAGTGCATGTTGTATCAGAGAATATAGGAGGCATCTCTCTCAGTTTCAAAGTAGGATGTTTTGGGTGTGGAGTAGCCACGAGTTTATTGTTCTTATTCACGAATTTTGACATCTCGCAAGAGTCTTGCTTCTCAAGACTAACCTGCAGTAGGATAAAAAATAGAGAATGAAGAGCAATACTTTGCAATGCCGGAGTGATTAACACAAAATTTTGAAGTGATGAAAAATATGGTTTAAATGCTAAAAATCCGCAAACATTAAGTAACAAGCCATCAAATCTCTTGGGACTTGAGACCATCAACACTGTTATTCATGAGTAATAATTAAAAATGTGATTTACTTTGACAGATTAGCGCTTTAATTAATATCTCTCATCGCAATATTCTTTTAGAGCACGACTCTAAAAAACGTGATACACTAATTCACCGATATGCAATAAAGACTCTATGTTAATTGATTGTAAGCTCTTTATTGGTGTTTTTAAGATATCAGAGCATTGGAGGAGCACACATGCTTTGAATTTTGTTATGTGATAACAATATTGCAATCACAAGACTAGTGGAGTGAGCGAATGCACTATCGAGTGGAGGAACTGCGATACGATATATCACATCGGGGTTCTAGAAGCAAACAACATAGATGGTAAGAAAAGAATCTGTGATTGCGTGATAGTGATAAGTGACGTGGCAGTAAGATGGTTCCTACCAATGGTCTATATAATAATGTCCGTCGGGGAGTTTTTTTCTTTGCTATTGCTCCTTATGATTTTAAAGCCTTTACACATTTTTTTATGCATTCAGGTAATATCGCATCGCAAAATTTTGATAGAGCGATTTGAGTGCTGCTTTTTGCAATTGCGATATGCAGTATGCGATGGGGCTTTTGGCATATTTGTTTAAGTCCTTTGGCCAATATGATCCAAGTTTATTCTTCGGATATGAAATTTTTGTCCTATAAAGAATAAAAATGTTATTATTATCCTAACTTAAAAATTAACTTAGGGTCCCCATTATTTCCTAAGATAACTATGTATAAATAACGGGGGGGTTGTTGAATAGCACAACAATTGGCGATTCATTGGTTGTACCAACTATATCTAATTTATAATAATGAAATTTTACAAAACTTTAAATAAGTAAAAATGATTTAGGAAAAGAAAACTATATTTGAAAAACTGGATGAGTAAAAGTACTCTGAATAAAAAAACTCATTTCACTGTAACCCTTTAAAAATATCTTGTTGATGAAAATATTTAACTATCCATATCAGTCATTAATTAGTTACAAATATAAATTAGGGGGCTTTTGAAACTTAGCGCTTTGATATACTCATTTTTTCATAAGTAGAGCCACTGCTGCCAACAAGTGTTCATAGCCTCGATAGGGTTACCTTTTAACCATCAATGATCCAGTATCCCATCCATTTATAATTGAAATCCTTTGAGATAAGTTCATATATATATATATATATATATATATTATTTTAGTACTTAAAAACCATTTTCCTGGTTTGGTGACCAAATAGTGACAATGCCATTCACTGGTTGTAATTGAGATGAACAAGGTTGCTCGTGTTGAGACCCCTTGTCTTATGGTTGAAATAATCATAAGCCATTACCCTGGCTTGGTATTCAGTATGGTAATGTCATCCTATTATTTTTCTATGATCACAGTAAGTAGGCTCGTGATGACACCTTTTATCTTCTAAGTTTTATATATTTTTGAATTACATTCTAAAAAGAGTATGATTAATGGATGGGGAGAACCATTGACTTCTTAAGTGTTTTGGATGATAATTTAGAGTTAAATATGCTTAAGTACAAAATAGTCTTTACTTTGTTAAAGAAAACCTTTCTTGATTGATAATAAGATCAAAATATTTTATAAAGTTTGATATTTAAAAGAACTTGCAACTTCTATGGAAAAATATTTCATAGTTTTATGATAATTATCCAAATTTTCAATTGTGTAATATTTTCCTTAAAAATTCCTACCTTCAAAGTGAAAAATCATAAGATAATTAGAGATGTTGATAAAAATCCAAAAGCGTGTTACTTCGCATTATTTTCTAACAAACCTAAATATGTAAATGCAAATACATACATATTTACAGTAGAATAAGTGTTCTTCTAAGAAAAGAATTTTTTCAGAATAAGCCCATTAACAGGAAGATAATCTCTCTTTCCTTGTATATCTTGTGGTATAAAATTTGATGGGCCTATTTGTTCGGAAATTTGAAATGGTCCAAGCCACATTTTATAGAATTTAGTATTCTTTTTGTTTTCCTCATGTGCCTTGTCCCGTTTGAGGACAGGATCAAACTGAAAATATTTTTTGGCAACAAAACTTGCATCAAAAGAAGATTTAAATATCTGTTGACAATGAGCATATGTAATATTATCTTTTTACCTTTTTTTCCTATAATTTAAGTATTTGAGACATTCTTAATTGAAAATAAGAGGATGGTGTTTCTTCGATGAATTGGACTAGGGCTAATGAGGGAAGGGCTAGATTCGAAGGAATGAGAACTTCTTTCTCATATACCAAATTGAAGGGAAAAGTACCTATGGAGGCATTCTAAGTTATTCGATCAACCCATAGAGAAAATTTCAAAAATTTATGCCAATGAAGTTTGGCTCTAACAAAAAATTCTTTTAATAATTCTTATGAGGTTTTTATTGGCTGACTCTGAAAAACCATTCCCTTGGGGATAGTAATTAGCAGAGTATTTCAGTTAAATCCCCTCTTAAGAGAAAATTCAGTCATGTTATTACCTGAAAAGTAAGATGCATTTTCAAACTTAAGTGTAGTTGGTAAGGAAAACCTAGTAATAACGAATTGATCAATGACTTCGATAATAGCATCGGAATTAGCTACCTTTAGTGGAATTTATTCCACCCACATGGTGAAGTAGTTTGTAACATTAAGGATATACTTATGCTTCTTGGAATAATGAGGAAAAATCTCACCTAGTATTTCTAATCCCCATTGTTAAAAGGGTTGTTCAATGTTAACCGGTTGAAGAGGTAAGGCTGGTCTTATTTTGTCTTCCTGCAGCAATCTCACAAATATTGCATCTCCTTACATATGCATGGGTATATTTGAATAATGTTATCCACTAATACCCTGCATGCAGGATCTTATGGGCAATGGTATCTCCTCGAAAATGTCCACCAGCTGGTCCATCGTGTATTTCCTACAAAACCTTTTGTGCTTTAGAATTTTCAAGGCATCTTAACAAAACAAAGTCATATTTTTTTTCTGAATAACACATCATTAATGATTTAATATAAAATGGCTTTTAACATTAAAGCTATTTTTCTTTTATAATTGAGTTCAGAGGGAGTATATCCATTCTTTAAATAGAAAAGAAGATCAAAATATTGGAACTAAGTATTAGTTAGGCTTACCTTAGATATGTGTACAAAGTTACTTGAGCCCTCATCAGTTGGTATGTTGGAAGCTCCAGTAAGCAATCTGCAGAAACTTTGTCCTCCGACAATTTTAGCTGGTTTTATGTCTATGTCATATTTTTGTAGAGTTGTGACCCAAATTTACCTCTTTTCTCCTAATTCTTTATGTACAAGTAAGTGTCTCACTGATGGGAATGGGACTATTACTTTAGTGTGTGTCTTCAGAAGAAAAGGCCTGAAATTCTTTATAGATTTGAAAACAAAAAAATATTTTTTCTCCACCTCTGAATAATTCAGTTTAGGACCTTGAAAAATTGAACTAAAGAACAAAATGGGTGCCTCAATTTGTTGATCATTAAGTTGCGTTGGAAGAGTATCATTTGATGTTTCAGAAGCAAAAGTATATAAAATAAAATGATCAGAAAATTTTGGAGTAGTTATAGAGGGGGAATTTATAATGGCTTGTTTGATTGAATCAAAATATTTTCTTTCATTATGACCCCATTTAAAGACTTTTTTTTTCTTGATCATGGATTGTAATGGAAGAACAATTTGGGAGGAATCAGGGATAAATCTCTTGAAAATTTTTATCTTCCCTAAGAAGGATTGCATCAATTTCTTAGTGTGGGGCAAAGAGATTTCATAGATTGCCTTAATCCTTTCAGGATCAATGCAAATAAATTATTTGGATACGATAAATCCTAAAAATTTTCCTTCACTGAGAAAGAAGAAGGAATTTTTTGGATTTAATGAAATTCCATATTTTTTACAACGTTCAAAGATATGTTTCAAATAGTGATAATGGTTTCTTCTTTTCTTGGAATATATTGTTATGTCATCCAAGTAAACAATAATTGTTTCGGTTATCAGACCTCTAAAAGCTATGTCCATGGCTCTTTGGCAAGTTTTCTCTGCGTTTATTAAACCAAAAGGCATTATCTGATAGGCATAAGTCCCCCATTTGGTCTTGAACGTAGTCTTTAACCTATCATCTGGATGAACTAGGATTTCATTATATCCCGAGAAACCATCAAGGAAATACATGAGTTCGGAACCTATCATTGATTGTAAAATTTGTTCCATGGGTGGCAATGGGAAATTATCCTTTTGAAAAGCCTTATTCATATTCCTAAAATCTATGCAAATGCGTATGTCACCATTTTTATTCCTAACAGGCACTATGTTTGACTCCCATTTGGAATGCCTAACAAGAAAAATTGTTTTGGCTTTAAGGAGTTTATTAAGCTCAAACCTGATTTTATTTTCAAGATTGGGGTGAATTTTCCTTAATTTTTGTTGTACAGGTTTGTCATCGGAAATCATTGGAATAGTGTGTCAGATAATGGAGGTATCATATGTTCTAATATATTCATAACTCCATGCGAAAACACTCTTATATATTTTTAATAAATGATTAAAGGATAATCTCTCATTTGGTGAGAGACCTAAACCTAGATTGATGTTTTGGGGTTTGAGATTAGTTCCAAGGTTTACTAGTTCAAACCTCAAGGTTGAAATTTGAATTTTGGAGTTAGTAACCTTCTTAAGTATGTCTGTTAGGTCATATAGATATTCAAGTTTAACCACATATTTAGGTAGAGCATTTTCATCAGTTTTTTGTTTCAACTGTCTCTTGTGTTCATCCTCATCAATTATTTGATTTTCGTATGATCCTTCAGATGTTAAAAATCTTAAAATATCTTCATCATCATTGAACACACGCCAATTGGTAACATTGTATGGAATGGATGGTCGAAAAATTAATTCAATGAAAAACCTATCTAGATTATAATCCTCAGGTGGTATGAGTCTAGATGCTACTTTAGCTAGAAGGTCAACACTAGAATTTTGAAGTCTTGGGATGGGAGAAATGTTAAATGCAAAAAAATGAGAAGTGAGGGTTTGAACAAGAGATTGATAATGCTTCAAATGAGAATAAACAAAATGAATGGTGTTTCTCACTTGTTTTACAATAATTTCAGAGTCTCCAAATACTTGGAGATATTTGACATCTAGATGTATTGCTTTATACAATCCTTGGACCAATGCCTCATACTCAACAATATTATTTGTACATTCAAACTCTAGTATTTTACCTAATTGCTTTATACATGCTAGTATTTTTTTTTTCTCCTTCTGGACTTATTAACATACAACTTTATCCTGCACCATCATTGGATCTAGAGCCATAAAAATGCAAAGTCCAAAATAAAGATTTACCTAATGGTTTTTCTACAATATTTACACATTTAGAAGAATCTGATTGTGAAAAATTTTCGACTTGAGCAGTAACAAAATTGATTAAAAATGGAGATTTTTGTGCATTAAAACTACCAAAAAATGATTCAGTAGAGTAGTTTCCAAGAATATTATTAGTAAAGTCCACTAGCTCATTCTCATTTTCAAAATCAGTTATTGAGTATTTCATGTGTTTTTGACGGTCAATTCGAATTTGATTTGGCTTTCCATTGTAAAGAAGCCACATATGAGACCATAAAAATAAGGAATATCAACAACTAGTATGTCAATTATTTGACAAACCTTTGATTTAGAACCGAGTCTAATGATAATATAATTCATTTCTCCTAAAACCTTGACTTTTTTTCAATAAAGTTGAACAATGTGAACAAAAGACTTTTGGGGAGAGATGTTTAATTTCAGAAAAATTGAATATGGCATTATGTTTGAAGAAGCCTAAGAGCCTATCAGGAAATTGTGCACATTTTTATTGAATATTTCAAAAGTCAGAAGAAAAGTAGGAGCATGTTAATTGGATCTATCCCCAATTAAAATAACATCCAAGGAATCAATATTTTCTGTTGTATCATTAGGAGGTTTACCTATTCCTTTAGAGGCTTTGGATGTAACAACAACAGGTAGAAGAGAAGCAAGAGTTTCATTCAATTCTTTTAGTAAAAACTTATATTGTTGTTTCACCTTACTTACCTAATATAGGGAGATGTTAGATTTGAATTTCTTCATGTATTCCACTATATTTTATTCAATGGTTTCATGGACTACCAAGGTCTTTATTGTATATGGAGAATATGATGAAGATGGGACTAATTGAAAAGATGTGGAAGGATATTTTTCATTGATAACTTTATCTTTAGCAACAGAGGATGAGGGTTTTTGTTTCTATATTGATTGTGATGAATCAACAAGACCTTTACTTTTGGTGCTAACATGTAATACTTCATGATCATCTTCATTATCAAAATTAGGGAGAATAAAATTCCATAACGCATGTACTTCAACTAGTTCTTTATCTTGAGATTCCTCAGTAGATAATGTTGTTTCATCGTCATCTTCATCCTGATCAGATTCAACATTGGATATAGTATTGGGTGGTTGAGGATTTGATGTCTGATCTTTCTTGAAAGCTCTAAAAGGTTTTTTAGAAGAATACTCAGCTACCTGTTTTTTTATTTCTACCATCTTATTTTACATGGATTTAAGGAACTTTTGTGTAATATCCAAAAGGGGAGAATGCAATAATACAAAAAAACAATTTAAGAACTGCAGCAATGTAAAAAAATAATCTAAAGACACCATACAAATGTACAAAATAGTTGACCCATTTTATTATATTGGAGGTGGAATATAAGTATAACAGTGCTCAAAATATGAGACACTCAAGCCAAAGAGATGGCCTAGAATGACCCTGAAATGCTCCCACAAGAGGGACTGTGTAATTGTTGGACTGCTGGAAGGAATACTATGTTGTCCCTGCTACAAATGTCGAGACTGCAACTATCGACAAAATATAAAAGTGTAGTATGGCAGTTCCGGAGCTTAGATGATTCTGGTATTTCAGATCCAGGCTCTATGATAATACCCAAGATAACCCAGAAAGGATTCTAGATCTGACATCCTTGGAAAATCACCCTCTTAGGCCCTGCAACTATATGACTGCTGGGTATGCATATCTATTGCATGAGCTTAAGATATGATGTCTGCGATAAGGTAAAACTAACTCAATGCATAGAGGGTTGATCCCTCCTTCAGATCCTTAAGCTAAAAGCTCAAGATCTGTCTCTTCCAACCTCCTCCAAAAGATGCAGCTGCTGAATACACAAAAGTTGAGTAAAACTGCGTTGTTAGGGATGGAGGCTCTATAGCATGATGCTAGATAATGCAAATCAGCTCAATAAAATGGATACAGTATGCCCAAAGTGAAGGAATGGTCCCTCACAGGATTTCCAGCTGAAATACTGGCAACTTCGCTCCTCCAATAGATCTATAGGACTAGACTACGCAATCCCTTGAGGAATTTTTGCTCATTAGGGGAATTTTGAGGTCTAAAATGGGCCTCCTAAGGAAAATGTACAATCAAAATTCACTTTATGAGAACAAATCACATTTTAAGAGATGACATCATTCCCAATGGTTGAGGTGCCATTGCTTGAGTTTAAGGTACTTACTTGTTACATTTTCAATGGTGGATAAAAACTCATGGTTAACCATGGAAGTGCTTTAAATACTTTTAAAGTCATAAAGTGAAGTACTAATAATAAATGTCATTTCACACTTTTTGAATAAAATAATATTATTGTCATTTCATATTTTTTTGGAAGAAACAATGCATATCCTTACATAATCTTCATGTCTTTACACATTTTTCAATAAATATTATATTTGTATATTTTCATATATTTATTTTTGAATTATATATTCATCTCATTTTCTTTAATATTATAATTTCAAATTAATTATAATATATTTTAACTTATTTAAGTACAAAGGACAAATCCATTAGTTGTTCAATGATAATGACATTTTATTGAAAAGTTAATTCTTATTTATAGTCACATCAATACAATTTTTTCATTAATTTCATTTTGGTACACCTTGTCAATTGAATTTAACCATGGTTACATGGATTGTAGTGAAAAAACTAAAATGCAAATTCATAAATATTATTTTATCAGTTTAGCTATTATTATATTATTTCCTTAGGAAGCCCATTTTAGATCTCATAATTCCCCTAATGGCATGGAAGTGTGTAATGTTGGCTTGAATGCCATATATGAATATACAGCTTCTGGAAGACTGGTCTTGAAGCCTAAGGTGAAAGTATGAATCCTCCACCAGTTTCTTAGATGAAATGCCAAGAACTACCTCCTCCTCTCAAACCCTCAACTTCAAGAGAGATCAAAGTTGATGCAAATGCAGGAGACATTGGGGTACTACAAACTTGGAGAGTTTGGACACCTTGCCTACGATTGGGTTGGTGTGCATGCACAGATTCTAGAAATAGAATGAGTTGCATGAGGACATGCAACCAAATCAGTGAGGGGGAGATGATGAGCTTCCCAATTGACATCCTTTTCGTCTATCAAACCATTTCTTTTTTACTTAAGTTCATTCCTCTTTCCCTATTTTTGGATCCTTAAACATGCTCTTTACCATTTTTAGCTCAAAAGTATATATGATTATTATGTTTCTTTGATTTATTGTTTAAATATTTGAATTAAGGAATGTGTTGAAAAGTTATCAAATCTAGGTATTGCACCAAGAGCGCTGCAACTGCTAGAGGCTACTCTACTTTACTTTATCAACCCGGGGTTCGTACAAACTTGGAGGTGGTAGTGCTATATACACAACAAACACATTCTCATTAGATAATTTTTGAGGTATAAAATGAGCCTCCTAAGAAAAATGTACAACCAAAATAAACTTTATAAGAACCAATAGGATTCAAGATGATGATGTCAACCATGGGGGATGCTTCACCATTTTTGGGGGAAAAAAGTAAAAATAATAAAAAATAATAAACTAATAAAACCACTTTTTCAACTTGTATTTTCAACTTATCTCCCTAAGGTTTTACTCAAATTTCAAGAGGGAGTACTCATTTCAAGCAGAATTTGATTCATCATCCAAGGAGTACCCATGTTGAATACTTTTGATTGACCCTGCTACACGAAAAATGAGAAATACATGAAAAACAACATTGTATATGTTGTTTGTTTTTGTCCCTACGTTAATAAAAATATTTGTTTTCTTCTTTTGTCCATTTTTTGGTGGAATCATTTTGTTATACATTAAACAATGATTCCCTTCGAATTATATATATGCATGCTTATGTGAAGTAAGGGGATCCTCATAAATCAATGTTCTATACTTGGTATCTATTATTATTTTTAATACAACATAACATTTGCACGAGTGTTATGAAGGCGATTCAAGGGAACTACAATTATATTATGATCCAGGTTTAATGGATTGGGGGTTATGAATGCTTCAACACACATACACACAAACACACATACACACATACCTTGTGTGTGTGTGTGTTTTGTAGCATTGAAAGGAATATCCAATCTACTTGCATGACCAGTGGACTTCCTTTAGAATTAGGTAGATCAATTAAAGATGATTAACCCCATAGGATTGACCAACCATAAAATTTTATTGATGTTTATTATAATGCAAATATTGTAGAACAAAATTTTCTCTATGAACTCTACTTGTTCAATTTTATTTTGCAAAATAATTCTAAATGGAACCCTAACCTTTTTTTTTTGGATTTCAACTTATATCCTTTATGTATTATATGAATAATATGGTAAAATGGAATAAGTCCTTAGGATTTTAAGAGAAAAAAAAAATAGAGGCCAATTAAACGATTAGGGAATAATATCCACTTACAAGCTAGGTTTTCAATGATATGTAGAGACTAAGGGAAGGCCCAAGTGAATTAATCACTATTAGACACAATTAGTGAATTACCATACAAAGTACCATGAGATGCCCAAAAGATATTCATTAGAATCCCTTCTAGTTGCTCATGATATTTTGGAAGAATTGCCACCTTATTTATAGGATAGTCACCTTATGAGATATCTTACTTCAGCTTGAACCTCAATAAGGTTATTTTCTACACTTATTCCTTGTTAACACATGTTCCATGGTGGGTAAGGATTTGCTTTCATTATCCTTTGTTGGGGTGTCCCACAAGGTTTTATAGAGCTGCCATTGAATGGGATGAGGAAGAAGAGAGATCAAAGTTGATGAAAATGCAGGAGACATTGGGGTACTACAAACTTGGAGAGTTTGGACACCTTGCCTACAATTGGGTTGGTGTGCATGCACGGATTCTAGAAATAGAATGAGTTGCATGAGGACATGCAACCAAATCAGTGAGGGGGAGATGATGAGCTTCCCAATTGACATCCTTTTCGTCTATCAAACCATTTATTTTTTACTTAAGTTCATTCCTCTTTCCCTATTTTTGGATCCTTAAACATGCTCTTTACCATTTTTAGCTCAAAAGTATATATGCTTATTATGTTTCTTTGATTTATTGTTTAAAGATTTGAATTAAGGAATGTATTGAAAAGTTATCAAATCTAGGTGTTAAATGTGTGTGTGTGTGTGTGTGTGTGTGTATGTTATGATGTGTGCATAATAAAGAGGACTGACTATGCCTCTAAAGTATTCATAAGTTGTAGTTATAAAACCACTAGAAGTGTATAATCGTGAATTAATTATCAAGTCATAAGTATAAAGATGCGAGGGAGTACTAGAGATTTTGTGGTTGGAGCCTTTGAAGCACATGAGGATCATTCTACCTAATGATGAAAGATATTGATTCCTTATTTCCAGGGCCAAATTGCAAAGTGAATATCCATCAAAGTCATGATAACGAATAAGGAGTTATATAGTATGCACATGGTGATATCCAAGGCCTGAAAAAACACAAGAATTTTGGAATTGAGCATGGCTCGAGCTATTTCAACATGCAATGTTGGTAGCTACACCATCGGCCTGTATGGCCAACATAAAATCATGAGTGGCATCACCCCCCCCTCCACCCCCCACAATCGCTTGAATGTTGTTTGTTTGTGTTCCTATTTTAATAAAAATATTAATTTTCTTATTTTGTCCACTGTTTGGTGGAATCATTTTGTTATACATTAAACAATAATTCCCTTGGAATTATATATATGTTTGCTTCTATGAAGTAAGGGGATCCTCTTAAATCAATATTATATACTTGGTCTCTGTTATTAGTTTTAATACAACATAAAATTTGCGTGAGTGTTATGAAGGCGATTCAAGGGAATTACAATTATATTCTAATCCAGGGTTAGTGGATTGGGGGTTATGAATGCTTCAAAATACACACACAAATATATGCGTGTGTGTTTTGTAGCATTGAAAGGAATATAATGAAAAATCAAATTGGTTTTCCCGTTTTGGGATGCAGGATAAAATATTTGTGTATATTTTATGTTCTTGTCGTTGTTTATTTTTAAGTTTTAAGATTTGGTTTGCACGTAATTTCTGTACAGAGTTAAAACCTACAACTTTGCTAATTTTTATTATTTGTCCCATGCTACTAGGAATTTAAGTTTATTTTTCAATTTAACCTTGAAATGATTAAAATTTGTTCTTTTATAATTTCTTTAATTTTTTTTTTTTTTAATCTAGTTTTAATTCTTATTTTTGAATTTAACTTTAGTCTTTCACTTTAGCATATTCAAATTGTTTTGGCAAAAAATTAAAAAAAGATTAAACAAAGGTGAAAGTATGAATCCTCCACCAGTTTCTTAGATGAAATGCCAAGAACTACCTCCTCCTCTCAAACCCTCAACTTCAAGAGAGATCAAAGTTGATGCAAATGCAGGAGACATTGGGGTACTACAAACTTGGAGAGTTTGGACACCTTGCCTACAATTGGGTTGGTGTGCATGCACGGATTCTAGAAATTGAATGAGTTGCATGGGGACATGCAACCAAATCAGTGAGGGGGAGATGATGAGCTTCCCAATTGACATCCTTTTCGTCTATCAAACCATTTCTTTTTTACTTAAGTTCATTCCTCTTTCCCTATTTTTGGATCCTTAAACATGCTCTTTACCATTTTTAGCTCAAAAGTATATATGCTTATTATGTTTCTTTGATTTATTGTTTAAAGATTTGAATTAAGGAATGTGTTGAAAAGTTATCAAATCTAGGTGTTAAATGTGTGTGTGTGTGTGTGTCTATTATGATGTGTGCATAATAAAGAGGACTGACTATGCCTCTGAAGTATTCATAAGTTGTAGTTAGAAAACCATTAGAAGTGTAAAATCGTGAATTAATTATCAAGTCATAAGTATAAATATGCGGGGGAGTACTAGCGATTTTGTGGTTGGAACCTTTGAAGTACATGAGGATCATTCTACCTAATCATGAAAGATATTGATTCCTTATTTCCAGGGCCAAATTGCAAAGTGAATATCCATCAAAGTCATGATAATGAATAAGGAGTTATATAGTATGCATATGGTGATATCCAAGGCCTGAGAAAACACAATAATTTTGGAATTGAGCATGGCCCGGGCTAGTTCAACATGCAATGTTGGTAGCTACACCATCGGCCTATATGGCCAACATAAAATCATGAGCACGCCATCACCCCCCCTCTGTCCCCCCACGATCACTTGAATGTTGTTTGTTTGTGTTCCTAATTTAATAAAAATATTGTGTTTGTATCTGTTATTATTTTTAATACAACATAAAATTTGCGTGAATGTTATGAAGGTGATTCAAGGGAACTACAATTATATTCTAATCCAGGGTTAATGGATTGGGGGTTATGAATTCTTCAACATACACACACAAATATATGTGTGTGTGTTTTGTAGCATTGAAAGGAATATAATGAAAAATCAAATTGGCTTTCCCGGTTTGGGATGTAGGAGAAAATCTTTGTGTATATTTTATGTTCTTGTAGTTGTTTATTTTTAAGTTTTAAGATTTGGTTTGCACGTAATTTCTGTACAGAGTTAAAACCTACAACTTTGCTAATTTTTATGATTTGTCCCATGCTACTAGGAATTTAAGTTTATTTTTCAATTTAACCTTGAAATGATTGAAATTTGTTCTTTTATAATTTATTTAATTTACTTTTTATTTAGATCTAGTTTTAATTCTTATTTTTGAATTGAACTTTAGCATATTCAAATTGTTTTGGCAACAAATTAAACAAAGAGTAAATCTCCTATTGATTTTTGTAGCACATTTGCAATGAGGGTGTTGTAGACATTTCAGAGGGTGAGATCTTTGGTGTAGGGATCAGCCTTGCACTTTATATTTCCAAGGGAGAAGGGCTCTTCATCAGCTTCAGCGATTCAGCCTTCTCCAATCCATTCCATGTATTGAGTTGCTGCTGATACCCAACAACTCCAGCATTTTGCAGTTTTGCAGGGTTCAGTATCTTGCTTTAGTACATTGCTTGATCGGATTGAATCTATTGATATACATATGTTTGTATGATTTCTACATGGGATTCCAGTTGTAGGTTAGTAATATCAACAATACTCCCATACCTAATAATTTAATAGACTTAGACATATATATTAATGTTATGACAGGAAACTATGGAAAAACTTTATCTATCAACACTGCGACCAACTCCAACAATGCTTAAGCTCTATGATAGGTCTATTTTAAAACTAGAAGAAGTTCTTGAAGATATATTTATCTCCATATATTTGTGGGAATACCTTATCGACTTTATGCTTCTAAAACCAAAAACCAACTTGGGGGATATCCTTTGATTTTATGAAAGACATGGCTAGCTATCGTTGATGCATCCATCAGTTATAGATATGGGGATATGACTATTTCTCATGGTAATTCTACCAAGAAGTTTACTCTTTATCTCCACTTTGGCCAAAAGATATGGATGAAGAAGAACTTCAACCTCTTCTTACTCTTGACCAAGCTTCAAATTTTAAGGAAAGCATTGAAGATGATTTGATTTTCACCCTTATGATTAAACCTCACACATCTAACCCCTTACCTTTTGAACATATCCTTAAGAGGATCTCTCAAGACAATTACTCACCTTTTGAATTAATTCCACAAATGGATAACATGGAAAATATATCTATTGCCTCTGGGGGAGATGTCCTCCCTATTGATATTTTTCTCGGGAAAACCTTAAATATCAATGGTGGATTGGAACTTGCCTAGCAAAAACAACTTATTGAAATACTACAAAGGTATAATAGTGATTTTGCATGGTACTACACTGATATGAAAATAATACACCCAAACTTATGTAATAATCATATCCATATTAAGGAATATTTGAGACCTATTTGATAGCCCCAATAGAGGATGAATCATGTCCTTAAGGATATAGTTATGGAAGAGCTTAAAAAATTACTCAATGTAGGTTTTATCTATCCTATTTCCAATACCAAGTTAGTTTCACCCCTCGTTATCGTATCTAAGAAGAATGGTAAGTGGTGAGTGTGTGTAGATTACCGATAAGTGAATAAGGATACATTGAAGGATAATTTTCCCCTACCATTCATTGATAAGTAACTTTATACATTATTATGGATGACATTTTTCTCTTTTCTTGATCTATTCCCTAGAGTACTTATGCTTATCAAGTTCTTCCCTTTGGTTTATGTAATGTTATCGCTACATTCCAAAGGGATATCCTTGCCATATTTATTAAAATAAACAATAATTTTTTGGAGATATACATGAATGACTTCACTATATATGGGGATACTTTGAGGAAGCCATAAGAAATATTGAAAAGGTTTTGATTAGGTGCAAATAAACCAACCTTTCCATTAACCCGAAAAACGTAAAATGCTTCTTACTGGGGCCATGGTGTTATGATATCATGTATTGTGTGAAGGGATAAAATTATATTTGGACAAGATAGAGGTTATTTGTAATCTCCCAACTCTATATGTTTTCAATTTTTTTTGGATATGGAAGGTACTATTGAAGATTTATAAAAAAAATTACTAAGGTAGAATGACCCTTATTTCATTTATTAACTAAAGAAGTGGACATCTTTTGGACTGAAAAATGCCAATTGGATTTTGAAGCTTTAAAAGAAAAAATACCCACAACAGCTATCTTCGGAGGACATAATTTATCCATTCCATTTCATATTTTCACTAATGCTTCAAAAAAATCCATTGGAGTTGTGTTAGGACAAATGGAATAACAAAAACCTTATGTTACTTACTATAGTAGTAAAATTATTACCCCAATTGAAGAAAATTACAATGTGATCGAGAAGCAATTTCTTGTTGTCACACATGTCATTAGGAATTTTGGTCACTATATCAATGGACACCTAGTATTTGTGCACACTGATCATTTTTCCATACATTATCTCACGAACAAACCTACTCATAATGACAGAGTGACTACATGGCTTATTTTCTGTCACAACCCTAGTGAAAATTCCATGTAAATAAAAGTTAATAAAGGAAAAATAATAACCATGGTTGTGAGACACTTATTCCAAGATGAATGTTGGGAAAAACTTCCTAGTGTGGGAGTCCATTTGGTTTATTATGGCTAAGGAAATTGTAAAAGGCATTTACAAAGCATTTGGAAAGGCAAAGTGGCATTTATTGGCATTTATTTATGAAAGTAATGGAAATTAGGAGAGAAGGAAGGTGAAAGGTCACAGGTCGCATGTGAGGAGGAAAATGAAGGAAAATAATGGAAAATTGAAGAAAATAGATGCCTCGTTAATAAAATGTCTTCTGAGGAATATTTGGTACCTTTTGTTAGTGTAACCTTTTATCAGTTCAGTTTTGAAGCTCTCTCTCTATTCTCTCCCTCTCTTACTCTTGGACACTTAGATTTTTCTTGGAGTACTTCAACATTGGATCAAGAAAGGAAAAGAATTAAAATAGGAAGAAAATATCAAGCAAGAAAGAGAAAGATCAAGTAGCTACATCACGTTTACTTACAGGTATTGATTTTCATGTATGCTTTCCTTGCTAGATTTGGCATGCATGGTTATTCATGTGTGTTCTTGGTTCTCTTGTTGTCATTGGCATGTGTTTTTCTAGGTGTGACAATGTTCTTCAGCCTAGCCTTTCCATTTCTGGATAGCCATGGCGTGATGAGGTTCTCATGTTTTGGTTGAGTTGGATTATCTGATGGATTAAAAACTGAGTGAGGTGGATCTCTAAATGAAAAGACACATTTTCTAGTGATCCCTGAATCAAACTATGGATTCTGGTAAATCCACTGTCCTAGTAACCCCTAAACCAGATTATGGGTTGCAATAATTCAAACTTTTGTGTGCCTTGGTGGGCCTAGGAATACTCAACCAGTGAATGGAAGGATATAATAATAAATCCTAGAGGTGTGTGCCCTCGGCCATTTCTAGTGATCCGATGGGGATTGCAGTAATCCTGGAGGGTGGAGTCTCGATCAGGCATAGGAATCCTTGATCGATGAATGGCAAGATATGTGGTAAAGCCTATAGACTGGTATTTTGAATATGGCCTAGTGTTCCATAGATAGGACTATGGATTGGGGTAAATCATAGAGACTATGAGACAATAAAATTCCTCGTGGTGTAGGTGGAAAAATTCAGAAGCATCCATGTTTGTTTAGGGTCTAGCGATCCAGTGAGGATTGTGGTAAATCTTGGTTCTATTGATGAGGGTAAGGTGTTTTATCCTTGGGAATCCCTGGTTAATTTTGGTTATGAGTCCCAAATTCATGCTTAGAATATGGAACGCAAGTGATTAGCGGAAAGAAATATTTGGTTCATCGCGATCTATGGTCAAGTGGTACGTGGATGTCTCAAACTTGGTTGGCTTTGCATTCATTAATAAGAGTTCCTTTTCCCTAGTATTTTATGTGCAAATGTATTGGTTCATATGTGCCATTCATGGTTGTTGTATCCTTGTTATTTTTTTTGTTTATATGATGGTTATGAGTATGTTTTATGACAGTAATGATGTATGTATCTCATCATGTTTTGATTTTTAAATGAATGAATAATGAATATATGACCTCATAGATAATAATGCATCTAATTTCATAAGGCATCAATGCTTCTTAGTGATTCTAAGATAAGTATGAGACCTATATTCCAGATCTGTTGCTTTAACCTGTAGAATGCATATTTGTGACATGTTTTATGAAATGTATTTCATGGCTAGTAGGGGTCTAGTCAAGTCCTTGATCAAGTTTGTTATCAAAGTAATTGTCTTCATGTATTTTATGAGTTCTAGAAGTTTCATCGAGTTCTGGTCAGTGACTGGGTCCTAGCCCTGGAAAATAGCATTAAATCGCGTAGTCACTAGCATAACACTAGCAGAAAAAGGCTACATTCACACTTAGACTATCTCATGGGCGTGACTGGGACCCTCAGTTGCTTGGAGTGCTTGTCAAGGGAGTAATTAGGGCTCCAAGTAAGTAAAATTTTAAGTTACCTCAAGGGCTTTTCACTAGGAAGGGTTGCTTGGCTCCTGAAGGTTATGTAGCTTGTGTAGAAGGTCATTTTGGTTGTGTTTTTTTGGTTCCACTTCCTTAACTATAATTGGGGATGTTGTGGTGTGTTTGGTGCATGTATGTACGAAATCACACCAGTTTAAGGGGTGTGGTTTACCACTTTAAACTATTGGTAATAGGCAGAAAGAAGTGGAGTAACTAAGCATACTATATATATAAGTAAGCATGCAAATGTAATCTAAAAACTAAACTAAACCTAAACATAAAAAAACAGAAGCTCTGAACGAGTCAAACAACACAATAATGCAAACAATGGCTCTAGGCCCCTCTTATTGAGCGCTGGTAGTAAGGAGAATAATACTTTACCCTCTTGCCAAAGGGCCCCTAGATGATGGTTTTAGGTCCTGATGGAAGGATGTGATTATCCCAAGCTTGCCTCGGTGCAGTATCCCTCTCTCTCTCTACTGTGTGCGTTGAGCTTGTTGGGTGGCCAACAAGTGAGTCCCCTCTGTCTTCAGCTCCGAGTCACACACTGCTGGTATTTCTTGGGCAATTCTGGCCAGCATAACAATGTGATCACCAATTCTTCATCTCATGGTGGCTTTATATAGGGGATTTCAAATCCTCCTTCCCTCACTTAGTACATTGTGGATGGTGACCCAAGGGAGAGGTATGATTCCTTTGTGTGCTCCAAATATTCCGTTGTGTGCTCACATTGTGTCTAAGGAGGCGTTGGTGGCTGTCCTTAGGCGGCTTCAAGTAAGGAGTAACTTGTCCTTTGCTTTATGTGGTCCCGAATAGTGACATTTCACCACTCTCATGAATGCATGCTTATTGGGCCAAAAGGCACATAGAAGGTGCTCTTATCGAAGGATAATGCGTGCAATCAGCATTTGATACTAGTTTAAATTTGATTTTCCTTAAACCTTTGAGATTTTTAAATACTTTCCAGATCCAGTAATGTCTTCCAGGCCTGTAAATCCTTTGGCTTGACATTAATTAGTGTCATCTTCTGCTGTATGATTTTCCAGTGTTAATAGTTGCCCCCTAATGTGTGAGGTATAGGAAGGACTGTATAGATGAAATACATTATAGTTTATTTTCTATATCATGCGTAGAGAGAGAGAGAGACCTATGTGAAGCCTTGGGATTGAACACACCCTGCACCATTTCCAAGAATGACCATGTCTAAGGGATCCCTGCAAGCGAATACAATTTAAAATACATATACAAAATCTCAATGAGGTGGGCATGTCCCATGCTCGTGATGTTATGGCTAGTTAAACAAAATTGACAGATATATATTCTGTTTGTGTCACTACTATGGTAGTGATGCTGGCAGTTGTTGACGACGACTGCTGATGCCCTCAGGGGTGTTTTTTATTTGACGATAGGTGGAATGTGGTACTCATATGCGTAAACTTGGTATGGAATATAACTGCGCAATGGACACATAGGTATTGGTTGGGACCTTCCCTTGTAATCATTGTTGACAGAGACGCTTATGGAGGCACATGTATTCGACAGATCTGAACAAAGTGCAATGGTTGTAAGGTACGATACCATCTTGACATGAAAGCTTTTGTCGTAGTTGAATGTCAGGAGGATTGATGACATCTGTGGACAATGATGTATCCCATAGTGCCACCCGAGGATGCCCCTTTGTATGGAGAGGGGTGATCCAAGGTACCGCTTCCTTTTTGGAATATGGGTGTTGAAGTCGACAAAAAGGAAGCCTTAACTGAATGAGGGGTCGCCGATATGAGGGATAATAGACCTGGATGAGGTGGGTTTAACATAGGCATGTTGGTGAGGGGTGACTGAAAATTGATGATGGGGTTTCAGTGGCCCGAGGTCGAAGTATACTTAAGAAACTTGGTGGCAGTCATAGTTATTTTTGAAGGGGAAAATCCCTAGAGTCGGTAGGACTTCTAGGGTGGGTGTAAACTAGCTATGAATGTCGTGATGGTTTGTGCGTGGGGGGTGAAATACTCCGACCAAGGGTGTTCAGGGACTACTGCCATGTGAGAAAAGATGAAATACGAGGGTGAGGGGACGAAGTGCACTGTTTGCGGTCTTTGTATACTTACCAAAAGAATAAAATAATGGGGTTTGGTTTGTACAAAACATAGAGATGGGTACCCCAAAACATGAAAGTGTTTGCTCACTGATGTTGTGAAGAAGGTGTTTTGATGGGGGTGGGGGTCCCATTGGTTGGTCTCATGTGAGGGGTTGATGAAGAGGATGAAAAAGTATAGTAGATGGGATTATGTTGGTGGAGGTATGGTGGGCCAAATGCGAGGCGCGATGGTGTGCTTTTGATCTGCTTGTACAACCGGGTCTTCCGGGAAGGGGGCTTTAGCTTGTATGGTAATCTAGACCTTATGCATGATGAATGGATAAGCATGAGGTGCTTCCCAGACTCAAGTGGTATGGCCATGGCATTAGTTATGTTGTGATATATGGTCTACTGTGGGTGATGGGCGCCATGAAGGGGAGGCTCTACTGACCGACGCAAATGTTTATCATGTGCAAGGTGAGGTGATGATAAACATGATCGGATATGAGGACCCTATGGTTTATTTCTGATGGAGAAATGATGTTAGGATATGCAAAATACCCTGGGACTCTATCATGCTAGGGGTAGAATGATACCTGCTCTGGAACTTTCAGGAGATAACGTTGTGGATGGTTTGCAGGTTTTTCATGCAAAAACAAATACCTCAAGTGAAAGCATCTTCTTTTTATCAAATATTATTGAAATGCATGAGCTTTTAAAAGGAATATGAGAGAGGGCATACCTGCCGGCGCTGAAAAAACATTTTTGTGGAAAGAGAATGTGTGGCATGAATTATGTTCGCTTTGGAGTTGTTACTTGGCTCCTAGCTTTGATTTTAGTTGGGGTTGCCCCTAGACTGAGATCATGGGGGGTGTTTGCTGGTTACTGCCTGTTGATCAGCGATTGTCATTGATGTCAACCCAAGCAGCACCAGGGGCTAACCCAATATTGCATGGGAATTTTGACCTACCAAAATAATATATTCTGGGTCAATAATTCTTTTTATGGTTTCTACTTGTCGAGATGTTTCCATTGATATATGGCACGCCATGTAATTCTTCACGGTTTGAGAGATATTCATGTTTGAAGTTTGTATCGCAGTTAGTGGGCTAAAACCCCATGGCGTTGGGGCATGGGTCATAGAAAAGTCATAATTAATATTTTTTAAGCTCCTAAAATCCCTCCCACGTTCACTTGTTGAAGCCCCTCTCAACCTAAGCATTTATATAAATTGTGATCCTCATTTCCTCGTTATGCAAGGGATTTCGCCATATGAAACAGGTCGTCGTGGCATTTTCGCTCTAACATTTTTCTACTAAGGTTCAGAAGCTGAAATTATTATGAGGCAAAGCCAAAATCCTAAGGAAACTACTGTAAAAATTTTAGATCAAGGTGCACAACATTTTTGGAGATATGATCTGTGGAAGTCAGGGTTTTTGTAGGCTCCTGAAATTCATCTCAAAGAAGTGACCTTGGTAAATTCGTCATAACTCTCTCTCTGAGTATCGGATCGGAATTCCGTAAAAAGTGGCAGATAACACATAGTATTTAATTTTCGCTATATAAATTGCAGAACCAAATGAAGAAACATTGACACGTGGCATGTCGTACAAGTGCACTCTACTGAAACAGTCCATAATTAGGGAATTGTGAGAGATTGGGTATAACTCTCTCTTCAAGAATCCAAATTGGGTCAGACCTATGGCATTGGAAAGACGACTCAGAGGACTACTACAAAACCTAAAATCAGATATTTAGGATCTGAAATAACAGAGATACACCAGATTCAATATTGAGCTCCTAGAAGGCAACAAAAAGGTAGATCATGTGTTGTCAAGGGTTGCAAAGGACCAGACTTTCTACGGAAGAAAAGCAAAGCAAAGTGCAGCAGAGGGTAGAATGACAAGAGTAGAAACCGAGGTGCATAACATTAGCAAGAATTTCATCATATGAAGTATTCAAGTGGGCAGCACTGCATACAATCATTGTAAAGGTATCATTGTACTAACTCATTGTAAATACATTATTATAAAAATTGTACTAGTTTTTATCTACCAAGGGTTGAAGAGGCAGTGTTGAGAGGTCTAGGATCATCATTAGGTGGTTGTGTCAAAGTTGGGGTTATGGTCTAGTATATATTCTTCTTCTACATCATTCTATATCATTGTAAAGTGGACCATTACCTGCAGTGGGGTCATTCTGTGCAAATTAATACATAGGGTGGTAGGGTGGTGCTAGGGTGAGTTGTAGCTCATTGGGTGTTGGGGCATGGATTTGGTTGTGTGAAGAAATCTTGGCGATTGGAGTGTCCATCCAGTGGGAGGTTTGGAGAAGAATGCTATAGATTCTAGGAAGTTGGAGCTTATTTTCAATTGGAGTTGAATATTAAAGAATTATTAGAAAAAGCATTAGGTGGTTTTTGTCGGTGGAAGTTTCCACCTTAAAAAGCGTATTGCATTTGTGTTCCTCTTGTTTTCTGCTATCATTGTACAAACAATGATAATAATTGTAGATTAACTAATGATCTAATTGAAAGGAATATTGATTCACCCCCCCCCCCCCCCCCACCCAGTATTTCCAACACTGCCCCCTGTCCAAGATCTCCCCGAATACAGATTACTGCTGCATAGGTGACCTTAGGTCAAAGACCCGACCAAACCATCTGTAGCAATAAATGCGCTTGATAACTCAAGAGGATGAGGCAACCAGGTTCCCCTGTCCCTGGTTGGTGTATGGTGGTTTGGGGGGAGGAGGGACAAATGGTTGTCTTTCTGGTGACTGTTGCTCCTCCTACAGGTACAGGATGAAACGAGGTTCATTTCTCGTAGATGGGGTGGGGGGATCCTCTTGATAGGACTGCTCGATGGCATGTAAGGCATCCCTATATCGTTTTATCTGTGGACAATGGTGGGTATAGTGCCCATGGTTGCTACAGAGAGCACATGCATTATTGGTACGCAACACTTTGCCTTTACCTTTGGTGGTAGGTTCCTTTTTACGGGAACACGATGTCACAATGTCTGTTTCGGAGCCAAGTAGTGGTTTTAATTCATCCAGATCCAGACAGATGTGGGTAGGATGACCTATTATGTCGCATATGGCGCAGACTGGTGATTCCCATTGAATGGCGGGGATCACCATCTTCTTTCCTCTCTTCTCGGTTTTCTTAGTTGAAATCAACAGTTTTGCAATGGGAATTTCCTTTGCAGGGGTGGTCTCAACCATTTCTTGGATGGGTGAGGGCTCCTCAGGACTGAGGGGCTTCAACCCTGTGACAGTAACATGGGTGGCTCCTGTTCCGGAAGGAGGAACGAGATACCACATTGGGAATGCCAACAATATGTTGGGTAGTACCAGTGTTTCCAAAACCTACTAGGAGCAGAAGCCAGCTAGGAGGTAGAGGAAAGGGGTTTGAGAGGTGGCGTAGGCTAGGGAGGCTATTGTGTCTGATGCCTCAGTGTTTTTACTACTTGAGTCCATGTCCTAACTAGCCTCGGCGCTTGACATGGACATCATGCATACTGGAGCTCCTATGACATTAGGTGATGCCTTAGGGATAATGGGAGGATCTCCTAGGAATGACCTTAGAACGGACGATGGTTTGAATTGGCTAGGGCCATATTATTGGTACCATGAGAGAGCATCTGAGGCTGTATTTACATAGGGTAGAATTACATCCATATTGGTTATGGGACGCTTCTCGCTGTGTGTCAGTTGGTCTACAGTAGTGATGCGATCCTCGTGGGGGAAAATCATAATGTAAAAGACAAAGGAGGCTATGGCAGACATGGCGTACATATAACTTCGTCTGAGGAGTATATTTTAATCCAAGTGAGCATCCAAGACTTCAATGTCTATGTGGACTATCTTTTCGGCTAAGCAGACTGGGACATTTTGGTAGAGGCCGACGAGGGTCGAGGGACGACCGTCGTATGCTCGAAGCGTGATGAATGAGTCCATTGTCTTGGTTAATCTATTTTGTCTTGGCTCACACAGGTTCAAAAAATAAGTTCGCACAAGGTGCATGATCACAGACAAAAGGCTCACTCTGAACTAGGGCTTCTGAGCCATAGTCGTAGGTATAGGACTATAGAATTTGAGTTAGATCTGTTGGAATAGCATGGAAAGGGAGAAGCTAAAATTCCCTAGTAGCAGGCAGATTTTTTCAAGGTTGCGGTCAGGGTTCTTGGGCTACATCGACCTGATTAGGACCTCAGTCATAGACATAGTGAGTCTACGTAGTGGGCAGGGAATCTTCAACCATGGGCTCAAGGTTCTGAGGTCACGACTAAGGGTTTTTTTGGGCAGATCTGAGTTGGATCATCTTAAATTTCTTACGTAGTGCATATGTACATCAGTCACTTAGTCACAGATGTTTTCAATTAGTATTTGACAACATCCTAGATTCAGATCTAGGATTTCCCAGTTGAGTTTAGTTGGCTTCGGTGATCTATTGGATATGTGTTTATTGAGGTTGTAGATCTACAAATCTAATATTTGTTCAATATATTTCAGCTGCAGATCAGGTCCTCAAAGACATATATTCATTTCTCTGAATTTTCTGCTCAGTGATCGTTGTGTTCATCAGTATGCGACAGCCAATGTCAGTGCATCTTAATTCTCAGTATCAAGTTCCTTCAGTAAAGACATGTTTAAGGTCACATTATGCATGTTCTAGTTGTTTTACTACATTATGAAGATATGGATCAATGGATCATTGTACTCTTGGTTGTTTAATCATTTGATGGCGATATAAGAAGAAGAATTTGCAAGGGTTTTCCCCATAGTGGGTTTTTCCCTGGTCTTAAACCAATCATGGTGTCTCTATGTGTGCATGCTTTTATTTCTGTGTTCCTTTACATTTTGCTGCTTAGATGATGATGATGGTATTGTTCTTTCTATATAGTTTCTCATGTTGATGGTTAACAATGTAGATCTGTATAATGATAAAATGATTTCGGGTGAATTTAACATGTTATTGGACAAATGCAACTATCAAAGATAATAAAAATGTAGCTCTATGAAAAATCAACATTTGTCAAGGGTGGATAGGATTAATTACTCACCAGGTTTCAGGGGCATGACATTGCCATTACCCTAGAGTTCACTAATATTTTTAATGGATCTTGAGCATTAGTGAGAAAACTTACTATGGTAGTGAACATTGCAATGATCACAACAATATATAAGCTCTCATGCGAGGGTGAAGACTGGTCTAAGAACTTTAAAATTTCCATTGGGAGATGATGTCCTTTTTTGAAGAAACCATCACTATTACCTGATTTGAGGTGAGGAATTCATCAAGAATACATGCTTCCCTCGTGGCGCAAATTAGTATTTATTATGCAAAAAATTGTGACATGTGAGGGTTGGTATAACATGGTATATCTTTATCACATCAAAATTATCATGCACTTGGTAGGGAATAAGCCACTTAACATGCATTATCACTTGTTGAAAATATTAAATAATATGGTACCTATTGTGAGATGGAATGACCTAGAGGCTAGGTTATGCCACTAAGGTTTAATTAAAATGTTGATTACAACTAAATTGCCTTGCTTGGATATTTTGTGGGATGTTTTTCTTTGAGGATATTAGAGTAAACCATGAGCTAGGGTTCTACAATGTAGGAGGCATTTTAAATAAGATACTACCTCTGCGCCTAGTCTACAATTCCCAACCAGGGCCTCACCAAGAATAAATACCTAGAAGTGCAAGGAGCCAACACAAAGAACTAGGACCTTGGAATGCATTGAAGTACTAGATACTACACCAGCAGATGAGCAGAGGCACAATGCACCCGAACAAGGTATTGATCCCATGGTTGAGGGCTTTTAAGGTTTCATGGGTGATGATGTAGTTGAAACCAGCCCTTAGCCACTAGTAGAGGATATGGTACATGAGCCACAAAAACATTTCACTATTGAAATTAGAGAACTAGGCCGAGCAAGCTAAAAAGGGGAAATGTATGATTTTGTCTCCCAAATACTTTCATTTTTGTAGCCCCAACTACCAAAATATTTTAAAGAAAATTAAGAACTTAATTGTGCAAGACCAGAAGCTTCGGGTTAAGCTACGTTGAACTAAACTAAAGCTCAGTAATCTAAGAACTTTTCTTGAAGCTATATCGTGAGCCTTGGTATTGCACCAAGAGCGCTGCAACTGCTAGAGGCTACTCTACTTTACTTTATCAACCCGGGGTTCGTACAAACTTGGAGGTGGTAGTGCTATATACACAACAAACACATTCTCATTAGATAATTTTTGAGGTATAAAATGAGCCTTCTAAGAAAAATGTACAACCAAAATAAACTTTATAAGAACCAATAGGATTCAAGATGATGATGTCAACCATGGGGGATGCTTCACCATTTTTGGGGGAAAAAAGTAAAAATATTAAAAAATAATAAACTAATAAAACCACTTTTTCAACTTGTATTTTCAACTTATCTCCCTAAGGTTTTACTCAAATTTCAAGAGGGAGTACTCATTTCAAGCAGAATTTGATTCATCATCCAAGGAGTACCCATGTTGAATACTTTTGATGAACCCTGCTACACGAAAAATGAGAAATACATGAAAAACAACATTGTATATGTTGTTTGTTTTTGTCCCTACTTTAATAAAAATATTTATTTTCTTCTTTTGTCCATTTTTTGGTGGAATCATTTTGTTATACATTAAACAATGATTCCCTTCGAATTATATATATGCATGCTTATGTGAAGTAAGGGGATCCTCATAAATCAATGTTCTATACTTGGTATCTATTATTATTTTTAATACAACATAACATTTGCACGAGTGTTATGAAGGCGATTCAAGGGAACTACAATTATATTATGATCCAGGTTTAATGGATTGGGGGTTATGAATGCTTCAACACACATACACACACACACATACACACATACCTTGTGTGTGTGTGTGTGTGTTTTGTAGCATTGAAAGGAATATCTAATCTACTTGCATGACCAGTTGACTTCCTTTAGAATTAGGTAGATCAATTAAAGATGATTAACCCCATAGGATTGACCAACCATAAACTTTAATTGATGTTTATTATAATGCAAATATTGTAGAACAAAATTTTCTCTATGAACTCTACTTGTTCAATTTTATTTTGCAAAATAATTCTAAATGGAACCCTAACCTTTTTTTTTTGGATTTTAAACTTATATCCTTTATGTCTTATATGAATAATATGGTAAAATGGAATAAATCCTTAGATTTTTAAGAGCAAAAAAAAATAGAGGCCAATTAAACGATTAGGGAATAATATCCACTTACAAGCTAGGTTTTCAATGATATGTAGAGACTAAGGGAAGGCCCAAGTGAATTAATCACTATTAGACACAATTAGTGAAACACCATACAAAGTACCGTGAGATGCCCAAAAGATATTCATTAGAATCCCTTCTAGTTGCTCATGATATTTTGGAAGAATTGCCACCTTATTTTTAGGATAGTCACCTTATGAGATATCTTACTTCAGCTTGTCCCTCAATAGGGTTATTTTCTACACTTATTCCTTGTTAACACATTTTCCATGGTGGGTAAGGATTTGCTTTCATTATCCTTTGTTGTGGTGTCCCACAAGGTTTTATAGAGCTACCATTGAATGGGATGAGGAAGAAGAGAGATAAAAGTTGATGAAAATGCAGGAGACATTGGGGTACTACAAACTTGGAGAGTTTGGACACCTTCCCTACAATTGGGTTGGTGTGCATGCACAAATTCTAGAAATAGAATGAGTTGCATGAGGACATGAAACCAAATCAGTGAGGGGGAGATGATGAGCTTCCCAATTGACATCCTTTTCGTCTATCAAACCATTTCTTTTTTACTTAAGTTCATTCCTCTTTCCCTATTTTTGGATCCTTAAACATGCTCTTTACCATTTTTAGCTCAAAAGTATATATGCTTATTATGTTTCTTTGATTTATTGTTTAAAGATTTGAATTAAGGAATGTGTTGAAAAGTTATCAAATCTAGGTGTTAAATGTGTGTGTGTGTGTGTGTGTGTGTGTATGTTATGATGTGTGCATAATAAAGAGGACTGACTATGCCTCTGAAGTATAACATGGTATATCTTTATCACATCAAAATTATCATGCACTTGGTAGGGAATAAGCCACTTAACATGCATTATCACTTGTTGAAAATATTAAATAATATGGTACCTATTGTGAGATGGAATGACTTAGAGGCTAGGTTATGCCACTACGGTTTAATTAAAATGTTGATTACAACTAAATTGCCTTGCTTGGATATTTTGTGGGGTGTTTTTCTTTGAGGATATTGGAGTAAACCATGAACTAGGGTTCTACCATGCAAAAGGCATTTTAAATAAGAGACTACCTCTGCGCCTAGTCTGCAATTCCCAACCAGGGCCTCACCAAGAATAAATACCTAGAAGTGCAAGGAGCCAACACAAAGAACTACGGCCTTGGAATGCATTGAAGTACTAGATACTACACCAGCAGATGAGCAGAGGCATAATGCACCCAAACAAGGTATTGAACCCATGGTTGAGGGCTTTTAAGGTTTCACGGGTGATGATGTAGTTGAAACCAACCCTTAGCCACTAGTAGAGGATATGGTACATGAGCCACAAAAACATTTCACTATTGAAATTAGAGAAATAGGCCGAGTAAGCTAAAAAGGGGAAATGTATGATTTTGTCTCCCAAATACTTTCATTTTTGTAGCCCCAAATACCAAAATATTTTAAAGAAAAATAAGAACTTAATTGTGCAAAACCAGAAGCTTAAGGTTAAGCTAGATTGAACTAAACTAAAGCTCAGTAATCTAAGAACTTTTCTTGATGCTATATCGTGAGCCTTGGTATTGCACCAAGAGTGCTGCAACTCCTAGAGGCTACTCTACTTTACTTTACCAACCCAGGGTTCGTACAAAGTTGGAGGTGGTAGTGCTGTATACACAACAAACACATTCTCATTAGATAATTTTTGAGGTATAAAATGAGCCTTCTAAGAAAAATGTACAACCAAAATAAACTTTATAAGAACCAATAGGATTCAAGATGATGATGTCAACCATGGGGGATGCTTCACCATTTTTGGGGGAAAAAGGTAAAAATATTAAAAAATAATAAACTAATAAAACCACTTTTTCAACTTGTATTTTCAACTTATCTCCCTAAGGTTTTACTCAAATTTCAAGAGGGAGTACTCGTTTCATGCAGAATTTGATTCATCATCCAAGGAGTACCCATGTTGAATACTTTTGATGGACCCTGCTACACGAAAAATGAGAAATACATGAAAAACAAAATTGTATATGTTGTTTGTTTTTGTCCCTACTTTAATAAAAACATTTATTTTCTTATTTTATCCATTTTTTGGTGGAATCATTTTGTTATACATTAAACAATGATTCCCTTCGAATTATATATATGCATGTATGAAGTAGGGATCTCATAAATCAATGTTACATACTTGGTATACATTATTATTTGTAATACAACTAAAATTTGTGTGTCTTATGAGTGATTCAAGAGGAACTACAATTATATTGATCCGGTTTAATGGATTGGGGGTTATAGATATTTAACACACACACACACATACACACATACCTTGTGTGTGTGTGTGTGTGTTTGTAACATTGAAAGAATATCTAATCTACTTGCATGACCAGTGGGCTTCCTTTAGAATTAGGTAGATCAATTAAAGATGATTAACCCCATAGGATTGACCAACCACAAACTTTTATTGATATTTATTATAATGCAAATATTGTAGAACAAAATTTTCTCTATGAACTCTAATTGTTCAATTTTATTTTGCAAAATAATTCTAAATGGAACCCTAACCATTTTTTTTTTTGGATTTTCAACTTAGATCCTTTATGTCTTATATGAATAATATGGTAAAATGGAAGAAATCATTATATTTTTAAGAGCGAAAAAAATAGAGGCCAATTAAACGATTAGGGAAGAATATCCACTTACAAGCCAGGTTTTAAATGATCTATAGAGACTAAGGGAAGGCCCAAGTGAATTAATCACTATTAGACACAATTAGTGAAACACCATACAAAGTGTCGTGAGATGTCCAAAAGATATTCATTAGAATCCCTTCTAGTTGCTCATGATATTTTGGAAGAATTGCCACCTTATTTATAGGATAGTCACCTTATGAGATATCTTACTTCAACTTGTCCCTCAATAGGGTTATTTTCTACACTTATTCCTTGTTAACACATGGTACATGGTGGGTAAGGATTTGCTTTCATTATCCTTTGTTGTGGTGTCCCACAAGGTTTTATAGAGCTCCCATTGAATGGGATGAGGAAGAAGAGAGATCAAAGTTGATGCAAATGCTGGAGACATTGGGGTACTACAAACTTGGAGAGTTTGGACACCTTGCCTAGAATTGGGTTGGAGGGGAGATGATGAGCTTCCCAGTTGACATCCTTTTCTTCTGAGCCATTTCTTTTTACCTAAGTTCATTCCTCTTTCCCTATTTTTGGATCCTTAAACATGCTCTTTACCATTTTTAGCTCAAAGGTATATAAGGTACTCTATGCTTATTATGTTTCTTTGATTTATTGTTTAAAGATTTGAATTAAGGAATGTGTTGAAAAGTTATCAAAGCTAGGTGTTAAATGTGTGTGTGTGTGTGTGTGTGTATGTGTGTGTTATGATGTGTGCATAATAAAGAGGACTGACTATGCCTCTGAAGTATAACATGGTATATCTTTATCACATCAAAATTATCATGCACTTGGTAGGGAATAAGCCACTTAACATGCATTATCACTTGTTGAAAATATTAAATAATATGGTACCTATTGTGAGATGGAATGACTTAGAGGCTAGGTTATGCCACTAAGGTTTAATTAAAATGTTGATTACAACTAAATTGCCTTGCTTGGATATTTTGTGGGGTGTTTTTCTTTGAGGATATTGGAGTAAACCATGAACTAGGGTTCTACCATGAAAAAGGCATTTTAAATAAGAGACTACCTCTGCGCCTAGTCTGCAATTCCCAACCAGGGCCTCACCAAGAATAAATACCTAGAAGTGCAAGGAGCCAACACAAAGAACTACGGCCTTGGAATGCATTGAAGTACTAGATACTACACCAGCAGATGAGCAGAGGCATAATGCACCCAAACAAGGTATTGAACCCATGGTTGAGGGCTTTTAAGGTTTCACGGGTGATGATGTAGTTGAAACCAGCCCTTAGCCACTAGTAGAGGATATGGTACATGAGCCACAAAAACATTTCACTATTGAAATTAGAGAAATAGGCCGAGTAAGCTAAAAAGGGGAAATGTATGATTTTGTCTCCCAAATACTTTCATTTTTGTAGCCCCAAATACCAAAATATTTTAAAGAAAAATAAGAACTTAATTGTGCAAAACCAGAAGCTTAAGGTTAAGCTAGATTGAACTAAACTAAAGCTCAGTAATCTAATAACTTTTCTTGATGCTATATCGTGAGCCTTGGTATTGCACCAAAGTCTTTTCAACTCCTAGAGGCTACTCTACTTTACTTTACCAACCCAGGGTTCGTACAAAGTTGGAGGTGGTAGTGCTGTATACACAACAAACACATTCTCATTAGATAATTTTTAAGGTATAAAATGAGCCTTCTAAGAAAAATGTACAACCAAAATAAACTTTATAAGAACCAATAGGATTCACGATGATGATGTCAACCATGGGGGATGCTTCACCATTTTTGGGGAAAAAGGTAAAAATATTAAAAAATAATAAACTAATAAAACCACTTTTTCAACTTATCTCCCTAAGGTTTTACTCAAATTTCAAGAGGGAGTACTCGTTTCATGCAGAATTTGATTCATCATCCAAGGAGTACCCATGTTGAATACTTTTGATGGACCCTGCTACACGAAAAATGAGAAATACATGAAAAACAAAATTGTATATGTTGTTTGTTTTTGTCCCTACTTTAATAAAAACATTTATTTTCTTATTTTATCCATTTTTTGGTGGAATCATTTTGTTATACATTAAACAATGATTCCCTTCGAATTATACATATGCATGCTTCTATGAAGTAAGGGGATCCTCATAAATCAATGTTCTATACTTGGTATCTGTTATTATTTGTAATACAACATAAAATTTGTGTGTCTTATGAAGGTGATTCAAGGGAACTACAATTATATTATGATCCAGGTTTAATGGATTGGGGGTTATGAATGCTTCAACACACACACACATACACACATACCTTGTGTGTGTGTGTGTGTGTTTTGTAGCATTGAAAGGAATATCTAATCTACTTGCATGACCAGTGGGCTTCCTTTAGAATTAGGTAGATCAATTAAAGATGATTAACCCCATAGGATTGACCAACCACAAACTTTTATTGATATTTATTATAATGCAAATATTGTAGAACAAAATTTTCTCTATGAACTCTAATTGTTCAATTTTATTTTGCAAAATAATTCTAAATGGAACCCTAACCATTTTTTTTTTTGGATTTTCAACTTAGATCCTTTATGTCTTATATGAATAATATGGTAAAATGGAAGAAATCATTATATTTTTAAGAGCGAAAAAAATAGAGGCCAATTAAACGATTAGGGAAGAATATCCACTTACAAGCCAGGTTTTCAATGATCTGTAGAGACTAAGGGAAGGCCCAAGTGAATTAATCACTATTAGACACAATTAGTGAAACACCATACAAAGTGTCGTGAGATGTCCAAAAGATATTCATTAGAATCCCTTCTAGTTGCTCATGATATTTTGGAAGAATTGCCACCTTATTTATAGGATAGTCACCTTATGAGATATCTTACTTCAACTTGTCCCTCAATAGGGTTATTTTATACACTTATTCCTTGTTAACACATGGTACATGGTGGGTAAGGATTTGCTTTCATTATCCTTTGTTGTGGTGTCCCACAAGGTTTTATAGAGCTCCCATTGAATGGGATGAGGAAGAAGAGAGATCAAAGTTGATGCAAATGCTGGAGACATTGGGGTACTACAAACTTGGAGAGTTTGGACACCTTGCCTAGAATTGGGTTGGTATGCATGCACGGATTCTAGAAATAGAATGAGTTGCATGAGGACATGCAACCAAACCAGTGAGGGGGAGATGATGAGCTTCCCAATTGACATCCTTTTCGTCTATCAAACCATTTCTTTTTTACTTAAGTTCATTCCTCTTTCCCTATTTTTGGATCCTTAAACATGCTCTTTACCATTTTTAGCTCAAAAGTATATATGCTTATTATGTTTCTTTGATTTATTGTTTAAAGATTTGAATTAAGGAATGTGTTGAAAAGTTATCAAAGCTAGGTGTTAAATGTGTGTGTGTGTGTGTGTGTGTATGTGTGTGTTATGATGTGTGCATAATAAAGAGGACTGACTATGGCTCAAGTATAACATGGTATATCTTTATCACATCAAAATTATCATGCACTTGGTAGGGAATAAGCCACTTAACATGCATTATCACTTGTTGAAAATATTAAATAATATGGTACCTATTGTGAGATGGAATGACTTAGAGGCTAGGTTATGCCACTACGGTTTAATTAAAATGTTGATTACAACTAAATTGCCTTGCTTGGATATTTTGTTGGGTGTTTTTCTTTTGAGGATATTGAGTAAACCATGAACTAGGGTTCTACCATGCAAAAGGCATTTTAAATAAGAGACTACCTCTCACACTTAGTCCAATTCCCAACCAGGGCCTCACCAAGAATAAATACCTAGAAGTAAGGAGCCAACACAAAGAACTACGGCCTTGGAATGCATCAAGTACTAGATACTACACCAAAGCAGATGAGCAGAGGTGCATAATGCACCCAAACAAGGTATTGAACCCATGGTTGAGGGCTTTTAAGGTTTCACGGGTGATGATGTAGTTGAAACCAGCCCTTAGCCACTAGTAGAGGATATGGTACATGAGCCACAAAAACATTTCACTATTGAAATTAGAGAACTAGGCCGAGTAAGCTAAAAAGGGGAAATGTATGATTTTGTCTCCCAAATACTTTCATTTTTGTAGCCCCAAATACCAAAATATTTTAAAGAAAAATAAGAACTTAATTGTGCAAAACCAGAAGCTTAAGGTTAAGCTAGATTGAACTAAACTAAAGCTCAATAATCTAATAACTTTTCTTGATGCTATATCGTGAGCCTTGGTATTGCACCAAGAGTGCTGCAACTCCTAGAGGCTACTCTACTTTACTTTACCAACCCAGGGTTCGTACAAAGTTGGAGGTGGTAGTGCTGTATACACAACAAACACATTCTCATTAGATAATTTTTGAGGTATAAAATGAGCCTTCTAAGAAAAATGTACAACCAAAATAAACTTTATAAGAACCAATAGGATTCAAGATGATGATGTCAACCATGGGGGATGCTTCACCATTTTTGGGGGAAAAAAGTAAAAATATTAAAAAATAATAAACTAATAAAACCACTTTTTCAACTTGTATTTTCAACTTATCTCCCAAAGGTTTTACTCAAATTTCAAGAGGGAGTACTCATTTCATGCAGAATTTGATTCATCATCCAAGGAGTACCCATGTTGAATACTTTTGATGGACCCTGCTACACGAAAAATGAGAAATACATGAAAAACAACATTGTATATGTTGTTTGTTTTTGTCCCTACTTTAATAAAAATATTTATTTTCTTCTTTTGTCGATTTTTTGGTGGAATCATTTTGTTATACATTAAACAATGATTCCCTTCGAATTATATATATGCATGCTTATGTGAAGTAAGGGGATCCTCATAAATCAATGTTCTATACTTGGTATCTATTATTATTTTTAATACAACATAACATTTGCACGAGTGTTATGAAGGTGATTCAAGGGAATACAATTATATTATGATCCAGGTTTAATGGATTGGGGGTTATGAATGCTTCAACACACACACACACACACACACACACACACATACACACATACCTTATGTGTGTGTGTGTGTGTGTGTTTTGTAGCATTGAAAGGAATATCTAATCTACTTGCATGACCAGTGGGCTTCCTTTAGAATTAGGTAGATCAATTAAAGATGATTAACCCCATATGATTGACCAACCACAAACTTTTATTGATATTTATTATAATGAAAATATTGTAGAACAAAATTTTCTCTATGAACTCTAATTGTTCAATTTTATTTTGCAAAATAATTCTAAATGGAACCCTAACCATTTTTTTTTTGGATTTTCAACTTAGATCCTTTATGTCTTATATGAACAATATGGTAAAATGGAAGAAATCATTATATTTTTAAGAGCGAAAAAAATAGAGGCCAATTAAACGATTAGGGAAGAATATCCACTTACAAGCCAGGTTTTCAATGATCTGTAGAGACTAAGGGAAGGCCCAAGTGAATTAATCACTATAGACACAATTAGTGAAACACCATACAAAGTGTCGTGAGATGTCCAAAAGATATTCATTAGAACCCCTTCTAGTTGCTCATGATATTTTGGAAGAATTGCCACCTTATTTATAGGATAGTCACCTTATGAGATATCTTACTTCAACTTGTCCCTCAATAGGGTTATTTTCTACACTTATTCCTTGTTAACACATGGTCCATGGTGGGTAAGGATTTGCTTTCATTATCCTTTGTTGTGGTGTCCCACAAGGTTTTATAGAGCTCCCATTGAATGGGATGAGGAAGAAGAGAGATCAAAGTTGATGCAAATGCAGGAGACATTGGGGTACTACAAACTTGGAGAGTTTGGACACCTTGCCTACAATTGGGTTGGTGTGCATGCACAAACATTCTGCAGAAATAGAATGAGTTGCATGAGGACAGAGCAACCAAATCAAGGAGGGGATGGAGATGATGAGCTTCCAATTGACATCCTTTTCGGCTCATCAAACCATTTCTTTTACTTAAGTTCATTCCTCTTTCCCTATTTTTGGATCCTTAAACATGCTCTTTACCATTTTTAGCTCAAAAGTATATATGCTTATTATGTTTCTTTGATTTATTGTTTAAAGATTTGAATTAAAAAATGTGTTGAAAAGTTATCAAATCTAGGTGTTAAATGTGTGTGTGTGTGTGTGTGTGTTATGATGTGTGCATAATAAAGAGGACTGACTATGCCTCTGAAGTATTCATAAGTTGTAGTTAGAAAACCATTAGAAGTGTATAATCGTGAATTAATTATCAAGTCATAAGTATAAAGATGTGGGGGAGTACTAGCGATTTTTTGGTTGGAACCTTTGAAGTACATGAGGATCATTCTACCTAATGATGAAAGACATTGATTCCTTATTTCCAGGGCCAACTTGCAAATTGGATATCCATCAAATTCATGATAACGAATAAGGAGTTATATAGTATGCATATGGTGATATCCAAGGCCTGAGAAAACACAAGAATTTTGGAATTGAGCATGGCTCGAGCTAGTTCAACATGCAATGTTGGTAGCTACACCATCGGCCTATATGGCCAACATAAAATCATGAGCACGGCATCACCCCCCCTCCGTCCCCCCACGATCGCTTGAATGTTGTTTGTTTGTGTTCTTAATTTAATAAAAATATTGTGTTTGTATCTGTTATTATTTTTAATACAACATAAAATTTGCGTGAGTGTTATGAAGGCGATTCAAGGGAACTACAATTATATTCTAATCCAGGGTTAATGGATTGGGGGTTATGAATGCTTCAACATACACACACAAATATATGTGTGTGTGTTTTGTAGCATTGAAAGGCATATAATGAAAAATCAAATTGGCTTTCCCGGTTTGGGATGTAGGAGAAAATCTTTGTGTATATTTTATGTTCTTGTCGTTGTTTATTTTTAAGTTTTAAGATTTGGTTTGCACGTAATTTCTGTACAGAGTTAAAACCTACAACTTTACTAATTTTTATGATTTGTCCCATGCTACTAGGAATTTAAGTTTATTTTTCAATTTAACCTTGAAATGATTAAAATTTGTTCTTTTATAATTTATTTAATTTAATTTTTATTTAGATCTAGTTTTAATTCTTATTTTTGAATTGAACTTTAGCATATTCAAATTGTTTTGGCAACAAATTAAACAAAGAGTAAATCTCCTATTGATTTTTGTAACTTACTTGAATTAATTTGGTAACATTATATGTGCCAAACACTTAATGTAAAATTACAAATTTGTGAAGTCATTTGAGGCAAAAATATATATGACCATGTAATTATACATATATTCTTTTTTCTTCATCGTACATCATATAATTATACATATGTTCTTTTTGCTCCATCATACATCATGGAAAGCAAAGATGGAAATATGATGATTTTCCTTAATATTGGTCATGTGCACAACTACAACAAAAATGAGCACACTAAATAAAATATTAGTTAAGCCAACGCAACATTCATGTAACACAAAAACTATTAATTCTAGTTTTTAAAGAGGGAGAGAATAGTGCAAAGATTAAGAGGGAGAGAATAGTTCAAATTGTAAAGCCTACGTTACATTATTGGGACATGTGTTGTTAATAAATTATTGATTTATGATTAGTCTTTTGTCCCAACAACCAAGGTTGAATAAATTGCAAGCGCGTCCTATTCGTACTTGTATGAATTGATTACAATCATTAACACTATAACCTCTAGGCATACTAATGTGGCCCTTGATGTTGAACACAGGGCTAATAAGGTATTTAAACCACCGACATCACAAAGAGTTCATTAACAATATAGTCTATCACCAATCGATCTACACCCTAGAGGCATTTATGATTTTATTTTAAGGTGATTTACAACATTTCTAAATAAAACTAACTTAGAAATATAAGAAGAAAATAGTCTCTACTTCCTTTGCCAATTTGATGTAATATATCAACTTTATTTTCTCCATAAAATGACATTTACACAAATCTATTTTGTTAATAATTTTAATAATGATGAATTTTACAAATTATAAATTAATTGCAAACTACTAAACATTCATCATTTAAAAACATGCTCTATAAAAAATAACTTGAACATAACATAACATAACTCAACTCTTCATATTGTTTAATCTTAATCATATTGTAACATAACTCAACTCTTCATATTGTTTAATCTTAATCATATTGTAACATAACTCAACTCTTCATATTGTTTAATCTTAATCATATTGTAACTTGAACATCGATGTTCAAGATAAGAAATACCAAAAAAAAACATTCTTAAAAACGACAAAAAGAACATTCTTAGTTTGAATATATGCAATAGCCAGAGCGAAGCGTATTGTTTAAGAAGTGATTAGAGGATTTATTTGGCAATTTTAATGGATAACGTATAGTTTTCTAAGGATTAATTTTAGATTTCGAAGCATATGCAAACACTTTAATATGTTTGCATATGACGTTTCATCTGTATGAGGTATAAGGAATCATTTGCATAAAACTCTTATGCATCTCTCCTCAATGGAGTCAGGAATTTGGTAATCACTTTTACGAGAAAAGGTGTGTGTGCCCAGGATTGCCCACCCGGTGGCTTTCCTAATGTTTTCATTTCATTCTGCCTGCTTCAATTTAAATACAAATACAAAGTTATTATTAAATATAAATACAAATAAACAAAGTTATTAAATTTAAATACAAATAAACAAAGTTATTATTATTTTTCCAAATCTCATCTTTTTTCCATTCCTCAATATATGCAAAACGAACATGTTATTCCGTTGGTCAAACTGGGTCGCAGGGGTGAAAGTCACGTATACATGTTATTCCATTGCTCAAACTGGGTCACACGGGTGCTTGTTATTTCGTCAGTCAAACTAGGTCACACGAGTGGAAACCACGTATTAATGTATTTTGTTGACAATTGTTATTTTGGACTCCAAATTCATCTGCCATCAGAGTGGCGCAGCGGAAGCGTGTTGGGCCCATAACCCACAGGTCCCAGGATCGAAACCTGGCTCTGATAGCTCTTATCAGAAGTGGCTTCTATTTCGATTCGAATTTTTTACTGCACTGCCCCTTTCGATTCGATTTTTTTTGTGAATTCGATCATTTTACTGTGTTATTTTTTCGATTCGATTTTTTTGTGAATTCGATCATACAGGTCAATTTTTTTTTTCACCGCGCCTTACGATTCGATTTGTGTATTAATTCGATCATAGAGGTAATTTTTTTTTTCACCGCGCCTTTCGATTCCATTTGTTTGTGATTTATTTTTTTACTGCGCTCTTTTTCAATTCGATTTATTCACCGCGCCTTCATTTGTTTGTCATTTCTATTTTTCACGGCCTTTAGATTCGATTTATTTGTGAATTTGATCATAGAGCTAAATTCTTTTTTTATTTCTTTTTTTTCACCATGCCTGTTGGTATATAAAGGGATTTTTTTAATGTTCCTTTACAAAATGATTATTTTAATTAATACATTAAAACCAAAAATATTTAAAATATATATTAAAATGGAATTTTTTTAATGTTCCTTTACAAAATATATATATTAAGATTATTTCTTCAAATTAAAACCAAAAATATTTAAAATATATATTAAAATTAATAAAAACAATAATTTAAAAAATATATGAAGAGACATTAAAAAAACATTTAAATATATATTAAGATACCTTAAAAACAAAAACATTTAAATATATATTTAAATTAGTCTTTAATACTACATAAATACAACAATTTTAAAATATATATTAAAATTGTTTCAATTAATACATTGAAAACCAAAAAAATTTAAAATATATATTAAAATTAGTCTATGATAATGGATAAAAATAACAATTTTAAAATATATATTAAGACTATTTCAATTAATACATTAAAAATAAAAATAAAAATAATTTAAAATATATATTAAAATGAGTCTATAATAATACCCAGAAAAAATAACAATTTTAATATATATAGATATATATTATTTTAATTAATATATTAAAAATCAAAGACATTTAAAACATATATTAAAATTAGTTTATAATAATAGATGGTGATGGATGTATTTTTAAGCTATTCCATGATGTGAAAATCACCAACTTTCGTGGGCAAAAATTCAGTGATGTTAAGGGTTGGTGTGGCTCAGGTTAGGTGCTATCCCTAGGTCATTTTTACAGCTTAGATGCCCCTAAGAAGCTATTTCTCAAGCCACAAGTCTAGCCTGATGTGATCTCTTGAGAACTTAAAGAACTTGACCTAAATAATAATAATAACAATAATAATGCATAAAATTAAATTATTTTAATATATATATATATATATATATATATATATATATATATATATATATATATATATATATATATATATATATATATATTAAAATTACTTCAATCAATACAATAAAAACTAAAAAAAATTAAAATATATATTAAACTTAGTTAGTTGTTACCAAAAGGGAAACAAATATTCACCTACTATCCTTTGATGGATGGATTGGATCTCAATCTAAATCAATGGCAAGGGATTTTATCATTTGAAAAGCTCTAATTTTCACTTTTCTAGGACAATGGATTTCTCGGAAAATCAATTGGGGAATACCCATAAATTACAATGATAGAGAATATTGGCTTTCAAATGAACTAATTAGTTTCGTTCACTTCAACAACATTGTGACGTTGGAAAATGCTTCAATTTTTGGCTTCTATAGTTTATAGAACCGAAGTTAGATGTACGTGGGAGAGTTTGAATTTAAAGGGATAATAGTAGACAAATGGAATGTGTTTGTGAATCAATGAAAAAAGAATCACATGCTGATAAATTATGAATGAGAGTAGTATATTTATACATAACTGTTTAGAGTATTGTATTTTCCTCAAGAGAGATTATGAATTTACATGTACAATGTCAATGATAACCAAACCTAGAAATACAATAATGACTAGAGTGTAAATTCGACCATCTACAAATTGAAGCTTGCATTGATCACTTTTATTAAAAGAGATTATTCAAAAAGAAATAGTATCCATTGACAATGGAGAAAAATATCACCATTTCCATTTCAGTAACAAGATGTAGAAGAATATTTGAAATATAGGTGTATTGAGAATGCAAACAACAAATAGATTATACCAACTCTACCAAAATATTTTTTTGTGGAGGATTAAAATGAAGACTTGAATTTGAAGGTGAGAAGAATTATTCAAAGGTAAGCGTTGCAACACTACCATTTCTTTGGAGGTTGTATTTCTGCAAAGAGAAGGCTCCAGGTGCGAGCCAAGTACAACCTGATCAAACTAGATAACTAACAAAATCCATTAACTTTAAAGTCATCCCAACACTCAACTAATCAATTGCTTACATAAGCAAGCTACTAAACTCTAACTAGACTTACATTTTTATAGTCACCGCATTGATATTTCTTTCATTTTATTTTTCAATTAATTAAGTTGATATTTAATAACGTAATTTTGCATATTATGTAACTCTATCTTAAATTGGCCCATTACAATGATACCCCTTAATACAACACTCAACTCCACTTACATTAACATTATTTTAAACATTATATATAAAAATGAATATTTAAAAAATAATATATAAATGCCATTGCAATATAACTAGCCTAGATCCATCTAACTCTGGATCTATCATGCGCCGAGAGGGATCAAATCTCTCGAGGTGCAAACCTATTTTTTGAGTGCAAAACTTGAGGAAAGGTTTGCACCTTGAGAGATTTGATCCCTCTCGGTGCATGATAGATCCAAAGTTAGATGGATCTAGGTTGGTTCCAGTCGGAGGCATCAACGTCACATTTTTCAGATTATTAAAATTTTTGTATATTTTTGAGATGTAAGATGGATCTAGGCTGGTTTCAGTCGTGTACTGCCAAGGACAATCTATCAAAGATATGATTAATTTTATTAGTAATATGTAAATATATCAAATATTAACATAATCATTTTAAATATGCTAAATATTTATGAGATTAAATTGGTCATTTTAATTTTAAATTTTCTTAGTTACCTCAGTTCGTTGAGATGATAATTATTGATGAAATATTTTTTTTAAATGCAAAGTGACAATAATAGTGTTGAAAGATAGAAAATGTGAATAATAAGAACGTACTCATGTTACAATCAATCTCAAACTATTTTCTTCTACTATTCTTATTTCCTCCCTCGTTAGTTTTGTTATCTTTTCATATTGATTATATGAAAAAGAAAATTTAAATCGTAAACCATTTAAATCTTTAGCTCCATCTATTGTAGTAAACATGATACCTTGTCTCTCTTGCTCTCCAATATTAATAACTTAAATTACTATAACACAAAAATCAATCTACATTGTTAATAACTTTTTGTGCTTACACTAAAATCAATGCATATTGTTAATCCAATCACTTTAATATTAATGTACCGTCATATATCCAATTAAATCAAATCATAAATCAACATATACATTGAAATCAATGTGTTTAATGCAAGCAATCAAATAACATTAGAAAATAACTTCTACATTGAAATCAATGCACCTAATACAATCAATCAAATAAGATTAGAAACCAACATCTACACTGAAATCAATGCATTTACTCAAAGCAATCAAATAGGATTAGAAATTTCCATCTACACTGAAATCAATGCATTTAGTGCAAACAATCAAATAGTATTAGGAATAATCTATATTGAAATCAATGCATCTAGTGCAAGCAATCAAATATAATTATAAATCGACGTCTAAATTGAAATCAACACATCCAGTGCAAGCAATCAAATAGTATTAGGAATCATCACCTACACTGAAATCAATGCATCTAGTGCAAGCAATCATATATCATTAGAAATAAATATCTACACTAAAATCGATGCATCTAGTGCAAATAATCAAATAGTATTATAAATCACCATCTCCACTTAAATCAATCCATCTAGTGCAAGAAATATTCTTCCCTCTCTCCACCCTCCATCCATATCTATATCCCCATCCATCTCTTTTTTTTGTCTCTATCTCACCCCCCTAAACACACACGCTCTCGCACTCCATATATATCATTCTCTTTGTCGATCACCCTCTCTCCCCATCTCTCTCTTCTTCCCTCTCTTCCCCATCTCTCTCTCTCCCCCGCTAATATCTCTCTTTCCTCCTTTTGTCCTCTCTCTCTCTCTCTCCATCTTACTTATCACTCACTCTCTCTCTCTCTAGGAACCAACATCTACACCGAAATCAATGCATTTACTCAAAGAAATCAAATAGGATTAGAAATCGCCATCTACACTGAAATTAATGAATTTAGTGCAAACAATCAAATAGGATTAGAAATCATCTACATTGAAGTTAGGTCATCCAGTGCAAGTAATCAAATATAATTATAAATTGACATCTACATTGAAATCAACACATTCAGTGCAAGCAATCAAATTGTATTAGAAATCACCACCTACATTGAAATCAATGCATCTAGTGCAAGTAATCAAATATCATTAGAAATAAATATCTACACTAAAATCGATGCATCTAGTGTAAATAATCAAATAGGATTAGAAATCACCATCTCCACTTATATCAATCCATCTAGTGCGAGAAATATTCCTCCCTCTCTCCACCCTCCATCCATATCTATATCCCCCTCCATCTATTTTTTTTTGTCTCTCTATCTCACCCCCCTAAACACACGCGCTCTCGTACTCCATATATATCAATCTCTTTTTCAATCACCCCCTCTCCCCATCTCTCTCTTCTTCCCTCTCTTCACCTTCCATCTATATCTCTATCTTCCCCTTCTCTCCTCTCCCCCATTAATATCTCTCTTTCCTCCTTTTTTCCTCTCTCCCTCTCTCTCCATCTTCCTTATCACACTCTCTCTCTCTCTCTAGAAACCAACATCTACACTGAAATCAATGCATTTACTCAAATAAATCAAATAGGATTAGAAATCGCCATCTACACTAAAATCAATGCATTTAGTGCAAACAATCAAATAGGATTAGAAATCATCTACATTGAAACCAATTAATCTAGTGCAAGTAATCAAATATAATTATAAATCGACATCTAAATTGAAATCAACAAATTCAGTGCAAGCAATCAAATTGTATTAGAAATCACCACTTACACTGAAATCAATGCATATATTGCAAGTAATCAAATATCATTAGAAATAAATATCTACACTAAAATCGATGCATATAGTGCAAATAATCAAATAGGATTATAAGTCACCATCTCCACTTATATCTATCCATCTAGTGTGAGAAATATTCTTCCCTCTCTCCACCCTCCATCCATATCTATATCCCCCTCCATCTCTTCTTTTATGTCTCTCTATCTCACCCCCCTAAACACACATGCTCTCGCACTCCATATATATCATTATCTTTGTCGATCACCCTCTCTCCCCATCTCTCTCTTCTTCCCTGTCTTCCCCTTCTCTCCCTCTCCCCCGCTAATATCTCTCTTTCCTCCTTTTGTCCTCTCTCTCTCTCTCTCTCCATCTTCCTTATCACTCACTCTCTCTCTCTCTAGGAACCAACATCTACACCGAAATCAATGCATTTACTCAAAGAAATCAAATAGGATTAGAAATTTCCATCTACATTGAAATCAATGCATTTAGTGCAAATAATCAAATAGGATTAGAAAGCATCTACATTGAAATTAAGTCATCTAGTGCAAGTAATCAAATATAATTATAAATCGAAATCTAAATTGAAATCAACACATTAAGTGCAAGCAATCAAATTGTATTAGAAATCACCACCTACACTGAAATCAATGCATCTAGTGCAAGTAATCAAATATCATTAGAAATAAATATCTACACTAAAATCGATGCATCTAGTGTAACTAATCAAATAGGATTATAAATCACCATCTCCACTTATATCAATCCATCTAGTGCGAGAAATATTCCTCCCTCTCTCCAACCTCCATCCATATATATATCCCCCTCCATCTATTCTTTTTTGTCTCTCTATCTCACCCCCCTAAACACACACGCTCTCGTACTCCATATATATCAATCTCTTTTTCAATCACCCCCTCTCCCCATCTCTCTCTTCTTCCATCTCTTCACCTTCCATCTATATCTCTATCTTCCCCCTCTCTCCCTCTCCCCCATTAATATCTCTCTTTCCTCCTTTTTTCCTCTCTCCCTCTCTCTCCATCTTCCTTATCAATCTCTATCTCTCTCTCTCTAGAAACCAACATCTACACTGAAATCAATGCATTTACTCAAATATATCAAATAGGATTAGAAATCACCATCTACACTAAAATCAATGCATTTAGTGTAAACAATCAAATAGGATTAGAAATCATCTACATTGAAACCAATTCATCTAGTGCAAGTAATCAAATATAATTATAAATCGACATCTAAATTGAAATCAACAAATTCAGTGCAAGAAATCAAATTGTATTAGAAATCACCACCTACACTGAAATAAATGCATCTAGTGCAAGTAACCAAATATCATTAGAAATAAATATCTACACTAAAATCGATGCATATAGTGAAAATAATCAAATAGGATTATAAATCACCATCTCCACTTATATCAATCCATCTAGTGTGAGAAATATTCTTCCCTCTCTCCACCCTCCATCCATATCTATATCCCCCTCCATCTCTTCTTTTCTGTCTCTCTATCTCACCCCCTAAACACACACACTCTCGCAATCCATATATATCAATCTCTTTGTCAATCCCCTCCTCTCCCCATCTCTCTCTTCTTCCCTCTCTTCACCTTCCATCTATATCTCTATCTTCCCCCTCTCTCCCTCTCTCTCCATCTTCTTTATCACTCACTCACTCTCTCTCTCTCCACCTTTCTCTCTCTATTTCTTTCTCCTTACCTCTCTCCCCCTCCCCCTCCAAGTCCATCTCTCTTTCCCTCCCTCTCTCCACTCTCTCACATCCTCTCTCTTCCTTCCTCTCTTTCCCTTTCTCTCCCATCTCTCTCTCCCTCTCTCTCTCTTCACCCACCAACTATGTTACTATATCCCTCCCTCTCTCCTTCTATCTCCTTCTCCCCCCTTATCTCCATCTCTCCTTATTAGTCTCTTTATCTCGGCCCCAAACATACACGCTCTCTCTCTGTATCTCCCTTGTCACTCCTTCTCTCTCTCCACTTCTCACTCTCTATATTTCTTATTTCCTACATCTCCCCCCCTCCAACTCCATCTCTCTTATCGATCCCTCTCTCCTCCTCTCTCTCAAGTCCTCTCTCTCTCTCTCTCCCCTAAATTCCTCTCTCTTCCCTGATCTCTCTCTCTCCCCAATACTCTCTCTTCCCCCATCACTCTCCTCCTCTCTCCCATCCTTCCTCTCTCTCCCTTTCTCTCCCACCTCTCTCTCTCTCTTTTCCCTCCAATCCTCTCTCTTCCCCCATATCTCTCTCTCTCTCTCTCTAATCCTCTCTCTCCCCCCATCCCTTTCTTTCTCTCTCTCTTTCCACCCCTCTCTCTCTCCAACTACATTACTATATCCCTCCCTCTCTCCTTCTCACTTCTTCTCTCCCCCCTTCTTTCCATACATCTTACTTTGCCTTTTTATCTCACCCCTAAACATACACACTCTCTCTCCAGCTCTCCCTTATCACTCTCTCTCTCTATTTCTTCTTAGTTATGTAAACTAATGAACATAAATATTCGTAAATATAAAGCAGATTATGGAGTAAATATGAAAAGAGGTTTTATTTACTTACCATACCTATAGTTTATTTATATTTTTATTTATTTACCATACCCCTTTTCTTTACTATGGTAGTTGGCCCACAGGCTTGTTATATAATTAGATTTTTATTTATAATCCTATTTGATATATTGTTATTTATTTACCTTACCTCTTTATGCCTCTTTTATATTTATTTATTTACCATACCTCTTTATATCTATTTTATATTTATTTATCATACTTGTTTATACCTCTTTTATATTTATTTATTTACCTATGGTATTTGGCCCATGGTATCAATATTAATTTGTCCCATGGTATTCGTCCCATAGGCTTCATCTAAATAAAACCTCTTTTTAAAGTTTTTTTAAATATAAAAAGGTCTATGGAATAAATATAAAAATAATTTTTATTTATTTACCATACATCTAGTTTATATATTTATTTATTTATTTACCATAGCTCTGGAGTAAGTATAAATTCATTTTACAAATACTTAATTAAAAGGAATATTAAAAGATTTTGGATTTTGATTGTTTGTGTTGAATTAACTCTTTTCCTTTGATTTAGGAAATGGTATTGACTTTAGCAAAGAGTAAAGATGTTTAAAATTTTACTTAATTTGGAAATTCAATGTGGTAATTTTTTTGTTAAAGGTAAATTTATGATCCATTCAAATTCACTTATATAATTTACTATCCATTCAAATTATATAAATAATATATAATTGTATTAGAAATTGATATATGTTCTAACACAATGCGATTTTTATTTATTTTTTTTATTTATTTTTTTTAATTTAAAACTTAAGTCGACATTTTGTATGAGGACGTGACCCATGACATCGGGGTCATATTGGGCTGTAGATGCGCCTCTCGGCGCAATCATATTGGGCTGTAGATGCACCTCTCGGCACACACACACACAGATATATATATATATATATATATATATATATATATATATATATATATATATATATATATATATATATATATATATATATATATATTCATATATATATGGATGAAAATTTTAAGATGAGTGAGATTAAGCCCAATTTTAAAATTTATCTCTTATAATAGAGACCAACAAAATTATTAAATATTTTTAATATCACATATAAAAATTATAAAATGTTATAATTAATTTAAATAGCAATTATATTGAAAATGTGTTACTTCAATCTTGTATAACATACTAAATATATAAAATAAATGAGAAAAATATAATGATAGTAAGATTATTTTTTTAAGTCCACATATATATGTTATTGAGATGTTTTTATTTTTTTTATCTTTATGTAGAACATTTCCACTATAAAATTTTAAATAAATGTTTTGAAAACTATTCAAAACATCGTTTCTATGGAAATATTCAATTAATATTTCATATATGTTTTATTATTCATTTTTTTTTTAATGAAAGAGTTAGATTTATATTATAAATTCTAGATTGCATGGCGAAAACCATTTCCATATTAAATTACAAAACTTGCCTATGTTATCATTGTTGCTTCACATTCCAATAAATCCATAACAATATTCTTTCCTCTACGAGCTCTCTGGACTATAACTCTACATTTGTGTCTTCCATATCTTCTAAAAAATTGACCCAAAAAAAAAACATACTTTCAATACAGAGACAATAGAAGAATTAAACAGGCTTTGAGGGCCCAACTTCATCATTTCCATTTCCGGTGGCCTCTTTTCCTTTGCTCACTCTTGTGCCTGTTGCACCACCACCAGAGTACACTTGGTGCTCCTCAGTATAGGGATAATGCTCGTTGAACATGAATTCTTGAACGTTTATGAAGAGGTCAAAGCTTAATACCTCAACATTATTAGACCATAACTCTACTTCCAACAGTGTGAATTTTCTTTCCACCATTCCCTCAAGGCCTTTAAATTTTTCTTCAACAAATCTAGTCCTCGATTCTCTTCCACTCTCCACAAGGCCCAATATTCTAGAAAAAAGATCGATATGTCCCATCAACAATTAGAACAAGAGCTCCATTGTTTTAATATAGCTCACCATTACAGGCTCCAATGATTGTCCTCCTCTTGATGCCATGGCTACACATTCCAGATGAGTACAATTTCAAAGTGAACACTAGGATAAAAAAAATTAAGGTGACCAAAGACCTAGAGAAGCCTTCTTAAATAGGAATTCCCAATCCTTTTTCCCGAAAATATGCTCCAATTTATTCATTAAGACATGATCTTCATTGAACTCCAAATCTGTTTTAGAATTGTCCTTCATGAAAAGCTAGACCAAGGTTCCTCTAAGAGAATTTATGAATAACTATGGGAGAAATTGTGATTTGCATTCACCATTAATGTGTCCAAGAGGGATCTCAAAGCACCTAGGATCTTAAACTTTAAAATCCCATCTCATCATTCTTTGGACTTTCCATCCCTTATCCTTTGAACCCATCCTTCCATCAAAGGAGGATCCAAAACCTTATATTGGTAATTGGATAAGAACTCCCAACTTACCCCACCCCACTATATATTTACCATATTTCCTATGCAAGGGAGGATGGTTGGCTTATTGATTATACCCTTTTGCCGCTGAGGTAAGAGGTTAAAATTCATGAATTTAGGGTGATTGGAGGTGCATAGTGTGACAAGGAAAAGACAAGTTAACATCTTGGAGGAGCTCTTCTACAAGATCAACACCTAGTTGTGGTTGTAATCTCCTTCCATTTATATTAATGCAAAGAGTTCTTTGTTTCCCTATATGTTATGTATTTATTTCACTTATTTTAATACCATGTTGATCTATTGAATACAGTACTTAGATGATACTGCATAGATCTTGTAGTTTCTTGGCTTGTGTTATTTGACTGTGCAGGTTCTAATTTTGGAAACCGGAGTTGGAATTTGAGCATTCAAGCTGAATAAGGAACGAAGCGTGCGAAGAATTCTAAGTAGGATTCATTTCATAATCTACTTACTTTAAGGAAAGAATTGGGTTCCATTTTTCTCTGTTGTTGTAGGTTGGCCATCGAACTAAGGGGAGATACTTTTGTCCGCAATCATAAATCCCGCATGACATGTATGCATGTATGATTGAGGTTATGAGGCATGTTGGAAATATTGAGAGGAGGAGGGGGGGTGAATCAATATTCCTTTCAATTATTATTATTATTAATCTTTCAGAGCATTAGTTAATCTTCAATTATTATCAGTGTTGGTACAATGATAGCAGTAAACAAAAGGAACATAAATGCACACAATTTTTAAGGTGGAAACCCCCTCTGGGAAAAAAACCACCTGAATGCTTTTCTAATAATTATTTAATATTCAACTCCAATTGAAAATAAAGCTCCAATTTCCTAGAATCTAGAAAATCATTCTTCTCCATCTCCCACTAGACGGAGGCTCCAATGCCAAAGATTCTTTAGTAGTCAACTGAATGGATGCCCCAACACCCAATGAGCTACAACTCACCCTAGCACCACCCTACCACCCTGAAGCTTTCACAGGCTTTAACCTTTTGGTGACTTCATGCACTAGCCTAGCACCACCCTACCAACCTATAGAAGAATAAAATAATAATGGACTCTCATACCAGGGAAAATGGTCCACTTTACAATGGTATAGAATGATGTAGAAGAAGAAGACACACTAGACCATAACCCCAACTATGACACAAATACCTAATGATGATCCTAGACCTCCCGACATTGCCTCTTCAATTCTTGGCAGATAGACACTTGCACAAATTTTACAATGACTCATTACAATGATACCTTTACAATGACTGTATGCACTACTGCCCACGTGAAGACTTCATGTGGTGAACTTCTTGTTGTTGTTTTGCACCTTGATTGCTGCTCTTGTCATGCTACCCTTTCTCACTCTTCAGATTATTAGATCATGCATTATGTCTTATATTGATGAATATATAATACCTGCAAAAATTCTTCAAGGAAATACCCATGACATGATAATAGCAAAACTTACCTCATCATGCAGAGCATATGTTAGTGCTAAACAAAAAAGAACAAATTAGAATACAAATAACCTAATGCAATTAAGAGATGAACATGCATATATAGAATATACTTACCTGGAGCTTACCTCTGCTACACCTTGCTTTGCTTTTATGCCCTAGAAATTCTGGTCCTTTGCAGCCCTTGACAACACATGATCTAGCTTTTTCTTTCCTTCTAGGAGCTTGGTATTGAATCTGGTGTATCTCTGTTATTTCAGATCCCCGATATGTGATTTTCGGTCCTGTAGTATACCTCTGAGTCTTCTTTCATTTTATTTTAAAATTAATTAAGTTGATATTTAATAACATAATTTTGCATATTATGTAACTCTATCTTAAATTGGCCCATTACAATGTTACCCTTTAATACAACACTCAACTCCACTTACATTAATATTATTATAAACATTATATATAAAAATGAATATTTAAAATATATATATATATATATATATATATATATATATATATATATATATATATATATATGCCATTGCAATATATATATATAAATTCCATTGCAATATATATATATATATATATATATATAAATTCCATTGCAATATATATATATATATATATATATATATATATATATATATTCCATTGCAACATATATATATATATATATATATATATATATATATATATATATATGGATGAAAATTTTAAGATGAGTGAGATTGAGCCCAATTTTAAACTTTATCTCTTATAATAGAGACCAACAAAATTATTAAATATTTTTAATATCACATATAAAAATTATAAAATGTTATAATTAATTTGAATAACAATTATATTGAAAATGTGTTACTTCAATCTTGTATAACATACTAAATATATAAAATAAATGAGAAAAATCTAATGATAGTAAGATTATTTTTTTAAGTCCACATATATATATGTTTTTGAGATGTTTTTATTTTATTATCTTTATGTAGAACATTTCTACTATAAAATTTTAAATAAATGTTTTGAAAACTCTTCGAAACATCATTTCTATGGAAATATTCAATTAATATTTCATATATGTTTTATTTATTCATTTATTTTTTAATGAAAGAGTTAGATTTATATTATAAAGTCTAGATTGGATGCCCCAAACCATTTACATATGAAATTACAAAACTTGCCTCTGTTATCTTTGTTGCTTCACATTCCAATAAATCCATAATAATATTCTTTCCTCTACAAGCTCTCTGGACTATAACTCTACATTTGTGTCTTCCATATCTTCTAAAAAATTGACCCAAAAACAAAAAATACTTGCAATACAGAGATAATAGAAGAATTAAATAGGCTTTGAGGGCCCAACTTCATCATTTCCATTTCCGGTGGCCTCTTTTCCTTTGCTCACTCTTGCGCCTCTTGCACCACCACCAGAGTACACTTGGTGCTCCTCAATATAGGGATATGTCTCGTTGAACATGAATTCTTGAACATTTAAGAAGAGGTCAAAGCTTAATACCTCAAAATTATTAGACCATAACTCTACTTCCAACAGTGTGAATTTTCTTTCCACCATTCCCTCAAGACCTTTAAATTTTTCTTCAACAAATCTAGCCCTCGATTCTCTTCCACTCTCCACAAGGCCCAATATTCTAGAAAAAAGGATCGATATGTCCCATCAACAATTAGAACAAGAGCTCCATTGTTTTAATCTAGCTCACCATTTCAGGCTCCAATGATTTTCCTCCTCTTGATGCCATGGCTAGACATTCCAGATGAGTACAATTTAAAAGTGAACACTAGGATAAACGAAATTAAGGTGACCAAAGACCTAGAGAAGCCTTATTAAATAGGAATTCCCAATCCTTTCTCCCGAAAATATGCTCCATTGTATTCATTAAGACATGATCTTCATTGAACTCCAAATCTGTTTTAGAATTTTCCTTCATGAGAAGCTAGACCAAGGTTCCTGTAAGAGAATTTATGAATAAATATGGGAGAAATTGTGATTTTCATTGCACCATTAATGTTTTCAGGAGGGATCTCAAAGCACCTAGGATCTTAAACTTTAAAATCCCATCTCATCATTCTTTGGACTTTCCATCCCTTATCCTTTGATCCCATCCTTCCATCAAAGGTGGATCTAAAACCTTAGATTGCTAATTGGATAAGAACTCCCAACTTACCCCACTCCACTATATATTTACCATATTTCCTATGCAAGGGAGGATGGTTGGCTTATTGATTATAACCTTCTGCCACTGAGGTGAGAGGTTAACATTCATGCATTTAGGGTGATTAGAGGTGCATAGTGTGACAAGGAAAAGACAAGTTAACATCTTGGAGGAGCTCTTCTACAAGATCAACACCTAGTTGTGGTTGTAATCTCCTTCCATTTATATTAATGCAAAGATTTCTTTGTTTTCCTATATGTTATGTATTTATTTCACTTATTTCAATACCATGTTGATATATTGAATATAGTACTTAGATGATACTACATAGATCTTGTAGTTTCTTGGCTTGTGTTATTTGACTGTGCAGGTTCTAATTTTGGCAATCAGAGTTGGAATTGGAGCATTCAAGCTGAAGAAGGAACGAAGTGTGCGACGAATTCTAGGTAGGATTAATTTCATAATATACTTATTTTAAGGAAAGCATTGGGTTCCATTTTTCTCTTTTGTTATAGGTTGGCCATCGAACCAAGGGGAGATACTTTTATCCGCAATCATAAATCCTGCATGACATGTATGTTTGTATGATTGAGGTTGTGAGGCATGTTGGAAATACTGGGGGGGGTGAATCAATATTCATTTCAATTAGTATTATTATTAATCTTTCAGAGCATTATTTAATCTTCAGTTATTATCAGTGTTGGTACAATGATATCAATAAACAAAAGGAACATAAATGCACACAGTTTTTAAGGTGGAAACCCCCTCTGGGACAAAAACCACCTGAATTATTTTCTAATAATTATTTAATATTCAACTCCAATTGAAAATAAAGCTCCAAGTTCCTAGAATATAGAAAATAATTCTTCTCCAGCTCCCACTAGATGGAGGCTTCAACACCCGAGATTCTTCAGTAGTCAACTGAACGGATGCCCCAACACCCAATGAGCTACAACTCACCCTAGCACCACCCTACCACCCTGAAGCTTTCACAAGCTTGAACCTGTTGGTGACTTCATGCACCAGCCTAGCACCACCCTACCACCCTATAGAAGAATAAAATAATAATGGACTCTTGTACCAGGGAAAAGGGCCCACTTTACAATGATATAGAATGATGTAGAAGAAGAAGACAGAGTAGACCATAACCCCAACTATGACACAAATACCTAATGATGATCCTAGACCTCCCGACACTGCCTCTTCAATTATTGGCAGATAAACACTTGTAAAATTTTTACAATGATGCTTTTACAATGACTCATTACAATGATACCTTTACAATGACAGTATGCACTGCTGCCCACGTGAAGACTTCATGTGGTGAACTTCTTGTTGTTGTTTTGCACCTTGATTGTTGCTCTTGTCATGCTACCCTTTCTCACTCTTCAGATTATTAGATCATGCATTGAGTCTTATATTGATGAATATATAATACCTGAAAAAAGTCTTCAAGGAAATACCCATGACATGATAATAGCAAAACTTACCTCATCATGTAGAGCATATGTCAGTGCTAAAAAAAAAGAACAAATTAGAATACAAATAACCTAATGCAATTAAGAGATGAAAATGCATATATAGAATATAATTACCTGGAGCTTACCTCTGCTGCAACTTCATTTGATTTTCTGCCCTAGAAAGTCTGGTCCTTTGTAGCCCTTGACAACACATGATCTAGCTTTTTCTTTCCTTCTAGGAGCTCGGTATTGAATCTGGTGTATCTCTATTATTTCAGATCCTCGATATGTGATTTTCGGTCTTGTAGTATTCCTCTGAGTCTTATTTCCAATTCCACAGGTCTGACCCAATTTGGGTTCTTCAAGAAAAATTTATGCCCAATCTCTCACAATGACCTAATTATGGACTGGTTTAGTAGAGCGAATTTGTACGACATGCCACATGTCATTATTTCCTCATTCGACTCTAAAATTGATACACACAAAACTAAAGTTTGTGCATTATCTGTTACTTTTTACATAATTCTAATCCAATACTCAGAGAGAGAGTTATGATGATTTTCCCAAGGTCACATCTTTGAGATGAAATTCAGGAGCCTTCCAAAACCCTAACTTACACAGATCATATCTTTGAAAATATCACGCACCATGATCTGAAATTTTTACACGAGCTTCCTTAGGATTTAGGCTTCACATCATAAAAATTTCAGCTTTTGAACCTTCGTAGAAAAAAATTTATAGTGAAAATTCCAAGATGACATGTTTCAAGTAGCGAAATCCCTACATGAGGAGGATATGAGGATCACAATTTATATAAATGCTTAGGTTGAGAGGGTATTCAACAAGTGAACGTGGGAGGGATTTAAGGATCTTAAAAATGATTAATTATTGAATATTCAATGACCACAACCAATGATTAGTTTCATGCCACAACCCCATGGGGTTTTAGCCCACTAATTGAGGTTACTAACTTCAAACATGAATATCTCTCAAATCGTGAATAATTTTGTGGTGTGCCATATATCAACGGAAAAATCTCGACAAGAAGAAACCATAACAAATATCCTTGATCCATAATATAGTAATTTGGTAGGTCAAAATTCCCATGCAAGATCGGGGTAGCCCCTGGTGCTGCTTGGGTTAACATCAATGACAACCACTAATCAAAAATCTCCCACTTTGGCATTCATGGCAACACAAGTACTTCCCCTACAATCATGACACCTCTTCCTACAACATTTTCTCCCCCTTTGACATCAACACCAAAGGGTAACTCCCCTTGACACACAACCATCCTGTGGACCTGTACACACTTCCAGTCCCCCTTTATATTCTGAATAAGGAAAATCTAATGATAACTTGAGAGAATCCCAAGCTTCTGGCGAAGATATTCAAATACTTCATGAGGTAAAGGTTTAGTGAAGATAACAACAATTTGTTCTTTTGTATCAATATATTCAATTTTAATATTCTTTTTAGCGACTTGTTCTCTAACAAAATGATATTTGATCGGAATGTGCTTTGTTTTTGAATGCATGATAGGATTCTTAGAGATGCTGAGGGCACTGGTGTTATCACAAAAGATGGGAATAGGCTCACTAGATTATACTTGAAGATCTTGCAAATTTTGTTTCATCCAAAGGACTTGAGTACAACAAGCTACCGTTGCAATGTATTCTGCTTCCACTGTAGATAATGAGACTGAGGTTTGCTTTTTTCTCAACCATGATACGAGACAACCACCTAGATAGAATGCTGCTCCACTAGTACTCTTACGAGCATGAACGCTTCCTGCCCAATCTGCAACTGTAAAGGCTTGAATAATGATATTTTTAACCTTAGGATACCACAAGCCATATTCTTTTGTGCCCTTTAGATATCAAAGAATTCTTTTGACATCAATAATATGTGATTCTTTTGGTGTTGCTTGAAATATTGCTACTTTGTCCAACTACTTGCATAACATCTGGCCAGGAGGCTGTTACATATAGAAGACTACCAATCATATATATTTACAACCTTTGATCCACATCCTTAGACGAGTCATCTATGCTCAATTTGCAACTTGTTACCATCGGAGTAAGGACGGGTTTGAAATATTCCATTTTGAATTTCTTGAGCATTTCCTTGATGTACTTGGCTTGACATATAAATATTCCTTTCTCTTGCTGAGATATTTGAAGCCCTAAGAAGTATGCCAACTTACCAAGTAAAGACATCTCGAACTCACTTTTCATCTTTGTAGCAAATTTCTTACTTAGTCGATCATCATTGCTACCAAATATTATATCATCCACATATACCTCAACAATTGTTAAATTATCTTTATCTATTTGTACATAAAGATTGCTATCAACAATACCTTTCTTGAACCCTTGTTGATGTAGATATCAATCAAGACAAGCATACCATGTTTTGGGAGCCTGCTTGAGACCATATAAATCCTTCTTTAACCTGTAAACATAGTATTCTTTTTCTGATAGTAGAAAACCTTCAGGTTGTTCGATGTAAACTTCTTCTTCTAATTTTCCATTCAGAAATGCTGACTTGCCATCCATTTGGTAGACTTTGATTTTTCGTGAACATTCATAGGCAAGAAACATTCGGATGGATTCCATTCTAGCAAATGGTGCATATGTTTCGTTGAAATCAATTCCTTCCACTTGTGCATACCCTTTGCAAACCAATATTGCTTTGTTTTTGGCAACCTGTCCATCTTCATTCAATTTGTTCCTGAACACCCATTTAGTCCCAATGAAATTTTTATCTTTTGGTCATGGAACTAATTCCTAGGTGTTATTCTTCTCAATTTGATCCAATTCTTCATTCGTAGCTGCTACCCAATGTTCATTCTGGCTGGCTTCCTCAAAACTACTAGGCTCAAAGGTTGCTAGAAAAGCAATGTGAGCTTGTTGTGATGAATAAAGTTGTCGACCTTCATTTATGTCACCAATGATTTGATTTGATGGATGGTTCTTTTGAATTCATTCTTTTTTTATCTTTGGAAGAGCTTCTTGTTGTTGTTCCAGTATATCTTGATGATCATTATTTACTTCTTCCTGGTTGATAGTTGCTTCTTGTTTTAGAATTTTCTCTGTGTCCTTTTCAGCCTCTATCTCAAGTTTCAAAGATTCTAGATCATCATCATTATTCGTTAGAACACCATCTTTGTCAGATGTAACATTTATACTCTCCACTATCTGTTTTTGTCTTAGATTATAGCATTTATAGGCCTTTCTTTTGCGTGAGTAACCAACAAAGATGCCTTTGTCAACACATGATTCAAACTTACCCAAATTTTGATCTTCTCTTTTGATATAACATTTGCTTCCGAAGATTCTAAAATATTTTACATTAGTTGGTTTTCCTTTCCATAATTCATATGGGGTCTTGTTGTAATTATTTATAGGAATACTTCGGTTGATAATGAAGACTGCTGTATCAGTTGCTTAAACCCATAAATTTTCATCCAATTTTGAGTCCTTCAACATTGTTCTACCCATTTCATGTATGGTTATGTTCTTTCTTTCAACAACTCCATTTTGTTGAGGTGTTCATGCTATTGAAAATTGTCTTTTTATTCTTTCGTCACAGTATTGTTGAAATAATTTGGAAGTGAATTCTCCGCCATTATCTGATCTTAGACATTTTATTTTCAAATTAGTTTCATTTTTGATCAACTCCTTCTAGATCTTAAAGCACTCAAATGCCTCAAATTTTTTCTTTAGGAAATTGACGGTTGTCATCTTGGTATAATCATCTATCATTAACATGAAATATAATTCTCCATCTAAGCCTTTTGTTCTCACAAGACCACATAGATCAGTATGTATCAATTCCAATGGATGTGATGCAAAGTGTTCTTTTGCTTTAAATTCGAATTTTGTCCGCTTGCCGTGCTGACATGCCTCACATAGTATGTTGGAAGGTTTTGAGATTTTTGGAATTTCTAGTACTGAATCCTTTTTTCTTATCCTGACAAGATTTTTAAAGTTTATGTGACCCATTCGTTTGTGCCATAACCAGATTTCATCTTCTTTACCTAGTAGACATGATTTAGTTGCTTCATCTAGAACATATATGTCGTTTGGAGCTCGACTTGCTGTAGTCACAATTTTACCATACCTTCCTTTCCTAATTTCAAATTTTGTGGAGTTGAATATCATTATGTGTCATTGATCACACATTTGTCCAAAACTAAGTAGATTGTGAATCATGTTTTCAACCAATAGAACATTCTTGGCTAGAACATCTTTGCTCCCAAGAGTGATGGTACCTGATCCTATAACATTTGAAGATCCATCATTTCCAAAGGATATGGTTCCATCCTTCTTCTCTTTTAGAGATAAAAATTTCTTTCTATATCCAGTCATATGTGCTGAGAAACCGCTATCAACATACAACACATCTTTGTTGTTTTGAGCCTTGAGAGCGAGAGCACAATTACCAGTCTTCTTCTTCTTCCATGTTCGTTCATTCTGTGGCTTCGAAGATTCTTCTAGAGGATTTTCAAGTCTGCAGTCTCTGGCTATGTGTCCAAATTTTTGACATTTGTAACATTCCATATTATTTCTTAAATGTTCAAATCTATTGATGTTTTGATGAGCCCTGGGAGGTTTATATTTGACAAATCTCCTGGAATTGTATGGGTTCCTAGGGTACATGTGACATTCTACAACTTTATGACCAAATTTTCCACATGAATAACAATAGCCATGAAAAATATGTTGGTACCTGGATGGAAATCTTCGCCGAGGAATTTTCTTCCAAGGCTGTTCTTGCGAATCTTGTCCAATGAAGTCTACATGCATGTCAGATCTCAGAGGTTCATTGTATTTTGTTGTAGAAGGTCTTGCTTATTTTTTGTAATCGAGGTTGATTCTGTCATTGTAAGATCGTTGATTGTTGACAAGTTCTTCCAATGCCCTTGAGTTGTTGGCATAGTTTTGGACAATTTTTCCCTTCTTCAATTCCTTACGCAGTGAGACTACTTTAGCTTCTAATGATTCCCTTTCTTGGTTTCTTTCTTCCAACTTCTTTTGAAGTGACTCTTCAATACATTTGTGTTCTTCAACTTCAATTTTGAGACCTTGAACTTGTTCTTCAAGATTATTGGAACATATATTCTTAACCCTGAGCTCTTTTATAAGCTTGATTTCCTCCTTAGAAAATTATTTTATGTTCAACCCTTCTTCTTCATTGTTTGATACCTCTTGTTTATTGTGCTAGGCCATAAAAATTACTCTCTCATTGGCTTCTTCTTCGCTATCACTGTCTTCATCGGATGATGAGATATATTCTTTAGAGAGAAAGTTCCTTTTGAATCCTTTCTTTTTCCCTTGCTTGTTTAATTTCTTAAATCCTTTCTTTCCTTTTGAGTTTCCGTCACTTCTGTTTGGACATTTTGCTACGAAATGCCCAAACTCACCACAACCGAAACATATCAATGGAAGTTTACCTTTGAATTTTCCCTTATCAATTTTTATTTTTCTTGTAAAGTAAGCATATTCTCCATCTGAAAGACCTTCTTCATCATCTTCCTTTTCTTCACACTTGTAGGTGTAGGTATTTTCCTTTGAAGGTTGTTTGTCCTTATTGGTTTTCTTAGATGCAACGAACACAATTTATAGATGCGAAGTACCCTCTTATTCATCAAGTCTCATTTCATATGCTATGAGAACTTCATGTAGTGCCTCTTTGCTGAGTTTGTCTAAATTTGCACTGTATTCTAAGACCGATACCTTTGGGTTGAATCTCCCTAGTAACATTCTAAGAATATTTCGTATAATAGTCTTCTCATCAACAAGCTCTCCCAATCCTTCCAGAGTGTTGGTTATTTCATCAACGTGTTGGAAGTATGCAACAATGTTGCCATATTCTTTCATGCTGAGTTACTCAAATTTTTCTCTGTAGATTTGAAGCTTTGCTTCTTTAAGATTTGAGTCACCTGCATACATATTCTCAAGATTTTCCTCTACATTTTTGGTGGCTTTACAACCCAACACCTTGTGATAATAAGATTCAATAAGTCCACTAATAACAATATTCTTTGATTTTGCATCATTTACCAAATTCTTCTTACCTTGTTCATCCGTGGTTGGTGTAAATACATTTTGAATAGTGTCCCATACTTCATAACCTTGAGCCAAGAGATATAACTCCATTCTCCCTTTCCAGAGTGCATAATTATTTTCATTGAAAAGAGGTACACCATTCTTGGTATGCTCCATGATCTCCTTCCAACTGTTAAACTACTATTGAAGGAACCAAGCTCCGATTCCAATTGTTGGAAATACTGAGAGGGGGGGTGAATCAATATTCCTTTCAATTAGTATTATTATTAATCTTTCAATTCATTAGTTAATCTTCAATTATTATCAGTGTTTGTACAATGATAGCAGTAAAAAAAAGGAACACAAATGCACACAGTTTTTAAGGTGGAAACCCCCTCCGTGACAAAAACCACCTAAATTATTTTCTAATAATTCTTTAATATTCAACTCCAATTCAAAATAAAGCTGCAACTTCCTAGAATCTAGAAAAGCATTCTTCTCTAGCTCCCACTGGATGGATGCTCCAATGCCCGAGATTCTTCAGTAGTCAACTGAATGGATGCCCCAACACCCAATGAGCTATAACTCACCCCAACACCACCCTACCATCCTGAATTTTTCACAAGCTTGAACCTTTTGGTGACTTCATGCACCAGCCTAGCACCACCCTACCACCCTATAGAAGAATAAAATAATAATGGACTCTCGTACCAGGGAAAATGGTTCACTTTAAAATGATATAGAATGATGTAGAAGAAGAAGACACACTAGACAATAACCCCAACTATGACACAAATACCTAATGATGATCCTAGACCTCCCAACACTGCCTCTTCAATTATTGGCAAATAGACACTTGTACAAATTTTACAATGATGCTTTTACAATGACTCATTACAATGATACCTTTACAATGACTGTATGCACTGCTGCCCACGTGAAGACTTCATGTTGTTGTTTTGCACCTTGATTGCTGCTCTTGTCATGCTACGATTTCTCACTCTTCATAACATTAAGTCATGCATTGAGTATTATCTTGATGAATATATAATACTTGCAAAAATTCTTCAAGGAATTATCCATTACATGATAATAGCAAAACTTACCTCATCCTGCAGAGCATATCTCAGTGCTAAACAAAAAAACAAATTAGAATACAAAGAACCTAATGAAATTAAGAGATGAACATGCATATACAGAATATACTTACCTGGAGCTTACCTTTGCTGCATCTTGCTTTGCTTTTCTGCCCTAGAAAGTTTGGTCCTTTACAGCCCTTGACAACACATGATCTAGCTTTTTCATGCCTTCTAGGAGCTCGATATTGAATCTGGTGTATCTATACTATTTCAGATCCCCAATATGTGATTTTTGGTCCTGCATTATTCCTCTGAGTCTTCTTTCCAATGCCATAGTTCTGACCCAATTTGGATTCTTCAAGGCAAAGTTATGCCCAATCTCTCACAATGACCTAATTATGGACCGGTTTAGTAGAGCAAACTTGTACATCATGCTACTTGTCATTGTTTCCTCATTCGGCTCTGAAATTGATACAAAGAAAACTACAGTCCATGCAATATTTGCCATTTTTTTACATAATTCCTAGCCGATACTGAGAGAAAGAGTTATGGCGATTTTCCCAAGGTAAATTTTTTGAGATGAAATTCAGGAGCCCGCACAAACCTTAACTTCCACAGATCATATCTCCGAAAATATTGTGCACCATGATCTGAAACTTTTACATGAGCTTCCTTAGGACTTCGGCTTTGCCTCATAAACATTTCAGCTTTTGAACCTTCTTACAAAAAATGTTATAGAAAAAATTACACGATGACCTGTTTCAAGTAGCGAAATCCCTATATGAGGAGGATATGAGGATCACAATTTATATAAATGATTAGGTTGAGAGGGTCTTCAACAAGTGAACGTGGGAGGGATTTAAGGAGCTTAAAAATGATTAATAATTGAATATTCAATGACCACAACTAATGATTAGTGTCATGCCACAACCCCATGGGGGTTTAGCCCACTAACTGGGGTTACTAAATTCAAACATGAATATCTTTCAAATCGTGAAGAATTACGTGGCGTGCCATATATTAACGGAAACATATCGACAAGAAGAAACCATAAAAAATATCCTTGACTCATAATATAGTAATTTTTTAGGTCAAAATTCCCATGCAAGATCTGGGTAGCCCCTGGTGCTGCTTGGGTTGACATTAATGATAACCAATGATCAACAAGGCAGTGGCAGTCATTTACATATAGATACCTCATGATGGCATGATATAGTTAACAAGAAACTATCGAATGATCCAATTAGTATTAAGGAAACCTCATATTATTATGAGGACATTGACAAAATGTTGAAGGTCGATGCCTTTCCTACATAATACTATGTGCGAGGAAAGTACAACCTAATTAGACTAGATAAATAACAAAATCCATGAACTTTAAATTCATCCCAACACTCGACTAATTAATTTCTTACATAAGCAATCTACTAAACTCTAACTAGACCTACCCTTTTTATAGGCACCACGTCCATATTTCTTTCAGTTTCTTTTGTAATTAATTAAGTTGATCTTTAATAACATAGTTTTGAATATTATGTAGCTCTATCTTAAATTGACCAATTACAATTTTACCCTTTAATACAACCCTCAAGTCTACCTAAATTATTATTATTATAAACATTCTATATAAAAATGACTATTTAAAAAAATCTATAAAAATGCCATTGCACTAACAATTTTTTTTTAATTTATGACTAGTACATATTCAAACATATGGATGAAAATTTCAAGATGAGTGAGATTGAGCCGAATTTCAAACTTTTATCTCTTATAATAGATACCAAAAAAGTTATTAAATATTTTTAATATCAAATATAAAAATTATAAAATGTTATAAGTGATTTGAATAACAATTATATTGAAAATGCATTACTTCAATATTGTATAACCTACCAAATATATAAAATAAATGAGAAAAATATAATAATAGTAAGATTATTTTTATAAGTCCCCATATATATGTTATTAATATGTTTTTATTTTCTTATATTTATGTATAACATTTATACTATAAATTTTTAAATAAATGCTATGAAAACTCTTCAAAACATCGTTTCTATGGAAATGTTCAACAAATCTTTCGTATATGTTTTATTTATTTATTTTTTAACGAAACTATTAGATTTATATTATAAAGTTTGGATTGCATGGAAAAAAACATTTACATATGAAATTACAAAACTTGCCTCTGTTATCTCTGTTGCTTCAACATCCCAATAAATCCACATAAATCTTCTTGCCTCTACGAGCTCTCTAGACTATAACTATGCATTGGTGTCTTCCATATATTCTAAAAAATGACCCAAAAAAAAACATAATTGTAATACATAGACAATAGAAGAATTAAATAGGATTTGAGGGCCCGACTTCATCAGTTCTATTTAAGATGACATATTTTCCTTTTCTCACTCTTGCACCCACTGCACCACCACCAGAGTGCTCTTTTCACTCCTCAGTATACAGATTTGTCTTGTTGAACATGAATTCTTGAACGTGTATGAAGAGGTCAAATCTTGATACGTCAACATTACTAGATAATAACTCTACCTCTAACTTTGTGAATTTTGTTTCCACCATTTCCTTAAGGCCTTTAATTTTTTTTTCATCAAATCTAGCCCTCACTTCTCTTCCACTCTCCATAAGGTCTACTCTTCTGGAAAAAAGACCGATTTGTACCATCAACAATTAGAAAAAGAAGTCCACAGTTTCCTTCCAACTCACCATTTCAGGCTCCAAGGGTTGTCCTCCTCTTGAAGCCATCACTAGATGTTCCAGATGAGCACAATTTTGAAGTGAACACTAGGATAAATGAAAGGAAGATGACCAAAGACCTAGAGAATCCTTCTTGAATAGGAATTCCCCGTCCTTTCTAACAAAAATATTCCCCTCTGTCTATTGAAAATTGTAACTAGGTTCGGTCTTCATAATGACTAAGTAATTATGAATTTATTTAATGAAGAAGAGAAAGATAATAAAATGTATTTTGTAATGCGTGCTTCATGGGTTTCATGAGCAATGAGCTTTTATTATAGGCCAAAGACTTCTTATTGATGTATTCAGGGATTTTTCATCTTGTCATAAATGTATAATTTAGAGTCATGTATATGAAGTGTTGTTCACTTGTAAAGGATCATTATTGATGTAAAAATTATTCCTCAATACCTTGTCAAAATGCTCTAGAATATCATGGAAGATCTCCTTGAATAAGTCAGCTCAAATGTGTTGAAGACACTCCTTGTCAATTCATCCTTATAGCAGATGATCATGTTGGCCTAGAGAGGGTAAGATTGTCCTATATATAGACAAGTCTACAACCTCATTGTACACCAATAAGTTCAAATTACTTCTATGATAAAAGTGCGAGGATCAAGTCTGCAATTAAGTGTGAGGTCCAAGACTAAACTATGATGCGAAGAAGTGCCATATCATCGAAGTAATAAGGAAGTATTATCTCTATCTGTGGGTCATATAAAACAAGGTCACTTCAGGACTGTTGAGGGTTACTTGAAGAAGAAAAATAATCGTGATCAAGTGAAAATTAAAGATTTGTTCTAGTGCAAATTTTTTAGGGTGATATACCAAGGAAAGGGTAGGACTTAAATAATGAATAATATAGAGAAGTAAAGGCATAATATTGGATAAAATAAGTGAGACATAATATCTATATTTTGAGAGCATTGCGCTTGGTATATCTTGGAAAAGGACCAAAGGTGACTACAGTAAATGAAGGATCACTACATCAAGCTAAGGATCTCAGACTTAGAGATAAAGAGGTGCAAATATAAGTTCAAGTAAGAGTCTCTAGAAGGCTGAGGCTAGTTCAAAGAAGGGAAAGGAAGAAGCATATTGTTTAAAGACTAGGAACTGAGCTTTCCTAGTGGTGGTGCAGAGAAGTGCAACAAAGGAGGTCAGCATAAGGAGCCTAT